>JAJJWW010016643.1:0-186188 GCA_023531295.1 Papaver armeniacum
AATGCGGGCGCGAGAAAAGAGGAGCGATCGACGAAGGAAAAACGTGATGCGATGGACGGCTCAGACGCTGGAGCAATAATCTTATTGTGAGTTGGTGAGAAGATAAGAAGAACTTCGGGTCAAAAGACTCGGCCCAGGATCCTAAGAGGCGCATCATCGATCAATCCCCACTAAGTGGCGACATCGGGTAGCTGAGGATAGGCGAGAAGAAAGGCATCACTCGGCAGCGTCTCGGCCGAACCAGTCATCCGTTGTCAATAGTTTGAGACATGTTGATCGCCACGGAAGGAGGCATCGGGGAAGCTACGCCGAGGCCCTAACTTTCGCTAGTCTGGAGTGTATCATCACTTATAGCTCTAAATGAGAGACCATGTAGGGGATAGAACTCGAAGTGAAAAGTGGAGGAAAGAGAGAGCATACTCATCGTCGTAGCAGTGAGAGAGGAGACATCCCGTCTTGTATAACGGCAGATCGGGCAATAACATAGCCTCCTTTAACCCGCGTGGACAGTAGGTAATCATCTGCAGAACCCGTGCATGCGACTACGTTTCATCTACTTCTCTTGTTTGTTTTGCTTCCCTTATGTATATGTTTAGTTACCTTTGGATGTAGAGTGCAGAGTTTCCTCATCTACATTCGGCCAAACTAAGAGGCCAGTATAACATCTCCGGATGCCTTGAAATCGGACGCTAAGAGGGGAAACTCAGAGCTCTAAGCCACTTTATGTCTTTGGTTGAGCACTAAAAGGAGAAACCCTTTTAATCTGCTTATCTTGTTTTCTCTTTAGTAACGTCTTGTTGAGTTGATAAAAGTTAGCTCTGTGTTCTTGTTTTGTTATCTTAAATGCTTGTGCCAACTTAACGTCGAGATTGATAAGTTAGTAAAATTAGCCTTGCGTTCTTGCTAGTTATCTCGGTTTTGTTATCTTAGTGTAAAGTACGGCGATATAAGTTCGTTTTTGTGTTTTTAAGCGGGAGTCTCCGTTTTCCAAGCGAAACAAGTTTCCAAACCCAAGTGAAGTCGTCAAGACAGCTCGTCGAGATGGGATATCTGTGCCCAGAGACTTTCCTCAGGAGAGTCATTGGATGGCCGTGAAGCTCCAAAAATGGCTAAATCTTTCGATGTTTGGTAGAAGCTAGAAGGGGATCCATCATCAGATGATTACCGATCACGTAGCTTCAAACCCCAGAATTCTCAGAGAAATTCGGCAGCTCACTGCCGACACCTCGTGGAGGATAGTTGATGCCTCAAGCGAAAGACTGCTATCAAGACGCAACGTGGGAGTTTGCTTGGGGACCACCATTTGCTTTAAGGAGAAACATTTGTCACATCCATCTCCGAGTCCACCTGCTTTCTATTTTTAGCAAGATGAAGTGATACCTGAGTAATGGTGTGGAAAGGCGGGGACTATCTCGGGAGATCGTTGGAGTCCCCAGTTACTTGGAAACCATGGCCCGGCCCGGGATTGTGGGGAAGCCCGGTCGGATCTCACACGCAATCCTGTCAAGGCCCCACACGCTCCCGAAGTAAAAACCTACACGGAACCTTGCGGCCGTGCTTCGGCCGTGGTGGGTAAGGAGTGCGTCCGTTCATGTAATCCACTTACTTAAGAAAGAAATCTTGAAATTGAGCGCCACGAAGCGATTAGCCATGATTTAGCGGCATTTCCCGAGAATCAGTCGCGAGACAAATAGCCCGATTAATCGTCGGAAGAGTCACGAAGCGATGTGTAGACGGCTTACTAGGTATCCTTGTCCTTTGCGGCCAAAAGCGATCCCATTTAGCCAGGGTAAAAAGGCTCGCGCTAAGCGTAAAGGGAAGCGTGCTTTATAAGAAATCCTCTTAAGCTCACGCAGCACTTTGACTGGCTACATGCCTCACGTCATGTACCTTACCGAAGCGGTTCGTAAGTCTTGATCTACATCTCGCCTGGCCCCGTAGGAGGCGAGCCGGATACCGTGCGGCGAGAGCGAGGGCGATACGCGGAACAATGGCAAGCCACCTCGGGGCGAGCGGGATCCACGAGGGAGGCAAAGTCGCGGCCGGAGATCCGGTAGGCGAGAGGACTCCACGGATTCCCGGCCGCGGAGATCAGTCGGCCTACTGCGGCGGGGCGAGACTCGGAGGCGTTGATCAAGGCATGACTTCTGATCGGCGAGGAAGTACAGTGTGGCCGGGATGGCTTCGAGCGTGCCATAGAGATTGCGGATTAACCCAGGTCAGGATACAAGTGGCCGAGGCAGCGAGCGTGACGCATGTGAAGGCCCAGGAGGGGTGCATCGAGATACGGAGGAGGAGGAGGAAGTTCAGGCGATACGAGGCACGATGAGAGGAAAGACAACCCATGAGCAGACACGAAAGAGATTTAGAGGCGAGGAGTAGCAAGACTTAGGCCAGTACACTTCGCGGGAGCGAGGAGAGCCCTAATGCGAAGGCGTCCCCAGTATGGCCTGTGCGAGCCACGGCTCGGTTGTATTTCCCCGGTGGTGATCCGATCACCCAGCTCCAGTGTCCTCTCTCACTCTCATTCCCGAGGACCCCCGACGCACCCCCTAACACAGCGGGACACCCAATGAGCAAGCGATCACTCTAGTCACGAGATGCACGGGCTGGAGGTGTGCACCTACGCCACCTTGGCTAGCCAAGAAGAGGCGGGGAGGGTCTAGTGGGAGGGTGCAGGAGGAGGAAAGCTTGGCGGCCCAGAATCAGGAGAACCACCGACTCCCATGATACCAGGAGGACGGGGTCGAGGGGGTCATCGAGGCCAGGGCGCCTCTAGCTTAATCACACACTCCACCGGGGGCTGACCCACCCCCTTCGCAGGCAGGGGGCCAGTGCAGGCCCTAATCGGCCGAGAAGAAGGGTATCGGGCGTCACAGAGGTTCTCGGTAGATGAGGAAGTATGCAGCGAAAATCACAGGACCGCGTCCGCCAAACAAAGAATACGTGACGGCTCGAGCCGGATGATTTAAGAGACTGGCTTTGGAGGCAGATGAGCATGAGTGATAAGTTAAGCGAGAAGTAATCAGTGAAATGCCCGGAGGAGCCACCGTTTGCCAGAGGGTTGGACCGAACACCATTTCCACTTTGAAAGTGCGCCTTTGCCCGATTTTCCCGGCTCCCCAGTTAGTTCGATGGCACAGGCCGGCGGGAGCAAGGAGGCACGCATCAAGATGTACGGCATGTGCTCATCACTACGGTGGAAGAATCACGAAGTGTGGTCATGTGCAAATTCTGCCTGCTAGTCCCTAGAAGGAGAGAGCGAAAGTTGGGTCTATACGCTGCTAGATGAAATCCGTTAGGGAGCTATGCGGTTTTGGTGAAACCTTTCTCGAGGCGTACATACGCCAGCGACATGACAATGGCTCGGCGGGTCGGCAAGCTCATTTACCTGGCACGAGAGACTAGGAGGCCGCGTGCGTTCCTTGGACGAGATAGATGGAGAAGTTGTATGCGGATGCATAGGAAAGCTTACGGTACAGACCAGCCGAGATGTTCGGCTTCGAGAACTTCGGCCCAGAAAAGCCGGATCCCATCCACAGTTGCAGCGATGTGCCACGAGAGAAGCCCAAGGCGCTTTAAGGGAAGTCCGGAAGATACGGGAGCGCTATATCGCCTTTGTGGAGGAGATCCGAGAAGGAGCGCAAGATAAGGGAATACAAGGGCGAGCACGCCGCGAGGAGGAGGCTACCACAGGAGGAAGCCACTTAGCTTGGTCAAGAGAAAGGCACTGGTGCCCGGCCCGAGGTGAAAACAAGAAAATCTTACAGAGTCGAGAGGGAAGAAGCCTACTTCGCAGAAGGCAAGATCCTTCACCCTTTCAATGCACCCTTGGAAGATGTGTTCAAGGAAGTAGAAAAGGAGGAATAGACTATCACGTTTACCCCAGGGCTACGGGGAATCCGATTCGTGCCAGGACGAAGAACCACCGGAAGTTCTGCACCATTATCAGCGGTTCGCGGCCATTCGACCCGACGGTTGTAGAAGTGAGAGACATCGTCGGCTCGATCGCCCGGTGGAGTACCTACGGCATTTCAGCCAAAGCTTTCTGGGTCGACAGTGGCCCGGCCCAGGGTCCTGAGTACATCAAACCTAAGAATCGATCATGGCGTCTCGAGTTCACGTGTAATACACCATATCGCACTCGGCAGCAACACTTTGAGGATCACGATTTTAGGGACGGTACTCACCTCGGAGATCTACGAGAGAGACGGATGCGGGCGGGAGAAATCTTGGTAAGCGTAGCCAAGACCCTCCCTATGGGGCCATGGATGAGTCACGGCAGAATCACGATTCCGGCGAAAGATGTCCCATTTAGGCGGGCGAAGCACACGAGGATGCTTAGTATAACCTACTGATGAGTCGAGAATAGGGCGTCGCGGGATGCTTGTGGAGCAGGTGGTAGTTGGTCGGGTCTATTGCATGCGCGCTCAAGAGAGATGGTCGGCGCCATGCAGTAGGCGTCACAATCGATCGAGTGACTTATCAGTTTCTGGCTTCGGCAAGTGCGAGTGGCCGAGGTGCCGAAGGAAATCACCCTCGGAGTATCGGGCGGGGAAGGGAGTTTCAGCGAGCACGGTGGCCACACTTTTGCGTATATCGATGCTCGCGTCGCGCCAAGCAATCCTGAAGGCGATCCACGGGGCGACGTTGGATCGCGAGGAGTCAAAAGTCGCCTCGGCACTCCGTGAGAGCTCGCTGCCGCTTCTTATCGCGAGAGTAGTAGAGGTCTTCAAGGCGACCCCAATGACGAGAGCCGGTGTGTGCGGATAGACATCCAACGGAGACGAGGAAGGACGGTCGAGAAGCGCCAAGGTGAGAAGAAGTGCAAGGAAGTGGAGGCGGGGAGAGGAGTTGGAAAAGGAGTGATGTATGAAGCCAAGCGCCACCTACGAGGCGGGCGAGGCAAGGTACTCATCGCCGTCACGGGCGGCCAGGCAGCGATCGGCGAGCCAAAGCAAAACTTCTGCGGCCTACTAGACCAACCAACATCAGCCCAAGTCGATACAGGAGCACTTAGGAGGAGGCGGGGGTGGCGAGGAATAGGGTCACGCATATAAACGAGCAGATCCGGTCGGTGATCAGCCCTCTGAAGGAGCACATGGATGTGTTCGCTTGGCGGATGCCCGACACGGAAATGGGCGCTCGACCCAGTTTGCTCACACCTTCGCTGCCCGGATAGACCCCCAGATTCGGGCCGAGTCAGACAAAAGATGAGGAAGAATTACGCTTTGAAACTCTGGCCGGCGAGTGGAGAGCCGAGTTGAAGCAGCTGTCCGTGGCGAGAATCATCAAAGAAGGCCCAGTTACCTGCAATGGATATCTAATATGGTGAAGTAGTCCCCAAGAGGAATGGGGGCGTCCACGGGATTTGCGTCGACTGCATGGCTGAATTTGGTGGGCACTGCACCCCCAGGGGCCGGCTTCCCCCTCCCGGCCTTAAATCGACCATTTGGTGGAATCCGTTTGCCAGGGTATAGGGCGATCACGCTCATGGAGCGGAGTACTCGGGATATGACCGAATCCCCACAGCCCCAGAAGATCGAGAGCCATCCACATCTTTTTCCGCTAGAGAGAACTGTGTCCTTCGCCATACCAGCACCATTAAATTTGAGAATGCGGGCGCTTTACTCCATATCGGGAGTGCAGTGGAGGACATGTTTGAGGACAAAATACCACGGCGCCGTGAGAGTATATGGGTGGACGATGTGATCGAGTCAAAGTCGGCGGAAATGTGCATACCCACATGAGCGACCTTAGGCATCACCCCCAGGACCAGCGAGGAAGTACTGAGATGAGGACGGAGTCCGTCCAAGTGTCACCTTTGGGTCACCCTCGAGGCATAAGTTTTCTAGGATGCACAATCAGACCGAGGAGATCAAGGCAGATCGAGACAAAATTAGCCAGTCGATAGACGGAAATGCCTTCACATGTCAGATTAAGGGGCGTGCGGCGGTGAGCCGAAACTTGGCGGCTCTCGGGACCGATTCATCTCTCACGATGCGTCCAGAGACAAGTTGCGAGGATTTCTTGGGAGCGTTGAGGAAGGGAGAGAAGTTTCCCGATGGGCCAGGAGTGTGCAGGGAGCATTCGGAAAATCAAGCGACATATGGCGGTTGCCGGTGTTACAAAGACATGACCGAAGATGTACTAACGCTATATCTCGGGAGCAGCGATCCACGCCATCAGTCTTTGTGTTAATCCCGAAGCGAGGAGGCAGAGAAAAGCCGGTATACTTCATAAGCAAGACCATGAACCGTCGGGGAAAAGAAGCTACGAAGTAGAAAACCTTCGTCCTAGCGCTAGTGTTTGCAACCTGAAGCTCTAGGATATATTCCAAGCTCCTTAAGATTCGAGTGCTTACCCAAGTCCTCAGGTAGGTACTTGACAATGAAGCCGGATCAGGCGGATCCAAATGGAGCGCACAAATAAAGCAATTCGATATCTTTTATGAAATGAGGGGCCGAGCCCGGTGAAAAGCCTTGAAGCGTGCATGGGGCCACGGCGGACTTCCCCCTCGGTAGCGAGGCAGTAGAGGACATCGAGTGGGAGAAGATCGAAGACTCACCGTTTACTCGAGACACAACGGCCCAGAAACCACGATGGGAGGTTTTAAATCGACGGGTCATCGATAAAGGCAGATTAGGGTTTGCATTGGTCTTCACGACCTCGAAGAAGAGTGAAAATGGTCCCATTCCTTTAGACGCTTGAGTTTAAAGCAACCAAGCGATATCGCGGAATACGGCGGTAATACATGCTCTACGGCTTGATCGTAGAGATGGGCATCCAAAGTGCAAGTGACAAACTGTTAGTTGTGCGCGAATCAGCAGGCAATATACCATCATGACCGCTAACTGCCCGGAAATGCGGGAGCTTCGCCCAATCTACATCGGGCAAATACCAAGCATCAAATTCCATTTATACGCGGAAAAGGCAATCGGCGACCAGTGCCTGGCATATATTGCTTCCCATGTTGGTAGCGCAGCAAGTATTGAGGGTATTAGAATCATGAGGATCCTAATGCCTTCGGTGCAGAAGAGCGTGGATGTATCGAGGCGCCGCAATCGCGTGACCACCTCTCTGCGTCAATCCAGGTAGATGGCCCCGGAAGCCGATTCGTAAGATACCTCGAAGCGGAAGGTTGCCCAAGGGAGGCAGGATCAACAAGATCCCAGGCTCAAAGCGGCCAAGCGTCACGAACTTAGGGATGGCACTATCACGAAAGTCATGCACGGGACCATTGCTAAAATGCAAGTAAGGAGGAGAGAGGCAGATGATCATGCGAATTACACTATGGGGGCTGCCGGGAAACCCGCGACTCAGTATGACCTAAGCGGCGAGCTGTCCTCAGGTGCCGGCCGTACATGAGCGAGGGCGAAAGCGTATGGCCGCCGTTTGCGGCGAGTGCGAGAAGTCGGGGAAGAAGAAAGATACATGCGCCGGGTGTAACATTAAACCTCAGTCATCGGCCCCGGCCCTTTGCTAAATGGGAATCGACATCGTGGGACCACTACCACGTCGGATCGGGACAAAGGTATTTGTCGTGGCAGCCGGTCAGCTTCACCAAGTGGGTTGAGGCCGCTCGGCTAGGAATACATACGGGATAAGGATGTTTCGGTTCATCAGGAGACACATCATATGCGCTGAGATCGTGTCGTCTCGACAACGGGGAAACAATTGCGAGGCAAAAGCAGCCGACCTGCTATTCAGCACGTTACAATATTGTCAAAGAAACAAGCCCACGCCTATACCCCCAAAGCAACGAGACTAGTAGAGATCACAAACAAGACCGTGTAGATAACATGAAGAAGAAACTCGACAGAGGAATATGGGGAATGGTGTGAAGAGCTCCTACAATGTCTTGTGGGCATATAGGACAACTCGCGGGAAGCCAGGTCATCACCCGCCATTGCTAACATCACGGGACCGAAGCCATCCTACCTACGGGCGATGATACCTACCTTGTGAGGCCCAGAAGGCGTGGAGGCGAACATCTCGGCGGACCTTATCTTAGCTAAACTTGACGATTGGAAGAAGCGAGAGAGATGGCCACAAAATGGAAAATTACCAAGAAGATCATGGGAATACAACAAGCGAATTAAGGCCAAGAATTCCAACCGGGGCAGTGGTACTAATCCTACCTAGCTATGGCGTGACAAGAAGGGCGGTAAACTTACTGCAATGCAGGAGGACCCTACGATAGTTGAGAAAGCGGAGAAGGGAGCATACAAGATCGAAGCCGGACGGAGGCTTAGAGCCACGGCCAGGTAGGCAGCGACACGACTAAAGATCTACCATCCAAGTGAGATCAGGTAAGATATCTGTCCATTTATTTGACCTGATGGCAAGGCGTGGGGTTGGAAATATGACAAGTGCGTCTGAATGGTCGTTTGAACCGGGGCGATGGCATTGTGCAGTCTGCAGGGCGACTTACACTAACACGGTTCTTCGAACTCGGGGCGATGGCATTGTGCAAGTGCGAGGTAGTTCGAGGAGCCTGGCGGTTGAAACCCGGTGGCGGGTGTCGAGGCACTTAGTACTCTCGACAGTCGGCGATCAACATTACTCTCCTCGCAAGTGGCGAATCACTTGCCGAAAGGGTGTCGATAACTTCTTGGTGTCGATCCCATAGAAACTTCGTGGGAGCCAGCTCCCCTTCCACGGATCTCGAAGAGCGGTGATGAGATCTCAGTCGGGGACATGGCATCGGGCAGGTGTCCCTCCTTGTTGAGTGTGTTCGCCCAGAAACGGCATTGTGGCTCTTTGTCACACTCATGAGGCATAAAAAAGGACAATAAGATTCTGACAGAAAAGCCACATCACGGGCAACCCAACATAAATAAGAATAATGACATCATTAGTGTAACAACATCGATAGCAAAAGCAAATGGCAGCGGCGCGGCACCCAGTAACAAGTTATGCAAGAAGTTAACAAAATGTTCAAACAATTACAACCCAGGAAAAGGGCAAGGCAATGACGAGCGCTACAAAAGACATGATCCTCTTTGGAGGAAGTAGGACCCAGGACAGCCTTCTTGGCGCGTGTATTTCCTTATCAAGCCTTGCCTTCGCACCGGCTTTGACACAGCTGAGACCCAGGCTCTGGCTGAACCGCTTTCTCGCGTGAGTCACGCTAGGCTGCTCAAGCCGCCCGGCCCGGTAGAAGCGTCTATCGAGCAGATGAGCCTCTTCCCTTCAAGCAGTGTTTCTCCTCCTCCAACGGGCCACTTTCTTCTACTTTCAGCTGCCAAGACAACAAGAGCGGTCAGTCACACAACAACGACAACAAGATAACTTAACATGGAAGGTGACACAAGGCACACCACCTTAACAAGGGGTATTCCCTAATCGACTCCTCGGACTCGGTCGAGGCTACGCAAGTGAGACACCTTCGAAGAAAGGTCACAGGTATCGCTGTTCATTAAACTCATTGATGAGGCAATACTTCTTGTGATCACTCATTCTCCCCTCTGTCAGTGGGCGGCACACCAAACGAGCAATTGAGCACGCACCAAATCCAACTCATGAGAAACCTTTACGAACTCCTTAAGCTTCTCGAGAGCCTCTCGCTCGCTTCTACAGTGGCGTCCCTCTCCCCCAAGATCAGGAGGCGATGCATGCAGGATCCAGGAGCACAGAGAATCTTAGTCGACCACATTGATCTTCCCTGGTTGTCGGCTAATAATGTTTTCTACGACCGCTATACCTTGGAAGTGAGCTAAATCGCCCTCAATTATCTATTTCTAGGAACATACTCAAAGCATCTGTCTGGAAGTAAGTTTGGATTGAAGATCTTGTCTGGTTTCAAACGATCAATTTTAGCATCCTTATTGACTATTCTCTGTTGTAAGTTCGAGACATGATCTCGTTACATGTCGCCTCCCTCTTGACAGACTGACACCTTGTGTGTGTCGGCCTCATGATAGAAGGTCGAGTAGCGAGGAGTACTAAGCGGATATTGGCACTACAAGATCAATCACAACAAATGCGAAAAGCATACAGGTTTTGGCCAACTCCTTCTCGACCCTCGAGGCGGATTCACGCTCCTGCTGCGGCGAGACGAGAATTCTCCCTCTCGATGGCCTCCGGCGTTGGATGGCGGCCTTTCAGTAGCGGCGGTTGACATGCAAAAGCAATACCAACATAATCGGCCCTAAGCAAGTACAAAAAAGCCTTGACACACGAGAGCAGTTCAACTCACCGGGAGGTGAAGGTACTTTTCAGAGTAGGCCTCATACAACGAGGCGGCATTGACGCCCTGCTTCGTCGGACGAGAGGCAGAAATCGCGGGAGAGATGGCGCCCCAAGCGAGTTGCACATAGGGCTGAGATAGTGAAGGAGAATACTTGCTCTTTGGGATTAGGAACCACGGTAGGAAAGTCCTCGTGATTGACCATCGACATCGACATTCTCCGCATCCACGTTCAATCAAGCGCCCCGCACCACGGAATTCCCCGCGCGACGACTCCCTCCTTACGAGAACGCCGTCCTCGCCGTCAAAAAGATCTTCTTCATGTCACCATCGGACAAAACATACCGCGATTGCCGTGGCCAAGCACAATCCCTTACGGTCGCTAGGGCACATCCTTCTCAAGGCGGCAAATCCTCCTTAGGTTCTTTACCCCTGCCCTTGGGCTTCCCACTGCGAAAGCGAGACGAATCGTGGAGCGATTTAGGCGACCTCCACAGGGAAATGTGACAAAGGTAGTCGATCATCGGGATCCTCGCCCATCCTTACGGCAGAGTACCGTTGGCCTTGTCAACCTTGACTTACGCGTATCGTGACGTCGGATCATGCGAGGCAGCAAATAGAGAACGCATTACATATCGTTAAATAAAAAACAATAAGTATATTTGTTACCTTCTGTATCATACGGCTCGGCAATCCTATCCCTCTTAGATGGCTTGAAAACCTCGGAGAAGGAGTACTTACAGGGCTTAGTCGAAAAACACCACCAAAACAAAATACTGCCAGTAAGTCTCTGAGCGATCAAGCCAATGAAGCAGTGCGGCCGATCAACGTTGACTACAGAAAGGATAAAATTCGAGGCGGAGGAGGAGCTTGCCACTCAAAAGAGAGGCGGAAATGGCAGCGTGGGGCGGTCTAGCCGTATCATTGGTATGACGGGCGTGCTTGTTGGAACTCTTTCCTCGGGGTCTCATCCAAAAGAAGTCTCAGCTCCCTCGGGAAAGTCTTGACGGTGAGAAATTTGGCGGCAAACCGCGAGATCGCCATTAGTAGTGGTGCGCTCAGATAATTATCGGCGAAGGCTGGCGGGAGTATAGTCACCGCTTGAGAAGGATGAAGGTAGACCAAGTAGTAGGAGCGCACTCGCCTCATTCACGCTCTCCCCACTCGGACGGGATGCGGGGAAGGTATTTACCATTCCATTAGGCCCGAGGCACGGCGACGGATCTTAGAGAGGGCCTCGTATGAGCAGGCTGACTAGGATCGTATAAAGGAAAGCATCCAGAGGCTCTAAATGTTGACCCGGTGACTACGGTCGCCTCGGCCAAGATAGGGAAATCTCAAAACATCCTCCTTCCTCAAACGCCCTACTGGCATGACAAAGAGCACGACATCATGCAGTGAAGTAGAACTCATCTTTCGAGTTGTTGAACATATTGCTCATGTTAAGTCCTTAGCAGTCCTCTTGCTCGGCCCTACAAAAGAAAGCGAAAATGGTTATCGGGGAAAGATAGAATCTAGAGCGCGATAATCATACTTGGAGGGCTCTCTCACGGCCAGAGGAAGCAGAGAATCAAGCGTCTGTTGATGGAAGTAAATCGGAAAACACACTAACTCACACCTTCTTCAGGCAGTCATTTAGGAGTTGAAGATGCCATGCAAACTAATAAAAATACGGCGGAAGCGAAAACCGGCCCGGAGCAGGAGATTGCGGCCCGGCACGAGAGCCCGGAGAAGGCCGACGGATAACGGAGAAGGAAGGGAAGAAGTTTGTTGTGGAGTTAGCCAGCGGCGGCGAAGAGGAGTGGAGGAAGAATGAAGTTGCGGGAGAGGAGTGGGGAAAGATGAAGATGCGAGAGAAGATGGGAAAAAAGGAGTAATGAAGTTGACGAGAGGAAATAAGAGGGAAACTAGGTTTAAAGCGGCTGGTTATAAACCCCCTCAGCAGTGCTTGGCCAGAGAAAGGTGAACCGGTTGGAAATGGCGAAGCGAGTGAGAGCGGCGTGCGTGGCAGGCATGGCCAGAGGGCGTGGGAAAACGAGGCGGTTATTCTTCCCACACGCGTGTTGACTGCGAGTGAAAGAAGGAGGCATAAATGTAGGTGTAAATAATCCACGGGGAGACCGAGGTGGAGCGATCCCTATTAGCCATGGCGTACGAGCAACACATGCATGGAAGTCTGGGATCGCACTCTCCCAGAATCCAAGGCGCGAAGAGAAGGAGCGAAAGTCGACGAAAAAGGGGAAAAGGCTGTGATCACGATGGACCTCAGGAGCCTTTGGAGCAATAAATGCTTGCTGACGAGTTGGTGTTGTCTAAACAATCTAAAGTCCCAACAGATGATCATATAATACAAAGAACTTATTTCAGTTAAACCTACACCATAATGCGACACCGGAACCTATCCGCAATCACATTAACTACGTCCGGGACATATCCGCAACGTCTAACACCCATATTATACATGTTTATATGGATATACTTAGTACACATACTTACTGTACTAATTAGGAACGCATCCGCTTCCGCATTTCCCCTCTCATTTTATTTTATTTTTTTGGGAAACAAGCTTAGCTCACTGTCTCTAGTAACTTACGCAAAGCCACCTAATTAAGGGTCTCACCACAAAGCTATAATCGCTAAAGCTATAATCGCTACTTTACGTACCCCTTACTTTGCGAGGCCATCCAACTTTTGTCACTCTATTGCGATCAAGTTGAGTTCCCAACATTTTGGCACTCCAAAGAAAATCTACTAGGTAACCATTAAGCACAACACTCTTCATTTTGCAGACAGAGACACTCAAGAGACGTAATAAAACCGTACTACCAATCTCATATTACCGTGTCTAACAAATTAATCTAATTGCATGAAAATCTCCACTTACAGGTAAGATTCATATCTAACCACTAAGTGGTCTAAAAGTCAACAATCTCCACTAATGCACACGAGAAGATGCCATTAAATCTAAGAACTTGGAGTTAACATCATGGATATCTAGGCTCAGACTTGACTAATTATATTCACCAAAGAATTAGAACATTTCAACCATTAATTCCATGACATTT
Organism: Papaver armeniacum; assembly: GCA_023531295.1. Classification (NCBI taxonomy): domain Eukaryota; kingdom Viridiplantae; phylum Streptophyta; class Magnoliopsida; order Ranunculales; family Papaveraceae; genus Papaver; species Papaver armeniacum. The sequence continues at coordinate 13,258 of JAJJWW010016643.1, forward strand.
CAACCACTTTTCCACCTAGGTAGAATCACTTATAACCCATCAAAGGCCTTCCATTCAACGCGTATCGCAACAGTATAAGCTAATTCCTAGATTTAAAAGGTTAAACCAATGAAAACTATCCTGTTCTAAGCCATGAAAAATTTGACAAGTATCTAGCTAAGTCATACTACTCTGGTCCACATTGTATACCAAAATAATCCTAATTGAGATTTATGGAGTCACGGATAATGAGATAAATGATAGCAGGCCGATCATACCACAAGCAATTGATAGAAGATAAATTCGAGGCATGAATAGAGTTTACGAGATATTAATTTGTCACTTCTACATCTATCCGCAACTAAGCAATCGAATAGAACTTGCCTCAACTATCGCAAGCAACTTGATTGATCCGTTAGGAAGAACTTCCCTCAATGAACAAGCCCTAAAGGATTATACAAAAATAAACAGATGAGGATATAGAACCGCAAGTATAATCCAAAATCATCACAAACAAAAATTAGCAAAGCTAAATCAAATCCTTACCAATCGATCGATACTTATCAAATCTTTTACCCAAACGTAGCTAATTAATAGTTTGATATGTTACTGCCGCCTACTTCTCTTCATGTTTCCCTTGGTTAATGTTTTTCTTATACATTTTCTCTTCCTCTCACGATAAGGCCTAAAAGGAAAAGGTCAAAAACCTAATTTTCCATCTAACCACTGGGTATGCTAAATAAAATACTAAATTTTACTGAGGGCTATACCCTCTCTAAGGGCTATTATTTTACAATAGTTTAAGGATTTAAAAGAGAGGCATATTACAACACTAGGGTCTCATTCTCGTGTCGGAGAAGACCACTAAGCAACACTTTTAAAGGGTTTATATGATGTTTGCCACACCAAATCACTTTTAGGAAACCTACCGGAATTTCAGACTGCATGATTATGCATCACGTTTACTTCACTGGGTATCATTTGGATTGCCCTGCATAATCCAGATAGAATCAGGTATTGCAGATCCATTTTAAAGTATGTATGCGAGAATGCGGTTGACGTGTTGACGTCATATTTTAATACGTATTCTATATAGTTTTGTCAGTCCATTTTAAAGTATATATGCAGTTGGCGAGTTGACGTACGTATTTTCTATTTGTATTCTAAACTTAGTATTATATCACTATTTTCTATATACTCCTCAAAGACCTCATGCTGATTCCCAATAAATACAGAAGATTACTCAGAGAGTTGTTATTCAAATTCGTATTATTTATAAATAAAGGGTTCCACTTCTCTTACACGGAAATTTTGTTTGAAACATGAAGAATTTTGTAAGCAAACCAATACTCTTGGTTTATACATATCTCCTTACGGCGGTTCTTGTTTTAAACTCATCAAGGCCAACATCTTCTTGGTTAGAAGTTGGTAAGTAATTGTGATATGAGTGTTGGTAGGTCGGTCAAGGTCTAGATTAGGAAATCTAGTTGGTTAAAGAAACCAAGTACTTGTGTCCTAAGTATATAGCTTAAGAGGTTTGTCTCTTAGAGCTAAGTTAGGAAACCCTATACTTGTAGGAAAGTAATCCTTGTTAAGGAATGTGTCCAGTCCTATTGATGTGTATAAATAGCCATAGAGAGAACTGAGAAAACACACCAGAACTAGTAAGAGTTCTCTTCTTCTTTGCTTAGGCTTTGTATGTTCCAACCTATACGGTGATATATAAAATTGCTTATTCCTTCCCGAGGATTCAACCTCGTTAAATACTTGTTCTTCTTGTGTGTGTGATTGTGTTCTTGGTGATATTGAGATACCTCGTAGTAGTGCAAACCTAACGCTTCCGCAAGCTTTGGCGCAACAATTGGTATCAGAGCAAGGAGACGCTCTTGGATACGGGTACTCGAATTCCAGTTGAAGTGAAGGTATTTTTTTTTGAAGATTTCTTGAGGTAATTCTCAAAGGTCTTGTTTTTTTATCTATATTTGAACAATGGTTGACGGGGACGAAGATCCGAAAAATCCTTTAGGAGAACATTCGGAGCCCACAAGTAAAGATAAAGAAACAAAAGAAGAAATACTGCATTCACATAGATCACAACTCAAGGTAGAAAAGTTTACAGGAACCAATAACTTTGGTTTATGGAGAACGGACGTAATGGATGCTCTTGTTCACCTTGATCTAGAAGAAGCTCTAGAAGGTCAGCCAGTGGAGATATCCAAAAGCGAGTGGAACAAGATGAATAAATTATGTCTTGCTTCGATACGAGGGTGTTTAGCAACTGCAAAGAAGAGTTAATTATCGCACGAGACTTCAGCTAAGGATCTCTGGGAAAAGCTAGAGAAGGAATACCTTGTGAAGAACGTAGCAAATAGGATACATCTTAAAAGGAATTTGTATCGCTATAACATGAAGAGAGGTGCAACTCTAACCGAGCACCTAGATTCATATAATAAACTTCTTCTTTGAGTTGGTTAACTACGATGAGAAGATCAAAGACGAGGAACAAGCTTTGTGCCGATAAATTCTCTTCACGAAAAGTATGAACCCGTGATTAAAGCATTAATGCACGGCAAGGACAAGATGACATACTTGAGAGGTCACTACGGCATTGCGTAGTGAGGAGTTCGGGAAGATGGATCGTGAAGATCTTGCAAGTGAAGCTAACAATGACTTGCTTCTTGCAAGAGGTCGTTCAACAGACAGGAGAAAGAAGAATGGTGGTTATGGTAAAGGTAGAGGACGTTCTAAGAGTAGGACGCGACTGCAAAAAGATGAGTGTGCTTGGTGCCATGATTTTGGTCATTGGGCTAAAGATTGTACCAAGCGTAAGGCAAGAGAAGGAGATAATAGTAATACCGAGGTGAACATTGCTAAAGGTAATGAAGAATCAGATGATGCTTCTGATTTCTCGCTAACTGTGACACCATCAGCTTGTGCTATTACAGATGGTACATGGGTATTAGATCTTTGGAGCAACATATCATATATGTCCATATCGTGACTGGTTCTCAAGTTTTGAAGAGCTTGATGGAGAAGTACGTATGGGAAATAATCATACCTGCAGGGTGATTGGGATTGGTAGTGTTCGTATCAAGATGCATGATGGTATGATTAGAGAGATGAAGGAGGTAAGATTTGTACCTGCCATAAAGAAGAATCTGATTTCACTTGGAACTTTAGAAGCTAAGGGCTATAAGATAGTCGCTGAAAATGGTGTTCTAAAAGTAATCTCTGGATCTATGGTAATCATGAAGGGCATACGTCATCATAACTTGTACTACTTGATTGGGAGTACAACAACAGGAGATGTGTCTATTTACGAACACATCGAGAGTGCAGCTACCGAGAAGACAAAGCTATGGCACATGAGACTTGCACATCCAGGTGAGAAGTCGTTGCATAGGTTGATTCAACAAGACTTGTTGAAAGGTGCTATTGCCTGCAAGTTAGCATTTTGTGAACATTGTGTTAAGGGCAAGAAAACAAGAACAAGCTTTGGCACAACAATTCACAACACTAGTGGAGTTCTTGACTATGTTCACTCAGATGTTTGGGGTCCTTCCAAGAATGCATCATTGGGAGGGAAACATTGGTTTGTGTCGTTCATTGATGATTATTCTAGGCGCGTATGGGTGTACACCATGAGGCATAAGGATGAAGTCCTAGAAATCTTTGTGAGGTGGAAAAAGGCAAGCGAGACTCAAGCGGCATAGAAAGATCAAAGTACTACGTTCGGACAATGGTGGAGAGTACAAGAGTGATCCGTTCTTGCAAGTATGTCAGGATGAGGGGATAAAGAGGCACTTCACAGTTAAGAAGACACCGCAACAGAATGGGGTAGCTGAACGCATGAATCGTACTTTCTTTGGAGAAGGTACGATGTATGTTATCTAATCTTTGGATTAGGTAAAGCGTTTTGAAATTTGAGGCGATTACATATGCGTGCTTCCTCATTAATAGGTTGCCATCAGCTGCATTAGAAGGTAAAACTCCTATGGATAAATGGTTTGGTAAACCAGCTTATGATTATGACTCAATTCATATCTTTGGTTGTCTGCGTGGTATCATGTTAGTGAAAACAAGCTTGATAGCCGTCTTAGTAAAAGGAATCTTTGTGGGTATGAAAAGTGGAGTGAAAGGGTTCAAAATTTGGAATCCAGTAGAAAAGAAGATAGTCATGAGTAGAGATGTCACATTTGATGAGATGTCTATGGTAAAGTCTTGGGGTTCTCGGCGGTGGAGAATAGAAGCACCAATACTAATGAGCCTTTGCAGCAGGTGGAGATTGATGCAACTCCACCAATTCCAGTTAAGTATGTATACGTTCAGAATACTTCTGAAGACATTGGGTCTTCAAGAGAGGTAACTACTGAAGTTCCAAATGATAGTGACACTATTGAGGAAGAGGAACAAGAGTCAGTAGAAGATACAGAAGCTACGGTCATGGAGACCATAGCAACCAGCAAACCGAGAAGATCAACCAGGAGCCTGGTTGGATGAATGATTACATTGCTTATGCATTATTTGAGTTGTTGAAGATGGTACTCCTACTTCCTATTTAGAAGTTTGTACGCGGTGAAGAGTGTAAAGAATAGGAAGGGCAATGCAGACGAGATGGAGTCTCTTTACAAGAATGGCACATGGATTCTTATGAAACTTCCGAACGGTAAGAAGGCCATAGGGTGCAAGTGGGTATATGCTAAGAAAGAAGGATCTTCGGTGAATCAAGTACGCTACAAGGCAAGGTTAGTTGCAAAAGGTTATGCCCAAAGAGAAGGGATTGACTACAATGAGGTGTTCTCTCCGGTGGTAAAACACTCATCAATCCGTATTTTGTTGGCCTTGGTAGCAAAATATGATTTAGACCTAGTTCAGCTTGATGTTAAGACATCATTCTTACATGGTGATCTAGAAGAGGAGATCTATATGACTCAGCCGAGAGTGGGTTCAAGGTTCTTTGGAAAAGAAGATTGTGTATGTAAACTAAAGAGATCGTTGTACAGGACCAAGAAACAGTCTTCAAGACAATGGTACAAGCGATTTAACCGGTTTATGATAGGCCAAACATACACAAGAAGTCACTATGACCATTGTGTATACTTCAAGAAGCTACGTGATGGGTCTTTCATATATTTGCTCTTGTATGTCGATGATATGTTGATTGCATCGAATAACAAGAAAGAGATTGATAACTTGAAGTGCATGTTGTCATCGAGTTTGAGATGAAAGATCTGGGAGAGGCTAAGAAGATTCTTGGTATGGAGATTCAACGTGACGAGAGAGAAGGGTAAGGTTTGTTTGTCTCGAAGGCATATTTGAAGAAAGTGTTACAGAAGGTTGGTGTCTACGAAGGAACTAAATCCGTAAGTACTCCCCTTGCTGCTCATTTTAAGTTGAATGCTCGTATGTCTCCCACTATTAAATAAGAACGAAAGTATATGGCCCAAGTCCCATATGCTGAGCTGTTGGTAGCTTGATGTATACGATGGTATGTACAAGGCCGGACATTTCACATGCAGTTAGTATGGTCAGCCATTATATGCATTGTCTGGTAAGGGACATTGGCATCTTGTGAAATGGATTTTAAGGTATCTTTATAGTACGATTGATGTTGGCTTGGAGTTTGTGAAGGATAGAAGAAACAATCGGTTATGTGTTGGGTATGTGGATTCGACTATCTTTGGTGATTTGGACAAGAGACGTTCAACTACGGGGTATGTATTTACCATAGCAGGAGCACCAGTTAGTTGAAGATCAATATTGCAGTCTACTGTGGCGCTTTCAACTACGGAGGCGGAGTATATGGCAGTGACAGAGGCATTTAAGGAGGCTATATGGTTACAAGGTTTGCTAGATGACTTAGGAGTTGTGCAAGATCAACTGCCTGTGCATTGTGATAGTCTAAGTGCAATTTATTTGGCTAAGAATCAAGTGCATCATGCTAGAACCAAACATATAGACGTACGGTTTCACTTTGTGAGAGAAATTATTGAAGAAGAAGACATTCTACTTGTGAAGATCGATACCAAAGACAATCCGGTGATATGTTGACTAAAGTAGTATACGGGATCAAGTTTCGACATTGTTCGAAATTGATCCACATCCTTCGGTTTGGTGAAAGACCCTTTTGGGGTAGAGTTTTTAGAAACCTGGTGGAGGTCTTCTAGCAAGACCATTTGAGAGAACTACGGTCGGGTTTGATTCCTATTGAGGATACGTAGGCGGCAAAAGTGATGGTTCAATCGACGTTGGAAGATGGAGGTGATTTTATCTATTGATCGTCTCATGCATGAATGCATGATCCGAGGTGGAGAATTGTTGGTAGGTCGGTCAAGGTCTAGATTAGGAAATCTAGTTGGTTAAAGAAACCAAGTACTTGTGTCCTAAGTATAGCGACTTAAGAGGTTTGTCTCTTAGAGCTAAGTTAGGAAACCCTATACTTGTAGGAAAGTAATCCTTGTTAAGGAATGTGTCCAGTCCTATTGATGTGTATAAATAGCCATAGAGAGAACTAGAGAAAACACACGAACTAGTAAGAGTTCTCTTCTTCTTGCTTAGGCTTTGTATATTCCAACCTATACGGTGATATTGAGATACCTCGTAGTAGTAGTGCAAACCTAACGCTTCCGCAAGCTTTGGCGCAACAATGAGTTCTTACGTAAAGTATACATCGGCACGAAATTTATAATCAATTATTGTGCTTGCATGCAGAGAACCAGGAAGATTTTAGCTATGTAATAGGGAGCCAAACGGATTTGAGAACTGGGAGATCTTCGTGCGAATGGGTAACATGTAAGAACGGAACTAATCAATCTCCGATAGATTTAGCTTTTTAGCAAGATGCGATATGCACCAGAGTTAGGTGATTTGCGGACGTATTACACACCAAAGATCGTGAATCCTAAAAAATAAAGGCTATCGTATCGTCTGTAAGTAGTTAAACTACTATCTAGATTTTTAATCAAGAATGGCATGTACTAAAATATGTTTATGCATGTAACGATCGATGTGTGCTGCGACTTGAGTGGGTTGTTCTTTGGAAATGCTTTGGATCTATTCAAATAAGCAATATTACCTATGTGCTTGATAATATCCATTGGCACTCACCTTCCGAGCACACTATCAATGGAATAAGGTAATTTATCTAGACCATGAAACCTCAACCTCACAAAAAAATGATACCGTTCTTAATTAAAGAACATATATCGGAGCAAAGCTACAAATATTTTGAAATAAGTAACAAGGTTTTTGCGAACATTGATTTAATATTAGGTTTCCTTTGGAGCAACATTTGGTTCATAAAAATGTGCAACTTCAAAAGGTAGCTGTGGTTGCGGTTCTGTACGTCATTTCTATTTTCAAAGACCCGTTTCTCTCTAAGGTGAATACGTTTCTAAACTCAATAAAAATCACTCCTTAGTATATCATTCAAAGATATGTAACCTTATAATCTTATATACTGTGGATATCGTTAATCCTCTCGATGGTTCATCGGTTGGAAGACAACATAATGGATATATCTGTACGGGGCGAGTGAAGTGAACGTAGGTCAAATTGATCCGAACGATATTGACATGAGTGATAGAACATATTATAGATACTTAGGTTCTCTCACAACTCCCCCTTGTGACGAAGGAGTTAGTTGGACCATTTTCACTTAGCTAGCTAGGTTTCTAATTATCTCAATTTCTTAATTAAATTTTAGGTGATGCCTGTCAGGAGAGACCAAGTAATGTTATTGAGAAACGCCGTTCATGATGTAAGGTCCCGAAAATAATACATTTGTCACGTATGTGCAATTCTTTGTTCGTAGATTAACATCAATCAATTATGTTGCAGGACAACGAGAATAATGCAAGACCATTGCAGCCTCTAAATAAAGGACATCCTCTATTACTCCGCATTACACACATCACCATCAAGAGATGTATGTAGTTGCACCAAGAATTTACTGGTCGGTTTTCTTGATGTGGATTTGTTAGAATATATGTTCCATATACAAGATATCAAGGTAACCGTGAAGACCAAAATAAGTGGCCGTGCAGTTCGTGCACGAGTGAAGATACAGTCAAAGATATCCTAGATACTGAAGGAATCAATTTTCTAGATATTACCTAGTCAAATGAGATTTTGTGTTATCTCTTAGGTTTACCTTACTCTATAAATAAGAGTTGTAATGTAAGTGTAAAACTATCCCAGCATAATTAGTCTAGAGATCAATCTACGGGGTTTCTCAGTGGATGTAGGCGTTAGTTCCGAACCACTTTAATATTCGTCTCTTGGTTGTGTTTGATTCTTCTTGTTCAATCGATGATCCGTCTCGATGATACCCATAATTTATTATGGTATCAGAGCGGGGAGATCCGCTCAATTGCTTCCGCTTTCTATTTTTATGGTTATCATCCACATTGATTTGTTCAGGCTAATCTCTGATAATAGTCTGCTCTTCTTAAATATCTAAGAAATTTTATTTTGTATGATTTTTATTCTTATCAAAGAATATTTTCTTTGCCAACAGTTTGCCTAAATATCTTTCTAAGCAAAAGATTGTGTTTTTTGCGTTTCTGGTTAACCCTTATCTTTATTAAGGGTCACAATATCATTGTTGTCGACTTGGATCCTTATTTTATTTCCTGCTCTTGACCCATATCTTAAGGGTTATTCATTCAATCACAATCCATTAATCATGGGTTTTCCTCAAAATCTTTCGAATTCAGTTCACAAAAGTTTTTTGATGATCAAATATATCTTCTTTTAGATCTTTATCCAAGATCTTACTATTCAAATCTTGCTCTGATTTAATGAGCTAATATTTATCAAATGTTTAGTTGATCATGATACTGTCAACTTAATCAACATTCTTGTGCATCTTAATCATTCATCACAGATGTCCGTGTTATGATGTTAATTTTTCCGAAGATATCTCTATTTTCGATATTCTTGCCAAGCTCTGGTAATTAATTCATTTATTTTGGAAAGATTTTCCCTATTTTCATCTTTATCCTAGATATCCATCTTTTATTTCCGGATATCATTCTGAAATTAGGTAACATCATTTTTTGTTACAATAATATTCTCTCCTATTTTATGTTTTTTGGAAAACATAAGTTTCGTTGAAACTCACAGCTAGTATTTTTCGGTTTTCTTCGCAAGCTAACACGTTGAACTTACTTTTCTTCCGCCATAGATCCGCGATGGTTCGTATCTATAGCCATTGCAGTGGTTATTCAATGAAGGACTGGACCTGTTGACAAAGCAATCTTTCTTCTAAAGTATGGGAATGCTATACTTGGTGGATTTATTTTCATCCCACCAATCTCAAGTATAATCGGATATCATATCCTTAATCAAATTAATTCTTTATTTTTGTTTCTCTTTATCAGTTAAAGGATCATGTTTTCATTAAGGCATAATATTCTCGGAGTTTTTCAGCTACCTCGCAGCTTAGATAAAACCATGACTACGCCATTCAATATCTCATCACATCATAAGTTAACCTTGTTTCTATGGTTTTCTATGGTTTTGTGTTTCCATATGTCATTTCGATACAGAGAACATGATATTCTATCAATATTTTGCCATTGTTCAGGCAAAACGTTTCTCTTAATTGATTTTCACCTTTTGGTTCACTGCATCTTTGTAAACTCTCCGTTAAAGATGTATTATGTAGACTCAGTCTTTTGTGATTTCCATCCATCATGTTAATAAATTATGTTTTGGCTCCAAGACTGTCATTCATGTTTTGGGCCTCCATTGTTGTTATCATTTAACACACAGCGTCAATCACAATTGTTATCAATACCTAATGGAAGGGGTACTCAGGTTCTCACAGTCACAGTTCAATTTTCTTTTGCACATTGTGCAACTGTGTCTTCAATCTTTCCTACTTTGAAGATTATTTTTTTATAATTTTCACATTGTTTCCATCATTGGATAATTAAACCATTAATTCCTAAACAATATTTTTAGGATCTCATGTTCTATTTTTGGGTAAATACTTTTATTCCGAAAATTTTCACTATCATCTTTATTTTTTGCGGATATTCCTTTTATTCCGTAATCCTTGGCATTTCAATGCCATCTTCAATGTTTGATTGATACTACTTAGTCCGACCAATATTTCTCGTCATTTTTGTATAAGTCAACTCTAGTAACTCCTCACCATGAGTTGTCAAGCAGATTTCATTGAAGCCTCGTTGGAGACCACTGACGATTTGGTTTTACGCATCAGCGAAGGATTTGGGTTTCTCAACTAAGAAATGGATAATTAGTTTCTTTGATTATGATCAAAAGTGTGAAGACAGTACAAATGAAGAGAAGAAGATAACAAGAACTGTTTGCAACCATCTTCTTCAACAATAGTTCAAGTTGAACACTTCAAAACATTTCCGTGCTCAACTTGAGGGGGGGTGTTAGAATATATGTTCCATATACAAGATATCAAGGTAACCGTGAAGACCAAAATAAGTGGCCGTGCAGTTTGTGCAAGAGTGAAGATACAGTCAAAGATATCCTAGATACCGAAGGAATCAATTTTCTAGATATTACCTAGTCAAATGAGATTTTGTGTTATCTCTTAGGTTTACCTTACTCTATAAATAAGAGTTGTAATGTAAGTGTAAAACTATCCCAGCATAATCAGTCTGGAGATCAATCTATTTCACCATGCGGGGTTTCTCAGTGGATGTAGGCGTTATTGCCGAACCACTTTAATATTCGTATCTTTAGTTGTGTTTGATTCTTCTTGTTCAAGCGATGATCCGTCTCGATGATACCCATAATTTATTAGGATTTTTTGTGGCATATGTCAATGTCATTTAGATAACGGTTGCTTATTCATTTATTCTTCTTCTTTTTATCGATAAATTAAGATTTTACAGACGGAATGGTTGAAGTGTTGAACACATGAAGCATGGACTAAAATGGGAACCTATCAAAAAAGAAGAAAAAACATTGAAGGCAAAGAGAATCAACCTCAAACCAAACAAGACTCACCAAAGAGACGAAGAAAAAAAAACCCGGCAACTTCCCACCAGAATTAAAGTCCATGCATCTTAATAACCCCCGAAACCAGCTTACAAAGATAGGTTGTCCAAGACTTACTAACTTCCGGTTGTTAGACTAGCTATACATTTCGGGACTGTTCTTTTTCCTATATATCGCAAGTTTTCTAAGATGACCTCACTTGTCCGGTTCCAAATTTAGTTGGAGTAATAACCAAAACGGTGAGTTTGAGGGTTAAATCTCAAATAAAATGAGCTAGTTTTCGGAGGGTTATTTAACATTATATATAAACCCGTATCGGCAGAATGGTAAATTCTACCTGTACCTGAATATGATCTAAATGTGTGGTTTAGATTGTACCGATGTGGAAAAGAGGAAGTTGAATGGCATTTCCGTCTTATCTTCTGTATACACATAATCCCCCACTCAGCCACGTGTCTAAGGAATCACACGTGGAGAACGCACAACTGGATACATCAAGGCGCGATGCGCCAACACCCAAGAAGCATCCGACGACGGTATATATTCATCATCGAACTAATCCAACGGCCAGGGATCAAGGAGCACTAAAGGAACGAGCCATCACGAAGCACCGAAGAATACCAAAGGATTCACTTTACTCCATCTCGAGAAGGATCTAAGTTCAACGGCGAGGATTAGCCTAGCTGACACGGATGTGATGGGAGTCGCAGACAGCTGTCTGACATGAGTAGACAGTCCAACCACCCACATTAAGTACTCTAGCCATAGGGTACGTGTCAACTAATCTGTGGAAGAACAAGCATCGACCCAGCGTTATCAAGAGTAGCTGCTGGAAGCATTGGTTCAGACCGAGGACATCAGCGGGATCAGCACAGAGAACAAGAAGATAAGATTCAAACGGTCTCCGACGGTGGACCCTACGTATCTTTCCTATAAATACCCCTCTTCACTAAGAGAAAGAGGTCGTCCAGTTTCTATTAACTAGAGAAGAGTATAGGAAAGAGATAGGAAGAGTAAGTATGAAGGATATTTCCCTTTTAAGCATCGTTATTCACTTAAAGTCATTCGACTATCCCTGTAACTCCTCAATACATAGTGAAACACCAATCCCGTGGATGTAAGCCTTAGTGTTGAACCACATAAATCACGTACTCTTTGTTATTAGTATTATACTTTATGATATGTGCATCGTAACCACGTAGAATCACTGAATCGATTCTCCCTTGACTAGACAATGACGAGTCCGAAGACTCTGAGTCAATGAGTCACCGTATTTAGCATCATTCCATGTCTGTTCTTAGTCTTACAACGTCGGTGTTTACAAATGCGAATATTGTTTGTGAACACGTGGATGCCATCGTAATTCGTGTGTTCACATCTTCCTATATATGTGATTTTTCCAGGGATTTATCATTTGTGACTTGAATTGGTGCATGTATGACCTAAAGATGGATTTGACATTACGCCTAGGGCTATGTTCATAGATTTGTTTAGAAGATAGTCTTTTGGGTCGAATAACATCATAGAATAAGATCCAAAGAAGAGTAAATTCATTGAGTGAAATCCACATGTTTAAAGTAGGGAATACAAAGAAGATGCAACCATACCTTTGGCACATATCTGAACTAAATTTACGGAAAGCATCAGACTATTCAGCGTGACTTATAAGCAACTCCCTTTCAATGGTAGCTCGATCCCCCTCGGTTAATTTCAAAGCATAAGACGAGGACATTCTCTTGATAACCCTGGATGTCGACGCCATTTTCAGACGTGTGGGGAGGAGTCTTGTGTCTTCGGAAAATGGGTCATTTGTCCAAATATTTTTAAAACATGGTTCAAATGGACGAGTAAAAATTAGTATGGGTGAAATGGACACTAAAAAATAGCAAGGATGAATCCAGTTTCATCCTGACTTAAACTTAAAAAATAGTAAGGATGAAAGCTGGATGCATCCTCGATGTAAATTAAAAATAAGAAAAAGTATTTGAAAATGGGCATGATGAAACTGTTTTACATCCCGACTATTTTTACATTTTTGTCCATTTAAACAAGATCAAAATCTAAATGTCATTTTCACCCAGGAATTGTTGATTTTGGTCTTTTTGACCAATTTTGTGTCTTATTAAGTGGGTATAACTATATATTCCGGACTTTATCTTTATCTACTTTGATTTGATATGCAAAATTTCAAAATCAGAATATTCCGAAACCCTAAAACCCTTTGTAAGTTTCTTATGTCTACACATGAACACATTGATACTTGGAACCAAGAAACCGCATCAAAAATTCCTTCAAGGGACAATGCCACAGCCTACCCTGTTTGCGGCACTGCAAAATAATTAACTGCCGAGTTGCCATGAACGGTACTTTTACTGCCAAATATAGCAGATAATTAAATTTAGCATATGCCAAATATAGCTCGTAAAAAATGTCTAGATTTGGCTTTTTTTCCAACATGGTGATGCTGTAATCACATGGATACCAGACTTCCATCTTGGCGTAGGACAAGAAAAGCACAAGGTTCCAAAAACTCTGGTGGTTATCAAAGGACAGCGACGTGGCATACGGCTAAACCAAGAGGAGTGTCAGTTGCCATTACATGCACCAAAGAGCAAAACTTGCATCAATATCGTACGCGTCAAAAGATTAATCACAAGTGGCATCTAAACTCTCAAGTACGTTACCACGTGTTTGCATGCATATTCAGGAATTCCCCCTGAATATATATAACTTCAAGCTTAGCAGGTGTATGGAGTATATACGGACTGTCATCATCTGATTTAGGTTTGAGTGCATCAAAGTTTACTACGATTAATTTGCAGGGGAAGCGGAAAATGAGTTCGTTGCCTCCCTGGTTCGGTGGTGGTTTCGACTACTTCAGCTCACCGTGGTCTTGGGACCCGTTCGATTTTGATGGTAGAAGACAACGTGATGCCATTAGAAGACGTGGCGGCGGTGATGACACTGCTTCCATCATCGCAAGAACAAACGTAGACTGGCGTGAAACAGACAACGCTCACATCTTTCGTGCTGACCTTCCTGGTATTATTTTGTTTCTTCTTTTTTTCTCATTTGGCACTCAAGCTAAAAACTCTTTGCACACATCTAAAAATCTGTGATGAAGTCGCTGTTTTCAGTTGTTCAGATTTAGAAGTCGTTTTCTTGTTGATTTACATTTTATATAGAGATATGGAAAGAGTGGAAATAGAAGCAGTAGGATGCACAATAGGGTTATGTGCGTTGCTATCACCAGGTTGTATGTTAATACAATCTATACTAACAAGAATTAATAGAATTTGGAACTCGTTATCTTTCAGGAGTGAGGAAAGAAGAAGTGAAAGTACAAATAGAAGACGGGAACCTGCTTCAAATTAGTGGTGAACATACAAAAGAAGAACAAAATGAGACAGATCAGTGGCATCGATACGAAAGGCCCGGCGGTGGTTCCACGAGGAGGTTTCGGTTACCGGAGAATGCTAAAGTTGATGATATCAAATGTAGCTTGGAACACGGAGTATTGACTGTTTGTGTTCCAAAACATGTGTCTGATCAGGACAAGCCCGAAAATGTTAGATCCATCGATATAGCTTAGCCGGAAAAAAGCAGAAGTTCTATGATCAGTCGGTGGCTTACAAGCCTGTATGTTTATGTACATTAGAAAGCCCTTTTATCTGTAGTATCTCCACCAAGCTCCCCTAACCTTTTTTTTTTTTTGATCAGAAAATGCCTTGTCCTGTGTTTAATTAGTTAGATTATGTACTTGGGAGCAGTACTTAGTCCTACTTTTCTTTGTTAATGAAATTAAGTTTATCGTTTTAGTGGATTAGTATCTGGCTGCAGGACAAAACCTGCAGCGTCCGACTGTTCGTCCTTCCTTTCTGAAGCCTCTGAAATCTCTTTTAGCGCGGCCTAGAGTGCTGACGCTGAAGATAGTCGCGACATTGATGCCATAAGAAACCAATCACAAAACCTGCCAGAATTATTTTTTTTTGGGTTGAGAGAGCCTTGTAGAAAATTCGGAACGATTGTTTCCTGAAGTTTTGGTTCTTTTGTCTGTTCGATTATCGCAGACACCTCCTTCTTCACAATGGAAGCACGACCCGCCTGGCTCAAATTCCTACCGGTGGCCGAAGTACTTTTCTGTATGGATTTGTTTCTAGCTTTCTTTTGTGCGAAGAGTTCGTTAGATTGTTTTTCTGCTGGAGGTGTGGGGTTTCAGGTTTCTATTATGTTCTTGACAAAAAAAACAACTTATGTATATTGAATGAAAAAGGATTTATGAACATTCGTTCTTACAATCAAGAAGAAGAATGGAACGATTATTCGAAGAGAGTTTCCAAGATTTTTTATAGACGATGGACAAGTAGAGGCAAATAATGTAGCAGACAACTTGGGAAATGATTATGGAGCTGATAGTATGATGATGCCTGCGGCAATGAGCAGTTTCAGTAATGGTACTGCTCCTGAGATGCTAGACGAACCTGCAGACTGGTATGCTCAGTTCTCCGATCTACATTTTCCAGATAATGAACCATCGTATGGAATGCGGTCGGATAATCTTTTGTTAGATGTCACTGATTATTTGCAAGAAAATGGTTGTCTTAATGATCAGTACATTCACGAAAATGAGACAGACTGTGCAAGTGCAAGAGCAAGCAGATTATTGTCATGATGGTCATCATCAGCCTCAGTCTTCAACATCGTTCTTTCCTGATTATAATGTGTTACTCGGTATTGATAACAATGACGACCTCATAAATATTAGTAGTACTCCTGTACAGCGACAACAACTATCAATACAACAAGAAGAACCACGAGGACCACAAGAACATCAATCAGAGCTATTTCAACTAACAGTACAAGAACCACAAAATGATGCATTACCAGGAACAGCTGAAGGTAATGCTTCTGTCAAAGAGGCAGATATTACTCACAAGAATAAGAATATATGTAGTAATAATAGTGATGATGACAACAATGAAGATGAAGATAATATTAGTGACGACAATCAATTATCTTCTGTTATTAGTAAAAATCTCATGTCGGAACGGAACAGAAGAAAGAGATTGAACAAGCAGTTCTTCACTTTGAGATCCATGGTACCTAGCATTACTAAGGTACACTAGAATTTTATCTTCTTATTTGACAGTACATAGCACCAACTCAAAACCAATAGATCATGAATCTGGATTAACATAAGATTTTTGAACATGCAGATGGATAAGAGATCTGTTCTTGTTGATGCACTTGCCTATCTACAAGATATACTTGACCAGACAAAAACCGAAATAAGAAATCAGAATAATTTCTCTACTGCTGCTATTGCTGGGATTGATGATCCTGGACATGCTGTTGTGAACACTCAAAGACCACCTGATTCATCTACAGTAAATGCTGAAATCAATCATCCTCCTTTTCATGACCAGACAGGAGCGATTCTATTAGAGAACCACGCGGTCGATGTCAATGTTGAAGCTGGTCAACTCAAACAAATTACGTCGTCAGCAATGCTAGAACCATCAGTACTACCCTATGAAGGTTGTGCAATTTTTCCTGCTATAACTAAGGTAAAATATCAGTTACAAAGTTAATAGTATCTATGGCACTTTCCACCTCTTAGTTTCACTAACTGTGTTGGTTCGATTCGATTAGATGGAAGCTGAGAAGGTAGATGAACAGACATATGTGTTAAAGATTGTATTTAACAAAGCAATGGGCAATGGGTCAAGTTCAGAGAGCTGTAGAAATGCTAAATGGATTTCACTGCATAAATGTTTCTGTTTCTGAGTACGATCAACATCATATGCAATCTTCCAACTTTCTATGTGTAAGTTGCACTGACAGATGATATATTCACAAATCTTAGAATCGATTTTTTTTTTCATTGCGAGACATTGTGATAAGAAAAATATTTCACCAAGAAATGAGTTGACATCATCAATTTCAATTTTGCAGGTTAAGAAAACAAAAGGATCACTAATAACGATGGATGAAGAATGCCTACTTGACAAGGTGAAAACGGCGGTTGAACAGCTGGGTCTTCTTCTCCTTCCTTCGGATCCGTCTTCAGTATGTAAGATTAATGATACAATATTGATATAATTAAAATTTGGAAATTTGTATTTCTGTCACTTTAAGCACTTACGATATCACCAACAGCAGAACCAACAGATTTATAGGCACGACAATCTGTTAATTCAGTCCCACAGTCAATGTGCCAGCAAATAATATAAACAGTTCTCTTTTATAATATATACTAGTGGTGTATCTGCATTTAGGGCTTTATCTTCTGCAATAATTTCTCTGCCTCTATGAATCCCCCAAGGGGTCCCAGCGACACATATTTTGCATGTTTCCACCTGTTGAAGCTCTTAAAAGTTAACACTGGCAGTTGCTTTGACAACACTAAAACATGGTTCTAGTCATGTGATGCAAAAAGCAAAAATAAATTTACATTACCTAGGTATAAAAGGAAGTGCAAAACAATGGAGATGGAGGTGGTCAACACTATTAAATGGAGGTCGATGAAATCCAAATCTGCAAAATGAGCACGTAAAGAAGCTTATAGCGGTAGAGTATCAACCTATTTAAAACAGCATTATGTAAAGAATGACCGAAACTAGAACATTCAACATCTAATACAACCTGAACATGCAGTGTGCTTTCGAAACATACATGCTATCTCTACTCACAACCTGGCACAAGTTCTAACAAACGTATATTGGTATTCAATGATCAGAATGAAGTTCGAACCACGCAGCAAAGTACTTCCCGAAAATAAGCATTATTAGAGAAAACAATGTGCTGCCATGTGGAGAAAAAAGATACAAAGTGCTACAACAGCTTGGGCATGCAAAAAGATCGAAACAGATTCTGAAACTTGCAGAATGGCTCCAGAAAAAGATTTGGTACATGTTAAGCACACAAACAATGATGACGAAGAGAAAACAGTATAAGATACAAAGGGAAAATGCATATGCTAATAATGACATATGGTTTGTATTTGAAATATTCATTACTTGTATTCCTTGGACTCGGGGGCATCCCTATGTACTAGATCCTGCCCCACATTCAGCATATGACTCACTGCAAAATTACAGAAGGCTTTCCATTACAAAAAAAACTACAAGGAAAATCAGCACCAAATCTTTGGGATTTCCTAACTGGTAAGACACATATATTATCTACAATAGGAAATTACCCAGATTAAAATCTTCTGTACTCCTTTGGAGGTCTTTCACAGTTGCAATGTGTTTCACTGGGATCACCAAATAATGCCTGTGAAATTATTAGAGACAGGGGCGAATAGTAGAGATATGTCAGTCAATGAGATTCAATGAGATGCAACTGTCAGAAGCATAAAAATTTGCACAGATAGCCAGAAGCCCAAAATATAAATTTCAATATCTGACTTCTGTAGTTATGTTCAAATCATTGCATAGCGGAACCACTCTCTTGTTTAAGGTTTAAAGGTTGCATGGGTTGGTTGCTTGTTGCCTGAACGTTCCCATCTTCCTAAAGCAACCATGAGAGGTGACACGATTAGGGAGAGGTACCCGGCAAACACAACCAGCAAGAAAGAAGCTCTAGGTACACTGCTATATGGTATAGACTTGTTTGACTGAGGTAACTCGATAATTGGACAACTTTTTGAGCAACATTATCTTCACTCAATTTTCCAAAAAAAAAATTGCACCGAATAAACCCAAAAACTGTTTCAACACTACATTTAAGTAATCCTAGACCTATCCATGCCCCGCTATCCATCAGACTTCTCCTCCTAACTATGACAACATATGCTCATAAATACATTTAGTCTATAACTAAGAGCTTCAACTAATTAAACAATCAATTTTGATTAAAATTGATAAAAACTGGAAGATGAGCAATTAGACAATCAATTTTGAGCATTTTTGTGGTAAAAATCAAAGCGAAAGTCATATCGAATACCTGAAGGCAGATGGATTGATGTCTTCAAATGCAACAACCTTATCATCCTGTAAGTAACAATCAAAATCTGATTATTAATTATGTAATTCAAGCAAGTGTTAACAAATTGGACAAGGATGGATGGATGAATCTCACTGACAGTATGTAGGAGAGTGTTAGAAGTCAATGAGCGTGCAATCTGACAGAACAAACAATTCGCTGCTGCTTCTCCTGCCATTCTTCTCCCCAAACTAATAATCAAGAATTCGATTGACCTTATTCACAAAATCTATGAATCACAAAACAATAGAAAACAATCTCAATTCAAATCCAATTATGAAAACAGAATTAATGGGTAGATTATGTACCTGTAGATGTTTCTTCTTCTTCTTCTTCCTTTCGATTTGTGTTGAGAAATCGATTTTCTGGTTCGATTCCTCGACAAAGGACTGAATGTTTTAGAGAGAAAGGACTGAATCTTTTTAATTTTAATTTTAGAAAGAAAGATTTTATTGGCACTGTTCAAAATGTTTTGGGGCTGCTTAGGTAATTAGGTTATTCCCATCTCGGGTAAGGGCAACTATTAGGGTGGAAGCCTGCCGAACTATTCTGGTTTGGAAAAAATGTGGGATGTCTAGTCTAATGAATTCCAGCCAAGTTGGGGTTATCCACACTTTCTTGAATGAGGTTGTCTAATAAGTTAATTTTAGGGGCTCTTTGAAGCCCCGCATTTCTTCAAAAAAAATATTAGGGTGGAAGCCTGCCGAACTATTCGGGTTTGGAAAAAATGTGGGATATCGAGTCTAATGAATTCCAGCCAAGTTGGGTCATCCACACTTTTTTAAAGGTACATATGTTCCAAGATTTCATGGAAGATACTTTGAAATCTAAAAAGGTGGCAGTCTGAATCTCGTTACACGTTATTATGAATCGTATTAAACGCTATGTCGAATCGCTCTCAATCTTATGGTTGGTTTTATTTCTAAATCAATTGGGATCTTTGTGACCATTGATTTTTTGGGAAAAAAATTGAACGCGATTTAGAATCGCGTTTAATGCAATTCTGAATCGCGTTTTGAAATTATTTGACCTTCGATTGTTAAAGTTAAACTTCCATGATCAATTTCAAATGCTTAGGTGTCATGGAATTCGGAAGCATTTCAAAATTCTTCCACTACAAGATTTGCTCTAATTTTCTTTCTTAATTATCACAAAATCTAATTTATATCGGAATAATTAAATTATTTTCCATTTTATGCATTTTGTTTGCCCAAACGGAAGGAAGTGCAACACCTATCGAGTTTGGATTCAAGTGTTCTTTTAAAAATTTCGTTAAAAATAATAAATTAGGTGGGAAATCAGACTACACTAATTTGTTTTGGAAAAGAAACTAAGATATCCTATTTTTACATTCTTCAATTACTTTGTAAATTTGGTTGGGTTGTTTTAGAGGTTTGGCAGTACTCTAGGAAAACTCAAAATAAGAGGCTACTCATAGGTTACAAATCAAACATAGAGTTAGAATTTTAATTTACAATAAAATAAATTTATATATTTAAAGAGAACTTGGAGTCGGCTATGCTGCCGTAAGTTCCCAAAATTTTCTTCACCCTGTTTTGAATAGATTTTGGTTTTTAAGAGAAATTCTTAGGGAATGGGGAAACATGAAAAACAAATGGGCAAACTAATTATTTGAAGGTTTCAGGGTTTCTCCATTATGGCCTATAAATAAGAGATGCACATCTTTGGTTTCACCTTGCATCGCAACTTTCACTCGCGATCTAAGTTGACCTCCGCCATCATCAATCCCATTTGTGCATGCGGCCTAGTTCCACCGCCCAACTGATATATTTGAACAACTATATCTTTGGTCATCGAACAACTCTAATTTATTTTTCTTTAAATTCAACATCTCTCAACTCCAAATACACTCCTTCTACACCCCTAAGTTCACTCAAAAATCATCTAAAAATGTTTCCCAGAGTTCGTGGTGTAAGTATACTCAAGAAGAGGATTTATCTATTTGTAGAGTTTATGTTTTTCAAACAAGAGAAAATAACTATAATGAGTAAGCTATGTCGATTCTCGGTTTTTGGCAGAACGTTTTGCAATGCTTACCCAAGAAGCCGTGAACCCGAATATCTGTGATGCTCAAGAATTTCGTTACGTTTTCATACATTTAGTTGCGAAGTCACTTAATTCCTAGCTCAGGTAATGCACAATAACCGCCATAGATTGAACGGTGAAATTGATGATGAAGTGGTAGAAAGAACTCAAGCGATATGGCAGGCATCTAATGACTTATTACAAAGCTTGTTTCAACATCTGAGAGAGCTTCGAAAATTCAACCCCTCTCGCATCCTAGATTCTCCACCGGTGACCGTTGAATGAGGACGTTAATTAACAAAGTTTATAATTTAGTTTTAATCTAATATAGTTTGCTTTAAATAATAAAGGTTCAAATTAGTTATGATAGTATACCGATGGTGCAAACACAAAGATATTTTCATTGGTCAAACATATCACCGAGCTAAAACATAAAACGACAATGAATCAGTTCATACACTTAATCAGTCAACTCAAATGTAAAACATCTAGGGCATTTTCAGTAGTGTTTTTCGTATGTATCTTCTTCTATAAAGGTGCATGTAGAAATGCATATAAGTCATGCAACCAGGATTTGAGCGTCCTATAAGTTCCTGTGGAAAATGCTTTTTTTGGTGATCTTCTTCTCCAGGTCACAGTGTAACTTCTTCAATTTGGGTTTAAGTTTCAAATTTGTTGCACAGTGTTGCTACCTTTCTAATCTTATTTAGCCTTCACAACATCATCTTACATATGTGGTTCTTCGAGACAGTTAGGATAGTTTGGATAACCGTTCGGACGCCTGAACAACCTACTTGTGGAAGGTTAACGAAGACCTTTTCCGTCGAAGAATGAGTGGTCGGGTATCTTAATAACTTTTTAGTCATTTTGAACAACTCGGTTTTATTTATTTAAAATCATATTAACTTACTTCTCATTCTTGTAGGATCATAATATCGCAACGTACAGGGTTCGCGGGATTAATAAACGACGATGTCGCGAGGCAGTCGCAGATAGCTAAAATAAACGACGCAATGAATAACGACAAGTGAAACATAAAGAAGACGTGAAACCTGGCGAGGGTTGAGGAGTGTCGCGAGAACGAATGTTTGTGCATTTGCGACACATCGCGGGGACATTCTAAAAATAAAGGATAGCTTAGTTTGTCATCCACTATGTGTTACCCTATATAAAGGGCCGAGTGAATCGTGGTGGGGAGATTTTTGGAGAATTGTTAAGCAAGTCAATAGGAGAGAGAAAGTTTAAGAGTGTATTAATTTCTAAGTGTAATTCTATTATCTTGTGTAAACATTTCATGGACTCAATCACTAAACATTCTTGATCTTACATCTTTCAATGGATTAATTAAACAAAATTGAGTAAGGGGTGTAGTGTGGGAAATCCTGCTACTACATATGCGCTAGAAACAGGGATGAATGTGAGAAACGATGGAGAAGATCAAAACCAACCACCGATCTCCCAAAGAGCAAACGCGGCTGTGGATTATGATAGAGTAAGTGTACATACTTGGAGGTCCGATTCAAGACGAGAGAGAAGAGGAGCAAAGAGTGGTGAACAATGGACAAGGAGAGCAAGGAATGAATGGAGAAAACGAAGAAATCGCAAAGCATTAGAAAGATTGAGACAAACAATACACGAAGAGAGACGGCTAGAGGCGGAGGAACGAGCAAACTTGACAAGACAGAATCATGAATTGAGGATGGAAAATATGAGGTTGCAAAATAGGAGATCTAGAAGTAGCGAGAGATCAAGTTCAAGATCGAATAGGGAAGAAAGAAGGAGAGTTTTACCAACGAGAAAGTACCGAGGAAGAAACACAAAATCCGAGTACAGAGCATGGCGAGAGAAGAGGGAAATAGAAGATCGTTATATTCCTCACCAAAATCTTCAAAATGAACTAATAGGGAAAATCAAGGAAACATGCAACTCCAAGAACCGAATGACCCACTGGCTGAAGGAGAATAATCTTGCACGGGAGAGAAGAAGCGAGAAGAAACCGAGAGATCGAGGATGACATTGAGAGACACTACATTGAACAAGCGCGGCAAGCTCGCGAGAGAGAAAGGATAAGAGAAGAAATGGAAAATCAAGAGATGGAAGAGGCAATCCGGCAGAATAACCATGACAACCGCGAAAGAAGAAGGGAACAAAATCGTACCAATAGAAATATTAATGAAGAATATGAGAGGGCGCAGATGAGAGCTGAGAGACAGCCAAGAAGAGAGAACAACCGATATAACGGCGTGCGAATTGACGAAAGAAACGAAGAAGAGCGTCACAGGGAAAGAAGAGGAGAAAATAACGAGCAGGAAGGTCAAAATTGGCACGAGCGAAGAAGGAGAGAAGCGAGAGTTAAAAGACCAGTGAGAATCAAACTCGAGGCAAATGAACAAATCTTAAGAGAACTGGGCCGAAATGAGAGGATTCTTTGAATAGTAGAAGGGAAGGAGGAAGGAGACAATTAGACGAAGCCATCGCGAGACGCCATGAAGAATCCCTTCACGCTAGAAATACGAGATGGGAGGAATACCTCCTAAGTGCAATCTACTGCGTTAACCAACATCTTTGATGGAACAACACATGTATGGTACAACATATCAAGGCTTATATGAGATGTATGTTACAGTGGGAGAATCATGATGCCATACTATGCAAATATTTCGCATCGAGCCTAATAGGAGAAGCACTAAAATGGTTTGAAGGTCTGCCAAGGAACACAATCACATCATTTAACCATTTACAAGCCGCATTCCTGGGAGCATACATAAGTAATGACTCTTCGCGACCGGGTATTGAAGATGTATTTGGGTTGAAACAAAGAGTTGGCGAGAGCTTAAGGCAGTTGACAATAAGATGGAGAACCATGTGTAGCGAAATGGCGGGGACGGGTTGAGGAAAGATATCTAATCCTCTCATTTGTGAATGCTCTCTTTGCGACTAACTTGTTATACATTCAAATTTTTAGAATCAAAAATACAATCACGATGGCAGAAGCTGAGAGTTACAGGGGAAGAATATATTGCTCTAGAAGAAAGACAGAATGAAATGAATTCTTATCCGATCGCGAACACAAGCTCGAATGCTGTGCGAACGCAAGTTTGTTGCCTCAATTCATAAATACAGGTGGCGTAGTACTTCGCAAGGAGGACAAGCAAGGAAAGTCATGAGGGACAAGCGAGAAGATAGTAGCCATGGGAAGCCACGATCAAGAGGAATTTGAACGAGAAAGGAACTATTACAACCGTAACAATCAATAATAAGATTCAGAGGCTAGATCATGTGCAAGAAACATACGGTGGACGAAGGCAAAATAACCGTGGAGGGCAGAGAAGTCGCAGAATAGTATGGGAAGAAATTAAGATGCCTCCACTGAACGCTAGTGTGGAGAAGATCTGGGAAGCTATACTTGTGATGGAAAACGTACCAGCACCTTGGAACGTGGGAATGGAACCACCGCCAAAGCGATAGAAGTCATGAGTTTTGTTCTTACCATCGTTTCCATGGGCATCAAACAAATGACTGTAGAAACATAAAGAGAATCATTCTCAGGATGATTGATCAGGGGAAGCTGAATCACTTTCTAAAGGGAGAAGAAACAGGCCAGACATTACCACCACCACCAGAGATGCATAGAACAATGTCAGCAAATAATGAAACATAAATGATTGAATGATATAACAAATATGAATGAGTAAAAGAATGGGACGAACCTTTATGGCGTACACCCTAGTTCGCGAATAACATTTCGTAAGAGGCAAATGTAAGACCTAAAGTGCGTCATATAAGGGGGTATCTCTCGACATGGCTCGGGGAAGGTTACACCGCTCCCGAAGCCCGAGTCATGAAAATTTGGGGCCCATGAAAGCCTATCCGGGAGAGATACCTTGGATTCCCAACTATATAAGGTTATACCCGGTTGGGCGACCGAGGGTCTCTTCCAAGGAGTCGTGTATGCTCAAGGCGCCGGGGTACACGGTTGAGCTGGAGTGCCGGGGATGGATGAACCTACCCCGGCCATTCTTGGCAAGTCTTGGCATATGTTGCACTCGCCCGAAGAAAACTCCACTTAGGGTGCAGTCTCGTAACCATAAACCATATAGGTATAAGGGATAAGAGGTGCAAAAACAACTGGGTTGTTGTTAAGACCGGATGGGAGGAGCTAGTCTTGTATGGCCGATGTTTCGCCTCCTTGAAGGGGCAACCGGGAGATGATAAGGGCGACGCTCTCCAATAGGGGCAGTGTCAAACAGACGCAAATGTCATAAGGCTATGTTTTCGCAAGAAAATTTAGGCTCGTCATATTTGTGCAATGATCCTGCAGAGGCAATAATACTAACGCGAGGGTAAGTCGAGATCAATGGGTCTTTACACGAAAGTGTACGGACGTCTGCGATTTCGTCGCACGACGGCAATGTCATGGGGCTTTATGTTCGCAAGGATATATAGGCTGTCATATTGTCGCAACTAAAACATCTGCAGAGGCAAAAATACTTGGAAAATGATAAGGCAAGATCAATGGGTCTTTACATGCAAGTGTAAAGACGTCCGCGATTTTGTCGCAATAAAAGGTGCGTGGGAAGACCTCTAATTAGGGAGGTCTAACTCGGAAGACCACACAAAAATGATAAGGCAGTGGTCAATGGGCCCTTGCTTGAAAATGTAGGGCGGCTTGCGACCTTGTCGCAATGAGAAGAGATAAAACATATTTACGAAGATAAGGCAAAGCAAGTAGAATTCTTGATTTATGAAGATACCTGCGACCTCGTCGCAACAATACATTTCAATAACAATAAAATTATTATTCAATCACATACATGATGATAACTAAAATCTTCCATCTGAAGATAAATAACAGAGGCAAGTATGGGAATGGAAAAGATGGAATATTGTTATTCATCTTCTGATGAAAGAGTTACACATCAATAATGTTAGCCAATTATATTACAAGGAAGAGCTACCAAAAAGGGGAGTGAAGATTGGATTCGTGGGGAAAAATCCAGGAAGTACACTATGATAAAGATACGTAAATGTACAGATATTACGAATGAAAAAAAGATAACAAAAGGAATTATCTCTTTGGTGATTCTTCTTCCTTATCCGATTCTTTGATTCTATTATTCTCATCGCGAATTTTCTTCTTCGCGGCCTCACTATCGAAACGTCTCGAGACAAAGCGGATTCTCAGAACCTTCTCAAGAAGCCAGGGATATGAATGCAGAGGGATATTGTGGTCCTTACAAACATACTCCATGGCTCCATTGCGAAAACGAACATCATCATTATTAAAGTTCTCCACTGTCGTTTCAAATTGTTTCTTCAACTTGGAATACTTGTCATTACGAAGGGAGAAACTCTTTGCGAGCTGTTCTTTTTCAGATTCAAGCTCTCTAATTCTAACCTGAAGCCTCTTCTCAGATTCTGCAAATAAGAAACAACAAGTTAATAATTTACAAGCAATACTACAGAAGTAAGAAGCAGTAAGGTATAATAAGTAACCTTCTCTATCAGATATCATATCTCTAATCAAGGAAGTATGCTCGGCATGAAGACTAACATCAACACCTAGGTTATTCCTGGCATTATCTAAAACCTTCGCAGCCTAGGCGAATTCATCATCACTATTAATAACAAGAAGAGAACGAACTTGCTCTTCTCGGCCGCTAAGTATGGTATTCTGATGAAGGAGTTCGTCTCGTTCAACTTGCACACCAAGAAGAGATTTGTGGAATTCTCGCTAACGCCCGTGCACCTCATTAGTAATGCGATCATTCTCATCTATGAAATCACTAATTCTCTTCCTCAAAGTTTTGACTTTCTCCTCGGAATCAAGGTACATTCGTTTAAAGCGATTAGTTAGATTTAAACTAGATCTATGTTCGATCTCTAAGAGGTGATGTTTGGATTGAAGATCCTTTAATGAAAGGAGGTTAGTTTTATTGGAGGAACTACTTAGAGATTGATTGAGGTGAGCGAGAAGAAGATCATTATCCATAGGTTCAGGAAATGTATGGAGAAGAATAGCCTCATCGGAGAGATTATATACATCTGCGAAGGTAATAAGTTAGGCAAAGAATATGCAACCGATAAAATAGAAATGATAAAAGGAAGTAAAATCTTATACCATAAAGTTGTTGATTAGCGTTCAAGAGTGGACACCCTATCCCTTTGGGAGTCAAGTTCGGTATTTAACTTTTTGAATTCTCTCGTCTTTATCGCGAGATGACGCAGCTTCAATTTCTAATTCTCGAATCTTCTTGTTCAATTGCAAATTCTTCTTTTCAAGATTGTTGCGTCTTCTCTCGAGATCTGAGGCAACTACAAAAGAAGTTCTTCCAACCTATAAAAGAAGATAGAAAAATCATTAATATATATATTTAAAAATTTAAAATTAACAGGGAAATATGACTGCATACGTACCAAAGATCCAAGTGCATTCAAGAAGTCAGGAGACACAATTCTAGAGGCTCCATTGAAAGAATTATTGCCCTCTAATAAAGTAGCATTACACACGTTTGCGAGAGCCCCGCAAAGAGAAGCTAGGGAGCATCTCCATTCCTTGGAAAGAGTCCGAGAAGATGCTAGATAACTGATCCATAGAAGAACGGGTCGACGGAATCTTCTTGGCGAGAGAAGGATTCGAGTCATGGTTATCCTCGTCAGAAGATTCAGAGCTTGAGCTAAGGAGAGAAGAAGATTGAATCTTTCGCTTCTTAGCCAATGGAGCAGAAGATTTATCTTTGCGAGCGACGGTTTTACCCTTACTTTTAGTCTTCGCGGCTACAGCTTCTTCAACTCCAACCTTCGCATACGGTTAAAGATAAGAAAAAAGAGGCAACAATATTGTTTCAAATAACAAAGGAAATGTTTCTTACTTCATCCGTAGCGATCGAAGTATCGACAGGTACTCTCCAATGGATTATCCTTGTATTTTCTTCTCAATTTGGTGATCTCGAAAAATTTCACAAACTCGGCAAATATAAAAAGAAAATTGCGAAAGCAAGATTTGAAGTAGAAAACATACCTCTTTTGCCTTATCGGGCCATTTGAATTCCCAAGGGTGATATCTGCGAGATTCGCGGGAAGAAGAACGTGCGAGCCCGCAATATAAGGGCCATTTAAAATCAAGGGTACAACCCACCACTTCTCATCTTGGAGTGGCGAGGAGTAGTATTATTGCCCGGTGCCGGTCAATATCCCGCATGAGCAATTTATCCTCGGGGACATTATCCTTCTTTTTCGTGCGAATACTCCGGCGAGATTTGCATTCCTCATCTTTATCACTTTGAATAATTTTCAAAAAAGTTCTCTACAAGTGTACTTCTCAAAGAATTATTTCCAAATGCGAAATCGGGGTGTCTAACAAGAGTAGGGTATAAAGATCCTTTGCCAAAGACCACGATTCGCGAACTCAAGCATTAAAGAATGCAATCGCCACTCAATTGATAAATGGCTGAGAGAATTTTTCATGGGCCAAGATTTCATAAAATAAAGGCATCTCGGGATTGTATAAGGGAATGGGAAGTCCCGCATGAGAAGTCGACCTAGCGAGACTATAATTTTTTGATCATCACATTGATGATCGAAAACAACTTTGCGAAAGAATAGATGAAGATTCTTGATCGGGGAATGGTTGATAGAGTAAAACCCTTCTCGAGCAACTTCTGTTGAACTTCCTCAAAAGAAGCTTTATATGCACGACTAATGAAAGCCATTATCAGTATGGGAATGGATGGGAGGTTGTAGATTAGGATCAGCGTTAGAAGAGATGAAGAAAAGATTTGCAGTAGCAGAAGCGCAAATTGCGGAAGGAGAGGGTCAGAGAAAAGTTGCAGAGAGGAACTAAAGGATGAAAAGGAGAGGAAAAGAAAACTATATATAGGGAAAAAGATCCTCGAGAAAAACGAGGTCATTTAATGCGAGAAGAGACATGAACGGTCAAGAATAAACGGTTGAAAGAGACGTGTCAAGAAAAGACATTAATAATCAAAACTGTAAAAGTACAAAACCGAAAGAGATAAAGATAAGCAATGCAAACAAATCAAAAGAATCACTCTCATGATACTCTTCCCTTCGCGGGAGAAATATGAGGAGAGACGGGATACGACACTTCGTATATATCTCAAAGAAGCTTCTAACTTCGCAAAAGAATAGAGGCAAGTACGTACTTTTCAAGTACAAGATTCTTCTGCTCATTCCTTCATCAGCAAAGACCGAAGATTACTACAACAACAGGTTTTTCCTTCAAGATCGCTCTTCAAGCAATATTTAAGGAAAAAGAGGCAAGATGTAGGATCATAATATCGCAACGTACAGGGTTCGCGGGATTAATAAACGACGATGTCGCGAGGCAGTCGCAGATAGCTAAAATAAACGACGCAATGAATAACGACAAGTGAAACATAAAGAAGACGTGAAACCTGGCGAGGGTTGAGGAGTGTCGCGAGAACGAATGTTTGTGCATTTGCGACACATCGCGGGACATTCCCGAAAATAAAGGATAGCTTAGCTGTCATCCACTATGTGTTACCCTATATAAAGGGCTGAGTGAATCTGTGGTGGGGAGATTTTTGGAGAATTGTTAAGCAAGTCAATAGGAGAGAGAAAGTTTAAGAGTGTATTAATTTCTAAGTGTAATTCTATTATCTTGTGTAAACATTTCATGGACTCAATCAATAAACATTCTTGATCTTACATCTTTCAATGGATTAATTAAACAAAATTGAGTAAGGGGTGTAGTGTGGGAAATCCTGCTACTACAATTCTACCTCTTCCCAATGAGAGTGTTATTCTAGAATATCAGAGGCCTTAAAAGAATTAGGGCCAAAGATAAACTCGGATCTGTAGTAAACCAATTTAGTCCTTCTTTGATTTGGTTAGCTGAGCCTAAAGTAAGAGAAAGAAGTAATTTTGTTAAGAATTTGAGGTTACCTGGAATGAGTCACATGTTAATTCATAATTCTAGTGATACTGAGAAAGGCAATATCTGGTTAATTATTATGGCATTCATCTTTATCAGCTCCAACAATAATTTCATGTATCAAGCAAGTTGTAACTGTCAGAGTTGGGGATGTTCTTGTTACTGGTATTCATCTTTGCATGCCTAACAAAGGTGGATAGCGAGAAAACTTTGGGAGGAATTAATGAAAATTAGTGAAATGAATTGTCCATGGTTGATAACTGGAGATTTTAATACAGATTTGAATTGCAATGATAAAGTAGGAGGTAGAAGTCCATTAAGAGTTTCAATGTTAGATTTTAACAAATGCTTGGATTATTGTGGTCTCTTACAAGCTCCAAAATCAGGAATTCAGTACTCTTGGTGCAATAATATGGTGGGAAAGAATAAGATATTATGTGATAAGGCTTTTTTTAATGTGAAATGGATGGAAAGATATAATGATTGGAGATATAAAGTAGGAGTTAGGAGAATCTCAGATCATGGAGCACTGATGGGGGTCACAACAGAAATTCCTAAACCAAATAATACACCATTTAGATATCAGCAAGTATGAGCAATTAGACAATCAATTTTGAGCATTTTTGTGGTAAAAATCAAAGTGAAAGTCATATCGAATACCTGAAGGCAGATGGATTGATGTCTTCAAATGCAACAACGTTATCATCCTGTAAGTAACAATCAAAATCGATTATTAATTATGTAATTCAAGCAAGTGTTAACAAATTGTACAAGGATGGATGGATGAATCTCACTGACAAGTATGTAGGAGAGTGTTAGAAGTCAATGAGCGTGCAATTTGACAGTAACAAACAATTCCGTCCTGCTTCTCCCGCCATTCTTCTCCCCAAACTAATAATCAAGAATTCGATTGACCTTATTCACAAAATCTATGAATCACGTAACAACAGAAAACAATCTCAATTCAAATCCAATTATGAAAACAGAGTTAATGGGTAGATTATGTACCTGTAGATGTTTCTTCTTCTTCTTCTTCCTTTCGATTTGTGTTGAGAAATCGATTTTCTGGTTCGATTCCTCGACAAAGGACTGAATGTTTTAGAGAGAAAGGACTGAATCTTTTTAATTTTAATTTATTTTAGAAAGAAAGATATTATTGGCACTGTTCAAAATGTCTTGGGGATGCTTAGGTAACTAGGTTATTCCCATCTCGGGTAAGAGCAATTCCTATTTCAATGTTCAAATGCATTACATTTGTTTGTTGAGCCGCGTGGATGGTCAAACACGATTCTCCACTATGTAAAATCAGTGAGCGACCGACCAGTAAACGCACGACATATATAATGACACGGCGATCTCCAGCCAAGCGCTGGAGTTGTGGCTGATGGCGCCAGCGCCAGCGTTTGGCATAAAATCGCCAACGACAACGACAGGTTTCCCAACGGCTATCGGAAAGGCTAGTTCCCACTTCTATAAATAGGCTCAAATTTGATCTCATAAATGCACAACAATCTTTCATCTGATCTATCTTTTTCTTAATTCGATTACTCTCAATTTCAAATCATGAATTCTGATTCTTCTGAGGAGGATATGGAGATGGATGACATGTTGTATGAAGAAGATGAAGAAATGTGTATAGAGTTTTTGAACCAAATGGATGAAGATGCAAATCAAGATAGTAAAAGACGAAATTTGATCCTGCAATTACAAACCGGGATCATATCAAAGCCTGTAGAGCCAAATGAAGTTGCAACTAGAAGATGGACATGGCGGAATCGACATTTTTACCACGAAAAGTTGATGCATGATTATTTTATCATGACTGTGTCTATTCCGATGAGGATTTTCAACGTCGATTCCGACGACTATGGTTCAAGCTTATAAACAGGTAGGCTTTGGTCCGACGACTTCGAAGGATATGTAGTACTTTAACACACAACAAATGGCATGCAGAAAGGACGTTGAACGCGCTTTTGGCATATTGAAAAGGAAGTTTGCCATCATACTGGGCCGCACGCTTTTTTGATATTCAAGAAATGAACAAAATTATGCCGACTTGTATTATTCCCGCATAATATGGTCATTGAAGAAACCAGGCGTGACCCAACCTGGACTAGTTTTGAAGATGAAGATTTAACCGAGAATCTTGTAGTAGAGCGTGGGCGTCCGGCAAGAGAATATAGACTTGCCACTGACAGACTCCACAATCGGGGAATCTATGCACAACTAAGACAAGATTTAACAAAGCACCTTTGGGCTTTACAAGGAGCAGCAGACGATGCGGGAGGGCGAGGCAGGGGGAGAGGAAGAGGAAGAGGGAGAGGGAGATAATTAATAAGTTTTTTAATTTAAAAATTGTTGTTTATTTTAATTAATATGTTTTTTAATTTAAAAGTTGTTTGTTAAAATTGATGCAATTATAAAAGTAAGACTTAATTCCTCTTCATACATTATCAAGATTGAATTCCTCTTCGTTTTCTTCCGAGGCATCACCTTCAAATCAGCCACATTCACAACCGGATCGGCCCGATCTTTATCTACTGGACTTGTTCGCCTAGACTTGATCCATTTGCGTATTCCATGTAGCATATTGTCGTTCATTCATTTTGGGGTGTCCATGTTGAGTAACTTGTTTAGCTTATAATCCCCGTAGTGTTTTCTCGCGAAAGACGAGCTTTCGTTAATTTTCTAAAGCAATGGCACGGTCCCTCACTCTATCTGCCTCCATCTGCATCACCATTTGCTTGTGATCAGCATAGTTGAACTCGCTTGAACCTCCTTCTACTGCTCGTTGGGCTGCATCTCTCGCTGCTTTTGCAGCTTTCACACCACCTCCTCTTCTTCTCTTGCAGTTGGTGTTAATATCTAGATTACTATTGTGTTGATCCCGACTACCTGGAGTTCCATCAGGCGAGGAAGAAGGCCCTCCATTCTTAAAGTCCTGCGAGATTGGACCATGTGGTGATCTTTCAGAACTTGTCGACCTTCCAAAGAAGTATGGGTTAAACTTGTTAAGCACCCTCAAAATGGTGAAACAACTTTCATGTTGGAAGCTTGAACCTTTGTGGGATCTTTGCCACTCTTCCCGACATCTTCGTTCCACATCCTGGTTGCTTTCACCACTTCTTTTGTTGTTCCACATTTGAGTGATAATAGCTACATATTCACTAACTACTGCCGTAATTGTGCAAAAACGATGACTTAACCCATCGACATCACGACCATATTTTTGTTACCGGTTTCTAAACAAAATTTTTGTAAAATCTTACCATAAAAAGTTTTTTTTCTTGACTACAACCATTAATATTATCTACTGCATATAATACATAATTTCTGCAAAGTGACTCGTCTTCATCCATTGCATACTTCGGACCATGAATTCTTGTGCTTCTTTGCTGTGATTGTTGTGGTGTTTGTTGTTGTGATCGTTGTTGTGACGATGACATATTTGTTAAAGATGAAATTTTTGTGAAACTGAATTGATATGAGTAGTATTGTTTGAAAAGAAAAAGAAAAGTTAGAGACGGTATGTAATATTGAGGAAGGTGTGAGTATAAGTACCCAGACGAACTGAATTTATAGGGGAAGGGAAGCAGGATGGGAATACCTGGTGGCGCTCATACTATGAACTCGGCGACATAACCCAAATCTCTGGCGCCAAGTTCAAAAACGCGCGTTTTCATGGAAAACGCGGGCGTCAGCAAGGCTGTCGCCAGAGTTATTTTATATGGCGCGCGCCATTTCAACAGACGCGCGCCTGTTGGAGTGTCTCGCTGTTCAAATGAACTAATCTGTTCATTTGAACATCCGTTTTGTTGGTTTGTTCATCCCATAGTAGGATCAAAATGAACAAACTCTAGGTTTGTTCATTCCATAGGAATTGCTCTAAGGGCAAGTATTAAGGTGGAAGCCTGCCGAACTATTCTGATTTGGAAAAAATGTGGGAGGTCGAGTCTAATGAATTCCAGCCAAGTTGGGGTTATCCACACTTTCTTGAATGAGGTAGTCTAATAAATTAATTTTACGGGATCTTTGAAGCCCCTCATTTCTTCAACAAAAAAAAATTAGGGTGGGAGCCTGTCGAACTATTCGCGTTTGGAAAAAATGTGGGATGTCGAGTCTAATGAATTCCAGCCAAGTTGGGGTCATCCACATTTTTTTCAAGGTACATATGTTCCAAGATTTCATTGAAGATACCTTGAAATCTAAAAAGGTGGCAGTATGAATCTCGTTACACGTTATTATGAATTGTGTTAAACGCTAGCTATGTCGAATCGCTCTCAATCTTATGGTTGGTTTTATTTCTAAATCAACTGGGATCTTTGTGACCATTGATTTTTTGGGGCAAAATTGAACGCGATTTGGAATCGCGTTTAATGCAATTCTGAATCGCGTTTTGAAATTATTTGACCTTCGATTGTTAAATTTAAACTTCCATGATCAATTCGAAATGCTTAGGTGTCATAGAATTTGGAAGAATTTCAAAATTCTTCCACTACAAGACTTTCTCTAATGCGATAAGGGGTACAGTAACTAAGAAATATTTACTCTTTTTTTTTTCTTTCTTAATTATCACAAAATCTAATTTAGATCGGAATAGTTAAATTATTTTCCATTTTATGCATTTTGTTTGCCCGAACGGAAGGAAGTGCAACACCTATCGAGTTTGGATTCAAGTGCTCTTTTAAAAATTTCGTTAAAATTAATAAATTAGGTGGGAAGTCAGACTACACTAATTTATTTTGGAAAAGTAACTAAGATATCCTATTTTTATATTCTTTGATTACTTTGTAAATTTGGTCGGGTTGTTTTAGAGGTTTGGCAGTACTCTAGGAAAACTCAAAATAAGAGGTTACTCATAGGTTACAAATCAAACATAGAGTTATAATTTTAATTTACAATAAAATAAATTTATATATTTAAAGAGATAACTTGGAGTCGGCTATGCGGCCGTAAGTTCCCAAAATTTTCTTCACCCTGGTTTGAATAGATTTTTGGTTTTAAGGGAAATTCTTAGGGAATGGGGAAATATGAAAAACAAATGGGCAAACTAATTATTTGAAGGTTTCAGGGTTTCTCCATTATGGCCTATAAATAAGAGATGCACATCTTTGGTTTCACCTTGCATCATAACTTTCGACTCGCGATCTAAGTTCAACCTCTGGCATCATCAATACAGCTGCGCGGCCTAGTTCCACCGCCCAACTGATATATATGAACAACTATATATTTGGTCATCGAACAACTCAAATTTATTTTTGTATAAATTCAACATCTCTCAACTCCAAATTCACACCTTCTACACCCCTAAGTTCACTCTAAAATCATCTAAAAACGTTTCCCAGAGTTCATGGTGTAAGTATACTCAAGAAGAGGATTTATCTATTTGTAGAGTTTATGTTTTTCAAACAAGAGAAAATAACTATAATTATCAAGCTATGTCTATTCTCGGTTTTTTGGCAGAATATTTTGCAATGCTTACCCAAGAAGTCTTGAACCCGAATATGTGTGATGCTCAAGAATTTTCGTTAGGTTTTCAAACATTTAGTTACGAAGTCACTTAATTCCTAGCTCAGATAATACACAATAACCGACATAGATTGAACAGTGAAACTGCTGCTGAAGTGGTAGAAAGAACTCAAGCGATATGGCAGGCATCTAATGACTTATTACGAAGCTTGTTTCAACATCTGAGAGAGCTTCACATTCAACCCCTTCTGCATCCTAGATGCTCCACCAGCCGATCGTTGAATGAGGACGTTAATTAACAAAGTTTATAATTTAGTTTTAATCTAATGTAGTTTGCTTTAAATAATAAAGGTTCAAAATAGTTATGATAGTATGCCGATGGTGCAAACACAAAGATATTTTCATTGGTCAAACATATCACCGAGATAAAACATAAAACGACAATGAATCAGTTCATACACTTAATCAGTCAACTCAAATATTAAACATCTAGGGCATTTTCAGTAGTGTTTTTCGTATGTGTCTTCTTCTATAAAGGTGCATGTATAAATGCATATAAGTCATGCAACCAGGATTTGAGCATCCAATAAGTTCCTGTGGATAATGCTTTTTTTGGTGATCTTCTTCTCTAGGTCACAGTGTAATTTCTTCAATTTGGCTTTAAGTTTCAAATATGTTGCACAGGGTTGCTACCTTTCCCATCTTCTTTAGCCTTCACAACATCATCTTGCCTATGTGGTTCTTCGAGACAGTTAGGATAGTTTGGATAACCGTTCGGACGCCTGAACAACCTACTTGTGGAAGGTTAATGAAGACCTTGTCCGTCGAAGAATGAGTGGTCGAGTATCTTAATAACTTTTTAGTCATTTTGAACAACTCAGTTTTATTTATTTAAAATCATATTAACTTATTATTTATCTTCTTTTTTTCAAGAAAACGATGGCTCATTTCATATTTGTTAAAGAAAATAGAAGAGAGTTTAAGCACGACGAATGCTATGAACTCTAGAAGACTCGTGTGCATTGAGTTAATCCAATTTACTTTAGTCCATCGCAGCTTTTTTTGTTATTTTGCCGATAATATAAGTCTAATGTATAATAGATACCGAATATTTAAACCGAAGTCTCATTATTAAACTCTAAAATTTTAGAAACTACCTCATTTTTTATAAGATATAAACTTAGACAATAAAAACTTAAATAAGGACTTCAATAAAATCTCGTACAATCTTTGGCATTCTGGGTATCTTCGATCATTTGACATAACTTCTATTCAATGCGCTTTTGAATAATTTTTCCATTGTTTTTGTGATTTCGGTTTCAAAACTTGAGCTCTTCTTTGCATTTAAGCAGAAAATTTTCCTAGTTTAACTTCTAAAACTTGCACTCTTCTTTTCCTTTTACAATTATTATATGACTAGAACATATCTTATTTACATCAGCTTCAAAAATTTAATTATAGTAGCTGATATCTTAATCACATCATCCAAACTTGAAGCTGATGTGATTAAGATATCAGCTGATATAATTAAATTTATGAAGCTGATGTAAATAAGATATGTCCTAGTCATATAATAATCGTAAAAGGAAAAGAAGAGTGCAAGTTTTAGAAGTTAACCCAAGAAAATTTTCTGCGTAAATGCAAAGAAGAGCTCAAGTTTTGAAACCGAAATCACAAAAAAATGGAAAAACTGTTCAAAAGCGCATTGAATGGAAGTTATGTCAAATGATCGAATATACCCAGAAGGCCAAAGATTGTAAGAGATTTTATTGAAGTTCTTATTTAAGTTTTTATTGTCTAAGTTTATATCATATAAAAAATGAGGTAGTAATATTAATTCGAAAATTTTAGAATTTAATGATTAGACTTCCAATTTAAATATTCGGTATCTATTACATTTAGACTTATATTAAATCAATTAACTTACATTTAACAACGGAAAAATAAAAACAATCTGCGATGGACTAAAGTAACTACATTGGATTAAATCAATGCACATGAGTCTTCTAAAGTTCATAGCGTTCGTCGTGCTTAAACTCTCTTCTATTTTTTTCAACAAATATGAAATGAGCCATCGTTTTCTTGAGAAAAAGAAGATAAATAATAAGTTAATATGATTTTAAATAAATAAAACCGAGTAGTTCAAAATGACTAAAAAGTTATTAAGATACCCGACCACTCATTCTTCGACGGACAAGGCAGGCAGGATGTACAAATACCATCATTTACAAAGTTTCTCAGAAACTTCCCTAACCTTGTAATATTGCTTCAAATTATAATTGACTACTCATTTCAAAATCAGAAATTTGGTGGCGCTTAAAGCTATTAAAAAATATTTGGTAACAATTATTACATGTGAGTAAATGCTTACATAATACTTATAACCGCATTACAATTGACTATCATTACAAAAAAATTGAGTCCTCAATAATTTGAGGCTCTAGATGACAGCCTAGTGCATAAAGAGGCCTTGAGTTTGGGTTATCCTTGACCTGCTTGTTGTTTTAAAGTTACAAGGGAAAAAACAATTTTGGAAAATCTAATAGATTTAAGGCCCGATATACAAAGTTGTACATATTTTTTTTCAAAATTACTTTTGCGCCCTTCCCGTTAAGTTTCGCATTAGTGAACTGTTAGATATTAGAATAATTTATAAAAGTCAGAACACCAATTTGACTGGACGTGAAAAAGACGAGCACAATAGCGCACGCTTTTAAACCCTACAATAAAGAATACATATCATAATCATTTTCCTTTTCCTTTTCTTTATCTCCCTTTATAACCTCTTTTCCTTTCTACGTGTGTGTGTGTGTTTTTTTAAGTAAAGATTTTTTTACAATTCAATAGAACAAATCTCTAAAGACTTTAATACTTCAATAATCTTGCTAATTAAAATTCTGATCTAAATTTAATATAATATCATGATTTTGTTTCCCCATCAAAAATCAAATCTATATATTCATAATCTTATGTTTATTAGTTAATTAATTTGGAGTTTTCGAAATTAAATTCAAATGTGGTTGTTTGTTGGCACTTGGCAGTGGGGATTTAGATGGCATAGGTTTGTAGATGCAATTGGTGGAGGTTTGTGTAGGTGTTTTTTTTTTTTTTTTTTGGTGCGGGTGGTTTTATCTTTCAATGATAATGAGATGGGGTTTTGTGAGTTTAGGATTTAACTACTTTGATTCAGTGAGGAAGAACTCAATACAACTTTTTTCGTTTAAGTTTCAAGACAATCCAATTAAAATTGTTAGAGAAGTGCTCGGTCGAACTCGCAAGCGTTGATATCTCAAGCTTGATTGTCAAGTTTAGTTGTCAAAACTATAAGTCTTGATTTCTAATCTACTTATAGCTATGTCTCGGATTAGGATAGAATGTGTAGTTGAGCTTTAGACTTCACGGCGTTCATCGATTGAAGACGAAGAACTACTAAGGGGAGCTTGTGAAACTTCATCAACAAAAGGTATGTGGAGACTTGAACTCATCTATCAATCAAAAGTACATTTATATTCTATCTCCTATTGAGACAAAAGTCGTATAACTATATAGACTTTAAATTATACACATTTGATATTATTTCTCGAAATATGTGTTGGTAAGCTTTCTCTTTAACCAAGTTCATCTTTTATTCTTGACGAAAGTCAAAAGATGATCATGTGAAAATCGCCTCGGTAACATCTTATATGATTTGTGTGAGAGACATTTGATGTAGACTCTAATGTTTCGTATTGATCATTTGATCACTTAAAAATTGCTTTGAAGCTAATAGTTTGTGTGAGACAGATATTCTCGTCTTCTAAGAATGTTTCAATGATTAAAATCGGAGTTTAGAACAATTAACCATTGATTGGATATAACACAGTATGCGTACTTGTATGCTAACTGTTGCAAGTGTATTCTAAGTCCGGGAATTTAGTATGCATACCCGTTTGCGTACTAATTCAACAGTTGAAGTCCGGGAACTATAGTATGCATACCCGTATGCATACTGTTTACAACTGAGTTCGGTCATGAATGACAATATGCGTACCCGTTTTCATACTGGCGAACAAGACCAAGTCCGGGAACTTAAGTATGCTTACTCGTTTGCATACTTGAGTGGGTTAAGTTCTAAAATTGGTTAAGTATGTTTACATACTCATGAATAAATACATTTATATAATAAGGAATGCAATCTTTGCAAACCGTGGCTATGATGTTCATGAACTGATTCGAGTGACTCAAAATCGATTTTGCTTCAATTGTGTCTCGTATACTTCTATGAGAATATAAATAATTGAACAAATCTATAACTAGTTTCATTTGAGTCATTTGAACTAGTTGTGATAAAGATGAACAAGGTTGATATGAAAGTTTCATATGGCTAATTTCGGTTAACTATTGTTGAGCCAACTAAGTGTACACGTTTAGGTACAGTTACGCATATCTAAACAAAAGTACAATTCATTTGTGTGTAACAAGCTAAGACAATCTAACGGTTCAAAGATATTAAATTGAATCTAATCAGGTTTTCATCTAACGATGAATATTGATATGCTTTGTTACCAAGGTAATATTGATTGAAAACCTTGATTTGAAGACTATATAAGGGAGAACTCTAGCAACTGGGAAACCTAATCCCCACACCTCATGTGATACTAGTTGCGACTAGAGTCGATTCTCCTTTAACCTAGGTTTTTCCTAAAACCATTATAGGTTAACGACTTAAAGACTTCATTGGGATTTTTGAAGCCATAACCAACTATTTTCTCTGTAGTTGCGTGTTCTGATCTTACCTTGTTTATCGTATTGAGTACTATCTTCTCTAAGATTTGTTCGAGATTTAATTTCCGATAAGTAAGATAAAAAGTAATCACAAAGCTCTTCGTCTCATTCTTTGTGATTCCGCAATATCTTGTTCCGCTACCATACGATTAAGATTATTATGAGGTGATTGATATTACTAGGTTGTTCTTCGGGAATATAAGTCCGGTGTATCAATTGGTTCCTGTTCACCTTGATTTATTAAAAGACGGAACAAAACTCAAATGTATTTCTGTGGGAGACAGATTTATCTATTCAATAGACTTTTCTGTGTGGGAAAGATTTTTTTATCAAGTCTTCGACTTTGGGTCGTAGCAACTCTTAGTTGTGGGTGAGATCAGCTAAGGGAATCAAGTGCGTAGAGTCCTGTTGGGATTAAGAGGCGTAAGGAACGCGACTGTACCTTGATTAGTGTGAGATTGGTTAGGGCTCAACTACATTCCAATCCGGGTTAACTTGTAGTAGGCTAGAGTTTATAGCGCTTAATACAGTTTGGTGTCCAAATCTGGACTAGGTCCCGAAGTTTTTCTGCATTTGCGGTTTCCTCGTTAACAAAACTTCTAGTGTCTGTGTTATTTCTTTTCCGATTATATTCTTTATATAATTGAAATATCACAGGTTGTGCGTAGTTCAATAAATTAGATAATCCAACCTTTGGTTGTTGATAAAAATTGATTGACACTTGAACATTGGTCTTTGGTACCGTTCAAGTTGTTTCTCATAATAATCAGGCTCGCAGATTTCTATTTGTTTGATTTGTTGATTACATTGAGAAACAGAGATACAACTCTTGGATATATTTTCATTGATTGAGTGTGACTGTCTAGTTGATTCTCTTGGAATTATATTGGAGTTAGTCCATACATATTGCCTAAATGAAATATTGGGTGTGGTTGTTAGACCCCTGCTTTTTCACAAATCAATCTACATATATAGATTTCGATGATTACGCAGTTAGTGGAAACCGGATGTAAGTTTCTTAAGCAGTTATTCATGATGTTAGCATTATTTCATATAGTGCGATGATAAAAGGTTACGTTAGAAATGGACAGTTTAATGAGGAATTGGAATTATGCGAGTAACAGTTACACAATCAAATTGGAACCCAATAATTCTATTATTATGGGTGTCATTCCTTCATCGGTTGATTAGGGTAGTTTAGGTAGGGGTAATTAGATTCATTCTTATGTTAGGAATCAGAAACGATATAAATTTGAGTGTGGGAACCTCAAAGATGCGATTCTTGTTTTTGAAGGAGAACGATTTTCCAAGGAGTTAAAAGGATGATTTATCATTCTTCAGTTGGAGGCGAATGAAATTGCGCCCAAAATCGAGGGTAGATTAGTATAATTGAGTCTGCAAAATCAATAACACGTCGTATTTTTCCACAAAATTTGGTCATTTGTTGATTTGACAGAAAACGGGATGGAAAAGTTTGTATCAAGCCATGTTTGCAAGTTAAGAAGAAAAAAACGGGACACAAATGTAAAATACACACCAAATTAGGGATACATCAGTAAATCACCCAATCCAATATCATTAATTATTATTTTTTTGATGCCCTAGATTAGTGGTCCCTAGACTACATCCAAACTCCTTAAATTGGAATGGATTTCAGCAATTACAGGATTTGAACCCCTACCTCCGCAGTAGGAGGGAGCATGCCAACCACCAGACCACTTGGTGATCGGCAATATCATAAATTAACAATCAAAATATGAGGAATTAATTTATTCCCATTACAATACACAATGAATAAAAGTACATCCAAATTAAGTTAAGACTTTCAACTTTGATCCTGCAACAGTAAAGAAATAATTTCTCAAATTCTTCTTGCACCTCCCATTCAGAGGACAAAGAAATGAAAAGAAAAAATATACTTGGGCTTCATAAAATACCCATATATTTGTCAGGAAATAAAAAAATAGTGTAAAATAGTAGTAGTACTGAATCATGAGTCATCCTCCAGCTAGCTAGTTCTTAGCCCCAAAGAGATTCATGTTCAATATCTTCCCAATCACTGATCATATTAGCATCATGATTCCAACTAAAAGATGACTCGGTTAGTAGGTTATCGTTAAAATTGCACCTCATTGTTGGCGAGTCCAGTGGTGCCTCGTTAATTGCTTGAATTTGACTCGGTGACAGCCGAACCGTTTCCGGAGCTGAGTGACGTCTCGCATTACTACTACGACCACCACCACCACCACGACTGCTACTACTTGCTTTTGTATTTGGATCACCCATAAGCCTAGACGCGGCTGCATGAGCCGCTGATCGAATATCCTCAGCCTTGGAACTACCCGGACGAGGTAAACTACTCATTAACTCAGGGAAGTTAAGTTGAGCTGCATGACCTCTAAGCTGCAACGCGGCCACATCATAAGCAATCGCTGCCATTTCCGGTGTCGGGAAACTTCCTAACCAAATTCGTGATTTCTCTCCAGGTACTCGAGTTTCTGATACCCATTTTCCCCATTTCCGTTGTCGAACTCCTCGGTAAATTGGTACTCCAAACTGATCACCTTCGGGTATACTGCTGCCTCCGGTAACACTACCATTATCATGATCCATGTAAGATAATAAAATACTGAAGCTATAACAATGAACCTGCTCTCTTTGGTGATATACTGAAATAAGGTAAGATTGCATTGTGTGTTTGGTAGAAAACTGGTTTCATTATATAGTGCGGGAAAGATTAACAGTACTGGTAATGAGATGAGATGAGATGAGATGATTGTGGGGTACGTTTTCAGAAATAGATGAAAAAGATGAAGTGTGTTTCCTAGCAGGTACTTGTACTAGTAATTTGTTATTTATATCTTTTTTCTAACCTCTTTTGCGAGAAGAGGTTTGCCAATTCTTGGTGAAGAACAAAGGACAACTCTCAGACTAGCGGGACCCACGATCCAAAAGCTCAGCTGCTTGCTAGTTCTGGGTGGGTGGCTAACCCGCAATAAGTCCAGAATTATTTGGGAACGACGAACCCATGCCCCTTGCTAATATGGATGACGTGAAATAATCCACAGTACGTCTAGAATTG
Source organism: Papaver armeniacum (assembly GCA_023531295.1). NCBI lineage: Eukaryota > Viridiplantae > Streptophyta > Magnoliopsida > Ranunculales > Papaveraceae > Papaver > Papaver armeniacum. The sequence continues at coordinate 56,490 of JAJJWW010016643.1, forward strand.
TTTAAGAACATGGCCGGTATTGAATGTCAGCATATAAGTTTGGGCGAAAAACAGCATTGGACTACAAAAATGCGCGACCAACAGTGTTTTTCCCATGTAACAACTGACAAACTAACCATTGGTGTTAAATTCTGTGTCGGGAACATTGGTGTTAAGGTTGGATGATGACTGATTGACGTATATTAAGGTAGGTAAATCAGTTTTTTAACAGACCAGCTAGATTAGTACTGTTCTCCATTTTTTTGTTTTTCATTATTTATTCTTTTGAAAATGCTTGATACTATTAGTACTCAAGTAACCTTTTGAAGCCAAGAAGTTTGACTATTGCCCTACATAGTACATATACCAGGTTGATGGTATGGCAACAACAACCGTACGAAAGAAACACGTGTCCATTTCAGATCAATGGTTCTATATGAACCGAGAATTCCAAACACGTTAAAAACCGCCTCTCACAAAAAAAAATTTTTGTGAGTCCCAGTGGGTCCGTGCCCTCGAGAGACGTGCAGGGGGTGAGTTTTGTGTGTGGCGATTTTGAGCTGGTTTTTTCAGCTTGGTTCGTCAAGAATTTTTGTTTCAGGATATTGATATACCATTTGTATACCAAGGTCAGATTTAAGAGGTTTTTTTTCTTTTCTTTTTGTATTTTTTTGTATTTTTGTATTTTTGAAGCAAGAAGAATAGAGTTTTGTTTGTTCTTTTATTTGTATGAAACTAAACTTCTTTTAGTAATAAAAAACTATGATCCCAACTTGGGCCTGTTATAAATAGTAATAACCTCCACATTTTAATATTACTGAGTATTTTTTTTTTTGAACCCACAATGGGGGATATCAAAACTAATTGGGGGATAGAGGAAAAGGACAAAACTTGGATCCAAATATCAATTCAGGGTCACCCCTTATCTAAGTTTTTATGTAATACCTAATCTACCCCTCACTAATCATGCTTAGTGGTTAAATATAATTAGGTAAGTTAATAGTTTAGTTTGATAATCATTAGAATAAATCATTATCATTGAATTTGTTGATACAACAACATTAAATCAAGATATTTATGATCATGAAAGTTTATGGGAAGAACCAACCATGAAAGTAAACAAGTCAATATACAAGTGCTCCAATTAGTCATATATAGGTATTAATGTATTGAAATTTGAAATTTTTTTCATTGAATCCGCCATTGTTACGCCCGAAAAACTCAAAGGTTTGGCATGGTAAAAGTATTATCGAGCATGTCGGGAGTGGTGCCAGATGGTCGATTCCCAAATGAACCATGCCTAGGTTTGAGGACAAAAACGTATTTAAAAATTTGTCTCGAAATAGCAAGTATCGGCATGGTATTCATCCTGAATAACCATGCCGAACTCAGTATCGGCATGGTCTTCATCCTAAATAACCATGCCAGATCGAGGAACCCAAGACGCATGGTCTTCATCCTAAATAACCATGCAAGACTCTCGCACTTTAGGCATGGTCTTCATCCTAAATAACCATGCCAAGCACTCACTACTGGTATGGTCTTCATCCTAAATAACCATGCCGCAGACTCACTACCTAAGCATGGTCTTCATCCCTATCGAATGTAAAAAAAAAAAAAAAAAATCAAAGTGAGGAGCCAACAGAGAAGGAGAAGGGAATTTGAAAGGGAGTGAGAAATGTTTCGAATTTAAAATGGAGTAGGGTATATTTATGTTTGATTTATCTTTTATTGTTTTAAAGGGTAGTTTCGTATTTTCGCCCCACAAAAACACCCCTTAACAAACACTATTGGTTGGGGGAAGTAATTTATATCCCCCAATTGCGCGTTTTTTTTCTTCAGTCCCTTCTTAAGGAATTTACCTCCATATATTAATAATCAACACTATACTAGAGAAATATAGATTGTTACATTGAAATTTATGATGAAATAAGTTACTTATTTATAGTTGTTTGAGAAAAGAGGTAATATTTTGGATTATAACCGCATTTTTGGGTTAATATAGATTGATGAATTATCTTATAATTTACCTAATGCTATTTTATAATTCTAGAAAACATCAAAAATTCATAATAACCTTACAAGTTCCAAGATACATATGTGTACTTATGTGATGGAACTATAAACATGTATGTACATTATCTAATTGTATTTACATTTACATACAATTGAACTAGAAATATTATATTTTCTAGTATACCTCCCTATATTAATAACCTCCATATATTAATAAATTTATGAATCCCAAAGTGTATTAATATATGGAGGTTTTACTATATTCCAATACAAGTGGGATTTGAATTTCAGACCTTTCAATTAGTCACTACAGGAAAAATATACATCTACAACGGGGGTTTTACAACTCTTTGCTAAATATCGTATAAAGTCTTATGTTTTGCAACTGGTTTCAAAGGAAGAGTTGTCGTATATTATCACTTCCAACCCTTAGGACCAAGGGGTTGCGCTAAGAAAACAAACGACAATTCCTTAAGAAAAAGAGTTGTGACGACATTTAGCTATAACAACTCTTTTCCATAAATGTAGTGACTAAGCCTATCGCAATGTTTGCAAGAGTTGTTGAAGAACACCAAAATATGATGATGAAAAATAGTGTTTGAGGGGAGATTCAAACATGAACCTACTGCATGGAAGCTAGCTCAACAACCATCCTTACAATTCAGAAGTTTTGATTTTTTGTGTTTTTTATAATAAAAGCCTATAACAACACTTATAAGAGTTGTTGAACACTACACCAAAATCAGGATTTTATTACAGTGTAACCTGTCACAGTTTATGGAGATTGTGAAATTGACCGGACTAACCTTATCAGAAATAAATAAAGTAAATATTACAGACGTGAAAATGACCATATTACCCTTAATGGAACTTAGTGCAATAAATATTATCGAGACTGTGAAAATGACCAGACTACCCTTATCGGAAATAAGTAATAATACTTACTTTACTTCTTTCTGATAAGGGTAATATGGTGATTTTCACAATCTCCAGTATTTACTTTATTTATTTCAGATAAGGGTAGTTTGGTAATTTTCACATTCTCCATAATATTTATTACCTTTATTTCTAGTAAGGGTAATATGGTCATTTTAACAATTTATAATATTAAGTTTACATATTTTCCAATAAGGGTAGTCTGGTCATTTTCATAGTCTTTATATTATTTATTGCACTAATCTCCAAGAAGGGTAATATGGTCATTTCCACAGTCAGTAATATTTACTTTACTTATTTCTGATAAGGGTAGTCTGGTCATTTTTACAATCTCCATAATATTTATTGCACAAATTTCCATGAAGGTAATATGGTCAATTTCAGTATCTGTAATTTTAACTTTACTCATTTCAGATAAGGGTAGTTTGGTAATTTTCACAGTCTCCGTAATGTTTATTACCTTTATTTCTAGTAAGGATAATATGATCATTTTAAAAATTTATAATATTTAGTTTACTTATTTTTCGATAAGGGTAGTCTGGTCATTTTCATACTTCATAATATTTATTGCATTAATTTCCAAGAAGGGATGTTTACTCAGAACAAACATTATAAAGGAAACAGAGCTAGCATTTTATAAATTAAGCACTCAAATGAAGTTGTTAAGAATGTCATTTTGCAAGAACAATACTAGTGTTAGTAAAGGAAATACAACAAGAGCGACTATGACAAGAAATTCAAAACAGTAAAAACAATACACTATACTGACTTAACTTGTGAACTTCCTTTTCTTCTTCTTTTTATTCTTCTTCTTTGTCGGAACCACTATGATATATTCACCATCTTCTCTTAAGTAGCTCTCGCTCTCGTCATCCATTTGGAAACCAAAAGTTGAAGTATCCACTGGTTGGCAATTTGTGTCATGCTTTTCATTGTATTCCTCTAATCATGGAAACCCCTAGGTGGTGGTTTCAGCATCACATACCAGTTAGATGTATTTGACTCCCGAGAATAGAAAACTTGTCGCGCTTATGTTGCTAAAATGAATGGATCATTACAGTACTGGTTCTTATGCTGCTTTAAATTGACTAATGTAAAGCCATCTTCAACCTTCACACCAAAACTGGTGTGAGCCCAATCACATTTGAATATTGGAATTTGAAACATATGATTGTAGTCCAATAATAGAATTTCTTCTAAAATACCGTAGAACCCACTAGTTTCTGACCGTCCTGCAACTAAGGTTGTTGATTCTATTGAAACTCCACTGTTTTGTGTGACTCTCTTAACATCCTTCGTAATAAACCTATACCCATTGATTAGCAATCCTTTATATGATACGCAGTTTTCTAACGGCCCATATGACAACCATTCTACCGTGTTTGATACTGACATGCCTTGTTCAATTTGCTTAACCTACAAATGTATAATCTCAGGACATAAGAATATAACTAAATTTTGTGATAAAAAATCTTGGATAATAAAGTGAGGTTTGAAAATAATCTAATGCAAAATCAGCATCATCATTCTCATTTAACAGCTATATTGCATTTACTAAGGAAGTATGATGTGGGAGATTGGGAGTCACACAAACGCCGACTAATTTATTGCGAGTACTGGTGGTAATGTTGTTTTCTAAGAATAAATTAAAAAGTTAAACCATCACTAAATGCGAGTAACATAAAGTTATATAAGCGTCTCCCTCACTTAATTGGATGGTGGAGGCCACCATGAGAAGTATGTTTATTGGGATGGGATAGGATCGGTTGACACAGTTATGTTCTCATTATTATATTATAGAGGAAGGATCCCCTCACACTTTTATCATGACACTATCTCACACGTTGGGTATTATTTTTGCGAATAAAAACCAAACCGCAAGGGACTTGAAGTTAATATTTTGGGGATATGTTCCTCTTACCAAGTTCTACATACCTACAAAAAATGAGTGTATTCCGAGACATATAACACCACCATCTACTACGTTGAAAGTGAGCCGTTGAAAATTAACGGATTTCTGGCCGTCGAAATTAAGACTGGCAGATTGTGAGGTTTTATATTTGAAAATGTGCTCATTTTTGGTAGGCATGTAGAACTTGGTAAGAGGAACATATCTCCTAAATATTAGCTTCAAATCCGTTGCGGTTTGGTTTTTATTCGGATGCTCAACGTGTGAGATAGTGTCATGATAAAAGTGCGAGGGGATCCCTCCTCCTCATTATAACATTAATTTAATTTTATATAAAAAAAATATTATTGAATTTGAGGTTAAGTTTTTGATGATATGTTTTCGTTTGAGCTTCCATATTCATATCAAAAATTATTGTATTATCTTTTTTTTTTTTTTTTTTTTTTTGTAAGAATGCATAACATCGAAAGAACCGTTATGACTCTATTTAGAACCGTTATTAATAATACTAAAAAAAATGATTAAAAAAAATATCGAAAGAAAAACATATTCAAAAAACATTATATTGTTCAGATTCCATAAATAAACTAGCACTAAAATTATGAGATGGTGTGAGAATATAATATACATAATCAATAACCTAAACACTCAATCACATCTCTCACACCACGTCGAGAGTTGCAAAAACCTCCCCTCCCATTGGCCGGTGAACAAAACCCTCGCTCCTGATTGGCCGAAATCAAAGTTAGCCCCCTTACATTTCGTGGACGTCAATTTTTAATAGAATATGAAACCTGGACCTTCGGATTAGTGGCAAAATCTACAAATATCTTTTGTGAGGGCCCGGTCGATTTTTTTTTTTTTGGGAAAAAAAACGAGAATTTCCATGTAAAAGGAAAATCAACGTATATAAGTTTTTTTACGAGATTTACACACCAAAGTAAAAAATCTTAGAAGATCTTTAGGGTAATTATTTTTAGAAAAAATCCAAGAATTTCCATAACAGAAGAAGAATCATAAAAATTTCCATAACAGCTAGGATTCTTAATATAAATCATAGAGAAAGTATCTTTTTTCCTATAAAAAAAAAAAATCAACGAAGGAGTGGTTTTACTTTGCCCAATGGCCAGAAATAACTGCTGGGGAGGAGAAAAAAAGTAATTCGGGAGACATACGCCGTCGGATCGGGAGATCCTGGGGCCAGGATATATCTTCGCCCAAAGATATATCCTTTATTCCGTTTTTTTTCAGAAATAAAATATGTCCGTCCATCCGAATACGATAGCTTTTATTAAAACCTCCGCCATCTTATTTTCTCCGAAGCCTAATGCAATTTTTCATCTAAGATCAAGTTTCTCCGAGGAATTCCGGCTGAAGCAAAGCTGCAATTTTTCATCGGCACTATTTCTCTAAGGAATTCCATTGAAGCAAAGCTATTGGGATGATAGTGCTGATATTTAGGTTTCTTTTCGTATTGTTGCTTTTACTTTTGTACTGCATAGCACTAAATTATATCAATTTGGAAAGAAATTAGGCTTTTTGCCGTAAAGTTATGGCGGAGAAGACGAAGAGAGACTCAAATTGTAGGGCTATATGTTTTGAAAACATGGGTTTAGAAGATTATTGGTGACCTCGCACTACCACGTCCTCTTCCTTCATCTTCTCTTATTAGTTGTCTTTTCCTTAACCTAATTCTTAGCTCCAGATTTTGATGATTTGGTTAGGGTTTATTTGGGTTTTTTTTTTTTTTCAATTCTAATTTCCGATGTTTCCCTGTCTGAATTCAGTCTATTCAATGTATGTAAAACTGAGGCTCCATTATCTGAATTCTGGGTTTATTTCATACACCGAATGGGTTCAATGTTGAGGGGATGGAGATGGCAGTTAACAACAACAAATTTGGGGTTGTTCTGGGTTCGCTGTTGTGCTGTAATTGGGGATTTCTGGGTTCGATTGAAATCAGTGGAATTGCCATTAATCAATTGTGGAATATGTTTATGTTTAAGGTATGGATTAAATTATGTTTTTCTAATTTTATTTGATTTAAATCTTATGTTTTTTTTTCTTCAATTTTAGGTGTATGATAATAGAAAGGGAGTTCTTAGATTTACGCCGGCAGAATTGGGTCTTCTGGGTTTAGCGAATTTTAGGGTTTATAACCCCTTTGTCTCAGCCATTGTTGTGTTGAAACCAGGTTTCAAAGTAAAGGCTTTTCTCCAATTGAATAGAATCCCTAAGTTCATATCCTTCCATCTGTTCCTTGAGCTTCCTGTATAACCATGTTTCTTAATTATGAAAAAACTCTTTTACCTTTCAGCTTTCCTTTTCCCTATTTCCTTTCAATCCTTTTCTTTCTCAGTGTATTCTCTGATCTTGACTTACTGTTTTATTGATTTGTTAACAGGTACACATACGAAAATTCTGAACCAGGTATGCATTTGATTTCTCTCTATCTTCTTTGTTTTATTGATTCGTTTAGATTTGTTTCCACAGATTAAAATTAACGCCAGATAACCTTTTTATACTTCTTAGTTCGAGTTTTTCATTCCGTTTCAGTCAACCTCTCCATTCTTAAAGAGAACCAAAAATGATAGGTTTAGTTTGCTATGGTTTGATAAATTAAGAATAAGCCGATTTGGTTATAATTTTGCAGGCTCTTCAAAGCTTTCTCAACAATGAAAAGGCCGCCTGGAAATAAAGTAGGTTCTTTGATGTTATATTTGTTTTATTCTCATTCAATACATTATCTATCCTATTTTTTTTACATTCAAGTTCTTCAATCCAAATAGTCTGTACCTTGACGTGCCTTCTACCCTTAGTAGTATTGCGATGGTGATAACGGTAAACCATAGAATGATTACTCATTAATGGGATCACGCCCTCTGTGCAAGGATGTAAATTTCACGATGGTTTGAGTTAATGGTTTAATTAGTATTTGACCAGTTTACATGAATCACTTGAATTGGCTTACGGACACGGTGCTGTAAATTGTAGCTGTGCTTTACAGTTTTTCCAAGTTGTCACGACTATCCCTAACTTGATGTCGTTCTTTCATGTAGAAGCGATGCACTAAGAGAAAGCTGCCTTACGATACTAAATCAATAAAAGGTAGTGATTTCTACACATCTGGACAATTTTGAGTAAAATTTTGATTCATTCAGTTGCATATGTTTGGGTATGGATGCTATCTAAAGTGTGAATTATGGAAATTTATGTGTCTATGTAATAGTCTTTTTAAATGCACATATATTAATTTCATACAGATTCTTACAGTACTGAATTTGCTAATATGAATTTCATCAGTTTAAACTTTTGAGCTGAGAAGCTTGATAAAAAAGGTACGTCATTCGATTTTGGTGTCACTGACTTAAATTTGGTTGCAATTCAAATTATGAACTGTTTGACATTGTCCGCAATCAACATAGTTCCTCACAGATGAAAAACATTCATTGGATAGGTGTGATCATCTATTTATATCAGATTTAAATGGCGTGGGAATAGACACATTACCATACTGATTACAGAGAAAACACTGAAGGCAAAGAATGGAAAGGCTGGCGGGGGAGGAAATAAGGGCGATTCGGGGCCGTCCAGATGTGATCGTCCAAAGATGGATTCAATCCCTGCTGAATCATCCTCCGTGTTTCAGCAAACCTAAACCAAGATTGTCATTAACAACATCTACATTTGGTTTCTTTTTCTCAAGAAACCAAATAAGAAACAATATTGTTTTTATTTTTTATGCTCGACGGTTTTTGCAGTCTTTAGAGATCAATCACTTGATGAAGATAAAGATTATCTTATGGGCATAGATTATACACTATCAAGGGTAAATAAACTCAATACTTCCAAATATTTTGACTTGAATCCATTTTTTTAGTTTATCTGTAGGTTATGAAGTATGGGTTTTATCTTGGATTAATTTTTTTGGTTATGAAGAAAAAACAGGTTTGTCATTCATCAATAAATGGATTATGGGATACCATAAAAGTCTCTATGTGAGAATTGCAGGGGCACGCAGTACTGGGTATTCTATTAAGTTTTCCAACTCTATTTTTTCAAGGTAAGCAAGCCAATTTTTTGCTTAATTTGATTCTGTGGTGGCTACTCTGGATTTACTAGAGTGCTCACGTAAAGTTGAGTGTTCTCAGATTGTAGATAGACGACTGTGAATCAAATCTGAAGTTAATTACGAACCAACCTGATATAAACTTCGTTTTCGCATATAATTCTTTTTCTAATGAGGTCAATAGAGCTGAATCTATCGAACTTATTCTCCTTAATTAGGTTTAGAGCTGCCTCTTTCCGCTCCCTATTCCCCGTCTCTGTGTTTCAATTACACCGTAGTCTGGTTAACTTTGTTTGTTTTTTTCCAGATCAACGTTGATTCGTGGAGTGATCTTTATCTCCTACACATGAGGAAGCTTCTGTTAAAAGAGAAACAAGTCGTGTTGTGGCCTTGGAGCTTCATACTACATTTTCCTGTTATAAATATGAAACACAGATGTCGATCCTATTAAGTTGTCCTACTACTACAACAGTTTCATTCCAGATATAAGGTATGATTACGATCTTTGGTTTGAAGCACTTCATTTTGTTTATTCTTTTATCCATGTTATTATCGTTTGTGTGTTTCTATGTTTTATAGGTCAGTTGTGTGGATAAAATGATATCATTAGAAGACACATTGTGCCTAATTCTGGGGCCAGGATATATCGGTGGCGAGAGAGATATCCGTTCGTCCGTTATTGACATATAATTTTGAGACAGAGATCCGTCCGTCCGTCTTATAAGGTGTTTTACCGGATATACTTTCTTCAAATACGAGACTCAACTATCAGTTACTTATATTCACTTTCGACTTTTTTTCTTTCTTTCTGAATCATCGTTCCATCAAAAACCCAGTATTCGTCTCTTGCGCAAAACACCTCGATTTTTGATTTTTGTGCTTATTTTTTGTGGTTCTTCCTTGCTTATCTGTTTTAACTCTTTGTTGATTTTTTTTCCAGGGCTTTACTTTGTGCTTTAGGAGGCAAAGCAGAATTGGAAATATGATGATGAAGAGGAATAAAAGAAGAGGTATACTATATACTTAGGGTGTTTTTCGTTTTGATTCTTCTGATCAAACTGTATCGATAACGTTGTAGTTCTTTAATTGGGGATAAATTTCATCTTGAAAAGATGTCCAAGATTTTCTCCTCTCATCTTCACCAACTTGGTGTCCAATAATTCATTAACGATTTTATAGATTTTTTCGAAAGATGATCAGTTTCTTTTTCAGAGAAGAACTGCAATCATTATGTTTATACATGGATATTACTAGATGATATGAAGACACCTGCAAAATACTTGGATGATGCTGGTCTGAAGGGGTTAAGGGATGCAATCTCGGGTACAACATGAGACCATTGCAAGAGAATGAGAACCTTTAACTTCTGATAATAATGATGTTCAATACTGTAGATATGAGCACGTGACAGAGAATGTTCTCATCTTTACGTTATGAAAAGGCTTAGGATGGATATTGAGCTTTTTGTTTCCTTACCATGAGACTGTTAGTAACAAAATCTTTTAAGAGCTACTTATATGTGTATTTTTGCATCTATAGTCTAGGTTGTATAATGATTCCCATAGTGCACATGATATTATATATACCTGGGTTTTTGGAGCTAATACTCATTGGCCATTGCAGCGAATCACAATCCCTGAGATGTTGGAGATATGTGGCTCAAGAAAGTTTTCAAGCCACCGGTGTTTGAGGAGAAAGCTCTCACAAACTTGGATGATGTCGATACTCTTTTTGAGTGCTGGGAAGTGAGTCAAAGGTAATATTGATGGCATTTCATGTGGAAATTCTATTATCATCATTGTGAATGATATTAATAACTCTTTGTTGGCACTGTTTAAGATTTCCAGTAGTATCACGCGACTGAAAAGAGAGCAGAACAACCAGTAGCTATTAATGCCTTCGAATTCATTTGCATCTCAAAGGGTTTACATCTATCTTGCAAATGGGTTTGTGTTGATGAGTCTAATCTTTACTACTCACCTGATTCTGAAAGGGAGATGGGTAAATTCCCAGGAAATTGGAGCCGTAATGCATGTCCGAGAGTAGTGTGGATGGAAGTGTACCTGCTCAGTCCTTTGTAGCTACATATTAAAGGAAAGCAATCCAACACCACCAATGACACTCTTATTGTTCTTCTTTGTTGTTTCAGCATTCTATTTGGTATTTTTCTTTGGTCCAATTTAACTGACTGAGTTGTTTTTGTATTGTAAATGAGATGAAACTCACACGGTGGTTCCTAAAAATATTCTTTGGAAGTTCAAATCGCTTCTTATAAGGTTAGATATTCTGACATTTAAAGTATTAGGTTACAGAAACAATCAATTCTCGCTTAAAGTGACGTTTTCTTTTCTTTTTATTTTCCACGTTTTGGGGTGAATTTCTTAATTTATTCATAGTAAAATAGTTTATACAAGTTCATCACTTGCTGGAAAATGAAGGCCTACCACTTTTCCTAAACTAATGCTAGAGACATTTCCATCCACTTTTTAATTTCTGGCATTACTTTGTGAAATTATTCTATATCGAATGGGCTTCTGCAACAAGAATTGAACTGTGCTGAAATGTCATTCTTTTATAGTATACAAAAAAAAAAAAGGCGACGCTTTGGCATTCTTTTAAATTGCTCTAGGATTTTTGGAAGGTTCACATTTAAGTTTTTATTAGTCTGTGCGTGCTTATATTGGACTGAATCGTTGACTTAGATTTTTGTATTACTCTTTTGCGTTTTATAGCTTTAAAGACTACCAGACGTTCCCTGCCGGCATAGCATGTAAAGATGTACCCATCTCATCATGAATCTAGATTTCAGTAGTATGTGAATATAGGATTCTGAAATCTAACAGAATACTTACTCATTTTGTTTTTCCTACTACGCCTTCCCATGCGAACTACTCATACCCTGTGAAAGCTATAGTTCATGCTAGCGGAGATTATATAGCTACACTGAGAAATCCATTTATATGCACCATAATACGCCCTTATGTGTCTCCCATAATTCATGACTCCTCATACCATAATTTGCTGTCTTAGCTCGGTTGGTAGAGCGCGTGGCATTTGATTCCCACAGACGAAAATATTGGGGCAATTTTGAACCAGTAGGATCAGAAAAATAAGAATAGGATGACGTTTTAGGATTATAATTAGGTTCTTTGTAGCAAATGAGTTCAAAGTAGCATTTTGTTGTAGCACTTAATTAGACCTAAGAATTTTTCTTCTGTTTTTTCTTCTTGATTTTTTCCTGAAGCTCCCACACTCGAGGTGTGTCCGATGATTTGATTATGTGTTTTGCAGGTTTATCGTTATCTTAGTGAAGATATCAGAAGTATTAACACATCTTCGAATGTTCTTAATGGTCATTATGTATGATAGACAAAGGTACTATTCTTAAAAAAATTCAATTTAGTAACTTACTATTCAATATTGATAGCATATTATTATATTTTCAATTGTTCTGATCGAAATTTGCTAATTTTGGGAATTAAATCATAATCCATTGATAAGTTCTTAGGTTTGTTAATATAAGTTAATGATTACAAGATCGTACGTAGCACATGAAAACTATAACACTCTACAGGTTGTTGTCAAGGCAGTAAAAGTTTTTCATGTGATTGAGGAGGTGAAATTGCCAAAAGAAAAAAAGAAAAAAAAGAGCTAGCATTCACAAGACGCTGCTGCGAACTAATAGTGGCAAGGGTACTAGCACAATCAAAGTGTTTGGAGTAGCAAGGTGGTATGATGTTTGGGACTTGGAAGATACGTATGTCGCTCTTGCGAAGCTATCGCTGGGCACTATTTTTGAATTTATTGTCAAGCGATCTCAAAAGAAATGTAACTTGGTCATCTCTCAAGTGCCAAAAAAACATAGACGGGGAATAGGTATCAACATCTAAAAAACTTGGATTTTATTTATGTGTACATATACATAAACCTATTTGATTTGATTTCATACACTACTGAAATCATTTGATGAGAAGTAATTGTTTATGTTTTTCATCACAGCAGGTGCACATGCATGGATTTTTTCACCGAAATAAATCCACACAAAAACGTTGAAGAAGCGTGTGATGATAAAGAGCTAAAGATACAACTCTATAGCCCCAGGAAAATCAAAAAAAAATTAGATATGATTCTCCCGTTTTAATATCTTACGACTTACGCTAAATACAAACGACATAAATATGGTATTTTCCAAAAAGAAAAATAAACCCCGGATATAATAAGACTTGGAGTGACATGTTTTTTCCTCCTCCTCTCCTCCTTCTCTTCGTTCTCATTCGATTGTTCATTGATTTTGTTCTAATTATTGTTTGTTTGGTTTTATTTTGCAGTACGGTTGCTTTTGACCTATCGTATCTCGGTAAACCCTAACCCTCTTTCTCGCATGGATTTTTATTGTTATTAGAGTTTTAGGTTACTTTTTAATTTTTTTGTGGGTGTAGTTTTTTACTTTCATTGACGTGAATGGCAACTTAGTGATGGTGATTTTAAGTCCGGGATCGGTTTATTGTGTTGGTCATGAGTTCCATTGAAAGGTATTGATGTTTCTTATTAATTAATTGTTGGAATGGTATACAATATGTTTCTGGAATTTTTAGTTAGTATTTACCTGCTTACGAATTGCTTGGGAATATTTGCGAATGATGTAACTTACAACATTCTAACAGTTCTAACTGGGTTACAACGTTGTAACAGTGTTTGCCTCTAATGTATCGTTGGAATATTTTTATATTTTATGCCTTACAAACGTTCTAACAGTTTATTGAAATCATTATTGAAATCATCACAGGGTTTCCACCACCTCCATCATTCCTTGATGATGTAGTACAAGTACGAGTTGAGCAGCGGACGATCACAGACTTAGTGCATAGGATTCTTTTGATGATATTTGGTGTTTTTGGCATTTTACTCCGTACCAGCAAAGAATAAAGCAGGAAGATTGGTAGGTGCAGCCGTACTAGCCACCAATAAGGATCGTTGGCACAATTCTGAAAGACTAAGAATATGGTACAATTCTGAAAGTCTGTATGTCGGTAAAATGAGGTAATAGTTTGATCAAGAATACTTTTTGTAACTGTTTATTATGGTAACCAAGAATTTGATTATTGTCAGTTTATTTTTTGTAATTTCATAATTGACAGCAATTACGTGCATACAAGAATTCTTTTCATCATGGATGTGCTTTTTAGAAAACCAAATTTAGTTAGTGAAAATTTTGTGAAGGTTGGAACATCATTCCTCCATTTTTAATCACGCATATTTATTGGGTGAAATCCCAATGATCAGCGAATGATCGATGCAGTCTTTCACACAATTGTCATGTACTACAGCATGGAGTAATAACTATTTTATCAGCTTGCAGATCATTGCACATTTTTTAGCGGCTTCAATGGTGCACCCTGAACCATGGAGTAATAACTATTTTATCAGCTTGCAGGTCATTGCACATTTTTTAGGTCATTGCACATTTTTTAGCGGAATAATAACTATTTTATCAGCTTGCAGGTCATTGCACCTTTTTTTTTTGCGGCTTGAAAGGTGCACCCTGAACCATGGTCCCAATTAGTATATCCAACCATGACCATCAGTTTTGTTTTCCTTTTTTTTAATGAAATATATAGGGAATTTATAATACAGACGATGAACATTTTCATAGTGTTAAGGCTTTGAGGTAGTGTTAGTAACTTCAGGTGTTGTTGGCGGGCAAAGGCTAAGATATAAAGTTTTAGTACTAACGACGACTTAATACTTCTTTGTGTAATTTATTTTGGGATTTCATGGTTTTGGGCTTTGTTGAAATATAAAGTTATTAGCTACAATCGACGTTAGAAGTATATTTTTGTTTGCAAATATGTCATCTGGAGAAGTACCGAATACCACTGGTGATGACCTTTTTGTAACTTTTGCAGCTGAGGTAAAAGAAAACCTACACAAATACTCCACTCTCTAGGTCAAGTTTAATAAATGTGGATGAGTTACTTTGAGGGGAACGATATGAAACGGTATTAAATACAGAGATGTGAATTATCACATTAATAAGAATTGTCTTTTTTTTTTCTTTATAAGAACATATATGATGCTCACATTGTATTGTACTGTTGACTTCCATCCGTGCGGTTGCTTGAAAATGAGTCTTCAAACTGTAGTACTGTTGACTTCCATCCGTGCGGTTGCTTGAAAATGAGTCTTCAACGACTAAAAATTTTCAAACTGCAAGATGGAATTGTTATACGTTCCAGATTGTGCTTATTTTTGGTGTCATTGTGATTTGAATTCTACAAAAAAAAAAAAAAAAAAAAAGGTGCCGAAATTGTGAGATAGCATGAGAACGTATCCTCCCCTCATAGTGATTGTGACTATGTTCTTCTCTTTTTTGCTTTGTTTTGAAATAATTAAATTTGTAGCTTCTACCACAATCG
The DNA here is from genome assembly GCA_023531295.1 of Papaver armeniacum. NCBI lineage: Eukaryota > Viridiplantae > Streptophyta > Magnoliopsida > Ranunculales > Papaveraceae > Papaver > Papaver armeniacum. Next base: position 71,815 of record JAJJWW010016643.1, read on the forward strand.
GTAGATAAATAACATCACGAGACTACCGATCAAAATCGGTAGATAATGTCATTTGAATTCTACAAAAAAAAAAAAAAAAAATTAAAAAAAAAATTGGTGCCGAAATTGTGAGATAGCATGAGAACGTATCCTCCCCTCATAATGATTTTTGTATTGTGAGATAGCATGAGAACGTATCCTACCCTCATAATGATTGTGACTATGTTCTTTTCTTCTTTGCTTTGTTTTGAAATAATTAAATTTGTAGATACTACCACAATCGGTAGATAAATAACATCACGAGACTACCGATTAAAATCGGTAGATAATAAACGTCAGGAAACTACCGATTGTGAAAATAAAGAAATTCAAAATTGTTTGTTACTATTTGTTTTATACTCTTCGTAATTTTGAATGACAAAATGTTTTCATGTCTACAAACTTCCTCATGAAAGTTTCGTGGAATTCATTTCTAGATATACTTCTTAGCCTCAAAATCTTCTTTTGACATCATAAGCCTTTATGTATTCTTAGTTACGTGTTAGTACTACATGAACATGGTCACTTTTATATTGTATGCTATTTCAGTCTCCAATTATGCGCTTTTTCTGAATGAAGTTATTAATTAATTATAACAATGGAGATCATAGAATTAGTACTGGAAAATCACATGATTTTTCGTTTTATTGCATGAATTAAAGGAGGTTCACGACGCACATGTAGTTGGTGTAGTAGAGTTGAAAGTATGGCTAACAAAAGGTTGAATAGTATTTGGAATCAACAACTGGGATCGTGCACATCGATATTATGTCGGGAAGAAGTATCAATTTGGAAAGTTGTTCCATTCTTCGAGTTGGAGTTAGGAGAATTAATAGAAGTTAAAGGAGGGACAATATAGACCGGGTATAGAAAATATAAACACCGAGCAGGATATTCTCACATGTTCATAGGCTTATATAGTCAAAGAAAGTTGATTTTGCCTCTTGATCATATCTAATCTTTTTCGTAAAAATATTTACCATGTTTTGGGGATTTATCCAGAGGGTAAAATCTAGGTGGATATAGACTACCTATACATGTCACATTTGCACATGGAAAGGAATCAGTAGCAATTTCATTACCTGTCTCAGGCTACCAAATTCTCTTAGTAAAAAAAGGTTGTGATAACAAGAGGATGCAACTAGCATACTATCCTAGCCTCCATGGGAAGCCAATAATATCCTCTTTAAGGTTCAGAGGTTATTAACAATATGGACTCACTGTAACTAATATAAAATTTGAAGTTAATGGCTCCCATGGAATCGATAAAAGAAAAGGGGTTATCAATAAGCTATGGATCTCATATCAAGTAGCGGCGTCTGATGATGTTATCATTTTAAGTTTTTATTTTTTATTTTTGCATTTTATTAGTACATTGGATAATTTACATGCATGTTTTTTTTTTTTTCTGAAAACTGTATAAAAGAAACCGCTACTTATAAACTGCTGCGCATTGACAGAATGAAGTTGTCAATTGAAATATAACTGTTGCATATTGACACAATGAAATATAACTGCCGCGCATTGGCAAATGATGTTGTCAATTGAAATCTTCTTCGGTGCGGGTGCCTATACGGGGCCGATTCTCATCATCCTCGATGTGTACGTAGCATGGGTTACATTAATTGATTTCAAATTTGGGTGTTGTTTATGAAAAGCGAGTCATGGTACAATAAATGTTCGGTCATATTAAATGCACTAATATATACCACAATGGTAGATGTAAAGGTAACTATAATGTTTATGATAAACACAATTTTCGGGGAAAAAACCAAAATGCAATCTCTAGAAAATTTATTTTGTTGAAAAACCGAGTAGACTGCATAGTTAAAATATTAACTGCAACAGGGAAATCAATAGTGTTTAGATTCATACTTGAAGAAAGCATATCTCTTAAATAGGAAAAAAAAATTGGTAAATACAACTCCTGACAGATAACCACTTCAGACACCTACCCCGAACGACCTGGTAAAAAAAAAGTATGACACATTAGAAAACGATGATGACATGCCAATGTTGATCGAATTGGATGAACATAATGATTATATGGACGAGATTATGGAGAAGGATTTTGGCATGCCACCGTTGGTCGAGATAGATGAAAAAGGTAATGAAGTGTTTACTTATTGATAGAGATTAAAGATAGCATGAGTATTTAAATTTTAGACACACCGCTTTTGAAACATATTATTATTTTTCGACACTATATTTATACTTTTAAAAGAAGGTGGCAATTTTAAATTAAAAGAATGTGAATCTTATAATTAACGGTGTTACAACTGTGTTCTTCTTCGACCAGCTTCCATCTTGGATAATACCTATTAAGTTGTATCATGGAACTATGCTTAAGTAGCACCTCAAACACCACCAACAAGCATGTAATACTGATAAAGTGTTATGCAAAATTGGACTCAACATAGTACTGTTACATTGATCTACTTCTAAATCTCGACATTAATAAAGCTATCCCTGCAGCCTGCAGTAACGCTGCATGTACAATTGTAGCATTTTACATTTCGTTTTGTCTTTAAAATTGCATTTTACGAATTTGCATGTGATATATATGTATATATCTTCCAAACCTTTTACAGATACAATTAATCATTGGATAGGATAATTTGTTAATAAAAAAGAAAAGGTTGGACAAAAAAAAAACGTGTAATTATGTTTAGTTGCTAATACTCATATGCATATATACTTTAATTATTTAAAATCCTAAATTTATGAAATCAACTTCTTTTTAATTATTTTAATATCTGCTTATCAAATTAATACATGATTTTGGGTTTATAATACTAAATTTAAATCATCAAATCATTGGATACCTAAAGTGTATCAAAACAATCAAAGACCATTCAAATATGTATTAACGCATTTAACAACGGGTGCGGGGCGAAGCCCCGCCACACTAAATTAGCTGATCCCATCGGTCCCGGTGCGTAGCACGGGTTGCATACTATTTGATTAATACAGCCTGCATGGTGTCTGCATTTCGTGTCTACACAGTGCTTCAAAAATATCTATGTGGACAAGACAACTCCAAAGACAAAGGAAACATATATTTATTTTAAGGTTATGAAGTTGGTTCAAACCAGCTAATCACCGTCACCTTGATAGAAATAGATATCACATCATTTTGAAGGCTATATTCATGGTACCACTGAGTCACTGGCTATCAAAATAAATAAAAAAATATAAATGGAAAAGCTAAGCTTGATTATGACTGAGAAAGAAGAGGAAAACAGCTGCACACGCGCTTATGAAATTTGTCTTACCTTTGCATCTGATGATGATTGGTTTCAATATTGAAAAGCAACAGTACTAGTTATGATGAATGAAACTTTTGAATCAAAATATCATGTTTGACGATTTTTGTTAGCCTATGAACCCTTTTCTTCTTTTTTTTTGATTTGTGAATGTTTGACCGGTTTCAGGGGGAAGAACGTTGAGAGAAACCGACAGGTATTCTTCACAAGGAAATTCTTGCTGGGGAAGGGCGGTGATAATGACTACACCACCATTGACATGCAGCTACGTTAGGGGAGAGCGCGATTTCATTTACACGTTTTGATGGGGATATAAGTTTTTCTTTTCCTCGACATGCATCATCTTCTTTTGGAAAACATTTGGTAAGGCCTGATTACTTTTTGTCGCGGGACTATACGTAAATTTGTTAATAGGTTAATGGTCTCCATTTTCTTTGATACTAGTGTTCTGCACGTGCAAGGTGGGTCCAACGAAATTACTAATATGCCCTTCTTCTTATTTTTGCAAACCATAAATATTAGGTTGGCTTAGGGGCAAAAATATAATTTGACGATAAATTTTGGGTATTACCGTATTTGCACTAGTGGAGAATAGGATTTTAACCACTTCCTGAGCATTGAAAAAACAACTTCCTCCAGCCAGGGTAATTATATGTTCTGTGAGAACCAGTAGTTTTTTAAGGAAAAAAGAAAACTTGTCTCTGACACAGTCGTTTTATGAGTGGGTATTTTCGTAAAAATCCAGGGCTATAGAAACCACTGTGCGAGTCAGAATTTTCTATGATAAGAAAATTGTAAAAGGACCCCACCTCTTCTTCGTTCACTCCGCACCACAGCTACCAACATCTTCTTCTTCTTATCCATTCACTCATACCTTCAATCTTTTTAAATCTCAGAAAAACACAATTTTTTTTAATTTAAAATCCACTTTATCTCTTCATCGTTCTCTTTCACCAGAAATTTCTTGACATCAGTAGATCTTAGAAGAGAATAGATAAACCCTAGCCATCAACTAAAACCCAGTAAACCAAATCAATTAGTCTTTATCCCTTCCTCTATCTCAATCTCTTTTATAATTTCTCTAATTAAACAGCACAAATAGCATCGAAGAAGTAGCAGAAAAATAAGTGGAGGATGTTAATCAAGACAGAGAAATCATCAAGGGACGATTTTACAATCTTCTGGTTAGGGTTCCTTTCTTCTTACGATCCTTGAAGAGTTCTGAGATATCCATTTTTAATTCATTTTTAGGGATTTCAATAAGAAAAACAGATGGCCACAGAGATCTTGTGAAATAGTGAAAACGTTAAGATTAACTATCAGTCTTTTATTTAGATTTGAACTCTAAACATTGAATTTCAATATAAGCTTCTGGAACTTGTTATCTTGTTCATATTTAATTTTGACAATCTGGGTTAATTTGATCTCAACTGAAATGAAAAATATATTGGGTTTGTTATCTATGTTTATAGAATTTATGGTGCTTATATCATAATAAGTCATGGCGGAGCATGTTCTGAAACTTGTTCATAGTCTTCGAGAGACATTCTGACTGTAACGAATTGTGAGTTTTTCTATCAAGGTAATTGTTGATAAATTCTGTAGTATATTCCTATTTTAATTTGAATTTTGTTGTCTGTGTAAGGGTGTTTGTGTTAGATAAATCATATAATTAAGCAGCAAGGTTTAGTGTTTGATTTTCATTGTATTATGTGATGTGTAGGATTGGAGGCCAGAGGAATGGAATTTCGCAGCCCCATCAACTGTAGTTGAATTTGTTGTAGTATTCGTAGGAAGCAACAAAAAACTTAAGGTGTATCTAACAAAGTCTTAAAATTTCAGCAGGTGAGGATTTGATGAATTATGATAGGCTGAACAAATTTTACATTATTTGCTTAAGTTTTTGATTGTGATTCGATTTTTTGTCGTGTTTAATTTATAGAAAGCGAAAGTTTTACAAAGTGAGCAGGTGAGGATTTGATGAATGGTGATAAATTAAACAAGTCAGGTGAGGATTTTTTGTTGTGTGTATGTTGTAGGAAGCAATTTTTTTACCTCCATGGGTTGCACTTATTGTTCGTCCTGCGCATTCGGTTCATGAATAATATTTTCCCCCGATCTTGATTACTTTTTTACTTGACTAATGGTGCAATAAGTACTTGGGTAATAGTAGTTTAATTTTGCTTTAACACATGTTTAGCCTCATACTAATACATGAACCTATGGTATCATTTTCAGTTGAGTAACTCTCTGAAATTTGTGTTTGGCGTGATTCTTTTCAGTTGGATGGCTTGATAATTTTAAAGCGAAAGTTTTACAAAGTGAGCAGGTGAGGATTTGATGAATGGTGATAAATTAAACAAGTCAGGTGAGGATTTTTTGTTGTGTGTATGTTGTAGGAAGCAATTTTTTTACCTCCATGGGTTGCACTTATTGTTCTTCCTGCGCATTCGGTTCATGAATAATATTTTCCCCCGATCTTGATTACTTTTTTACTTGACTAATGGTGCAATAAGTACTTGGGTAATAGTAGTTTAATTTTGCTTTAACACATGTTTAGCCTCATACTAATACATGAACCTATGGTATCATTTTCAGTTGAGTAACTCTCTGAAATTTGTGTTTGGCGTGATTCTTTTCAGTTGGATGGCTTGATAATTTTAGGAGATTCTTTTCATTGTTTATAATTATCATAGAGAACAATTTCATAAGAAGAAGATTTCAGTCCCTACCGTGATCGGATGAAACTTGTAACCTTGCAGTTTGTCATCTTAACTAAATCATGACTTATAACTTTGTTTTACTTTTTGTCTTTATTATTTTTGAATGATTTAGATCCAAACTGACTATCGTTTTTTATTTGCAGGAAGTTACAAGGAAAGATGAAGTTGCTGGTAATGATGATTGTCCAGTGCAACTCAAATTGGTTGCACTTCATCACCTTGAGCATGTTTAAGTTCAAAGTCTTGAATATTAAATGGAGATTGTCGGTAAGATCTGCAAGTCCGTCCCTTTAATTCTAGTTGATTCTCTTTACTACATATGCCATCTAAGATTGTCCTTGTGTACAATCTACTATGTAGTGAGCCTAGTTTCCTTGATAGAACTATATATTTTAATGCTTTATGCCACCACTAACAAAACAAACCATATATGTAGCCTTTTAAGATATGTAAAAATGTTGATGATGCTTGGAAAGATACGAGAATATTTCGAATGTTGTAGGCGGTTACTTTCAACATGCTTCTGATTGTAGTATTCTTATTTGGGGTGTTTTATTGCATCATCTTATTCCTTTTTGTTTGCATCTTTGACGGTCCATATACATTAAAAAAAAATCACAAGAAATTTTTTCGTAAATCTATCATGTGACATAATATCCGTAAGATTGTCACTGGTAATGCTTTGGTTTATTTGATATGTTAGAAATGTAAAGTACCAAGTATTTTGTTTTCGCACCTTAAGTTTATCACAGGTTGGAAAAAAGCCATTTGCGTTTGGATACAAGTATCGCGCAAAGGACCGGGAAAGCTTAAACTGCAAATGGGCAAGTAAGTAATACTATCTTTATACATCTTCAGCCCCTTTTTAATGGTCAAGTAAGGAATTATCTGCAGTTGATGAAAACTTTACATCTTTTGTAATGTAAATCTCTTTTTTTATGGGCAGACTTGTACTGATCAAGATATTGTGTCAATGGGGCAAAGGCATATAATTTCAGATAATGAACACCAAAAGGTATGCAGTGTTGACTAAACTGTCATCACATATTCCCTTAAAGCCGTTGTTTTTAATTTCTTAAGTAGAAAGGACCAACTGCTTGAGAGTGGGAGGTATTGTACAAATATTTGCTATCAAGGTATAAATATGCAGTTAAATGTAGCATGTGTTTCTCAACTAATAAATATTGGGAGGAAAAACATGGCACATATTAAGAAAAAAAAACTTGCACTGACTACCTGAGTGATATATATATATAATATCATTAAACAATTGTTAAGGCCTAAGGTTTTCTTATTCATTGTGACAACATTACTTTCTCTTATTCATTGTGACATCTTTTTCGATTTTCAGGGGCATGAGCTCGCAATGTCACCTGCGCAAATGAATTTATCTGCGTTTGCAAAAGTTTCTTCTGGAAGTGAGTAAATTTTCTAGACTTATGTCTATTTTGTTTTTGTTATGTTACTTGAAGTACTTACCATTTGTAATTAAAGCATATTTAGGTGTTTAATATATAATATTTAGGCGTTTTGGACCGAGATTGCATCTAAATTAGTTTAATTTTGGGAACCAAGAGGATAAAGTAAACCTTAGATATATAACTGTGGATTTCTCTTAGATTTTAGGCTAGCCGTATACTTAAAGAAATTAAGAGAAATGAATACAAATCCGCAGCTGAGACCGTGTTTTAAGAATTACCATTTTCCAAGATGGGGAGGTAGAAATCACTCATCATTTAAGTAATATATTATCATGGTTTTAGTTTCAATCCAGTTTTGACGTTACTGTATTGAATTACTAGAAGGGTTGGACTTCCTCTACTGCTGAAAATTTTGTTTCTATGACATTGTAGTACTACATGAGTTCAGCTAAACTTAGTAGTATCTATTTCTTTTTGCAGGTTTGGAAGAGCAGTTCAATTTGGTACGGAAGGCCTGCAATTTAACTTTTCACTTCATGTGAAGGTTTAAGAGAGGTTTGAGGTTCAGGAGAGGTTTGAAGTAAGAATAATTACGATGATATTAAAGTACAGGTAGTTGATGAGTTCTATAAATATTTAACTTTCTCCATGTCTTCTTTATCATGTTCGTTAACCAAAAAAAGGGGGGAATCTGAGGATTCTTTCTTGTACCAGAATGCAGGTTGACAACTTCTCATCGAAACCAAGCCACCCAATTAATATCTTTCAACAAGCCAGGTGGTTTTCAGAATGCCTGTTTAGTTTAAATATGTTATTGTTAGCAAATGGTTTACTATATTTGCATTCTCAATCTGAAGTAGTTCCTAGACGGCATACCATTGGGATTGTTGTGTTATTTGGTCTACCTAAAAGATATCATATCTTATCCGTCAAACTTCCTTCTTTGTTTAGGTGTTGGATTTGAACAATATCCCGAACTCGAATGGAAATTAGTTGCGATAAGGAAAAAAGATGTTGCGGAGTCGTCGTCATCTTTGAACAATCACTAATTCAAAGATAAGTTTTCGTTTCCCTTTGTTCAACCCTTTATATAATATTTCTATGAAAATCTACTGAGCTCGGCGAGAACTCATGCAAAGCATGATATGTAGAATCAACCTTAAGGGATGGAGAGCTATAGATGTTGTTGAATATTAACCACAATTACAGCAGTCAAAGCTTGCTGCAAAACAAGCTAAAAAAGTCATGGTGAATATATGCTAAGATAACTGGGTTTGAGCATCTTGGCTGTCGGAAGAAGATTCTCAATGATGAACTGTTGTGGAACCTTGCTGCTGAGTTGAGCCAATTTGTTATCTTAAGCTTGTAATTGTTTGAATATAGGTTAAGGTTTTCAAACTTGTTGTTACAAATTTTAAGACTTACAACTTGTAGTATTTTAGATACTTAAAATTGTGAACTGAATACATTTTTCAATACAAATTGATTTTTAAGGTTACCATCAATTTAATTTTGTTAAAATCAGTTTCGATGTCATTTTATTAATTTAATTGTGAATTAGCTTTTAGTTTCTGATTCAGTTGAATCAGCTTTCGATTCAGCTGATTCAATATCAATTTTTTTTTATAACATATCATCAATAAACGATATTTGTGTCTATCAAGATCTTGTTGCTAGACTGCTGAAGAAAGTAGTTTTTCTAATGAATTCAACCTTTGCCAGGCACAGTCGTTTTTGGAAAAACCACTTCAAAATTACAACTGATGGACACAGTCGCTTTAAATTTTAGTGATATTACTTCTTGTCCTGAAAGTGGTTTAACTTCCATTTTCCACTAGTGTTGCCCTGTCATATTACCATTTTGCCCTCAAATTATATTTCCATTTTGGATTCTAATATGTGAACATAAGGATAAAATCGTCAAAAAAAATTGCAGCTTCAAAGTGCAACAGTAAGGGGTCTTCCCTTTATATAGTATATAGTATAGTATAGTATAATATAATATATATACATATATATATAATAGAAGGTCTTCCTTTGCCCTTTGTGCATGCACTTGTTGCAGGCTTGCAGCTAGGCCTAAGGCCAGTCAAACAACGAAGTTGAACCTTCCCTTTATCCGTAGAGAGAACTAGAAAAATGAGGAAACCAAGGAAAATGTTTTGAACTCGCACCGCGAGTTCAAAATTTTTTCCGGAAACCAACCCTCTACAGTAGAAAATGATGCACGACATGTGCTTAACTCTCCCGGGCAGAGCCAACCAGCTAGGTCAGTTCCAACTGTCACCCCTAACCTACCAACGAAATCCAACCTTGGCTCTATACATACATGAGTTTCAATAAAAAAAGGGAATCCAACCTTTCCAGTGGAACTTGATCTCTTTGCCTCTCCCCTGCCCTATGGATGAAAAAACACGATTGCTAAAGGTGGGTAATAGCATTATTGGGTTGATACAATTTCATATAAGATAAAAAGACAAAAGTAAGCGCTAATAAGGAATTGAAACACCCACCCATTCATCCAAAGTATTTCATACAGTCCTTCATACAAGGGAGTCTATTACAGTGGAGGCTGAAATGTGCCACATAAGTGAAACAGCTGAAAATGTGACGCTTAAGACCAGAAAACACAACAAAAGGCTGATCATTAGCCGCTTGTGTGATTTTTCATTCCAAGCGGCACATGATCAGCCTCTTCAGTGATTTTTAAGTTCAAGTACTGGTTGAACATCAACTTCTCAGTGTTTTACAATTGCACTACCTCTGTGCAAAAAACACATTTTCACTCAGTCTCTCACTTGGTTTAAAAGTGAACGAGTGTTTAAACAACTCATTTCATAGCCCTTGCTCTAAAGGAATCTGTTTTATGAGCATTAACTAGAGGACTTTTGTTAAATGGAGAGCAAAATGTGATCCGAGGAGAGAAAAAATTATAGTCAACTCACTAACTAGAGGAAGGTTCTGAAAATGCAGGGGTCTAACAACCACACCCAACAATTCGTTTGGAAATCTGAGAGGACTTACTTCAATACACTTTCTAGAGAATCAACTAGACAGTCAGACTCAATCTAGAATAAAGTGTGTCAAAAAGTTTTAATATCTCTAACTCTTAATTCAATCCGCAATCAGCAAATAGAAATCTGCAGCCCGATTGAATATAAGAGGAGTAACTTGAATGGTACCAAAGACCAATTTTCAAGTGTCAATCAATGTAAATCAACAACCAAAGGTTGGATATTCTAATTGATTGATCATAACGCACAACTTGAGATATTTCAATTATATAACAAAATATAATTCAGAATAAAAATAACACAGACACCAGAATTTTGTTAACGAGGAAACCGCAAATGCAGAAAAACCCCGGGACCTAGTCTAGATTGAACACCACACTGTATTAATCCGCTAAGGACACTAGCCTACTACCAATTAACTTCGGACTGGACTGTAGTTGAACCCTAATCAATCTCACACTGATTCAAGGTACAGTTGCGCTCATTACGTCTCTGATCCCAGCAGGATACTACGAACGTGATTCCCTTAGTTGATCTCACCCACAACCAAGAGTTGCTACGACCCAAAGTCGAAGACTTGATAGACAAATCTGTCTCACACAGAAAAGTCTGTAGAATTGATCAATAAATCTGTCTCCCACAGAAATACCCAAGAGTTTTTGTTCCATCTTTTGATAAATCAAGGTGAACAGGAACCAATAGATAACCCAGACTTATATTCCCGAAGAACAACCTAGAATTATCAAGGATTATATGCAGAAGTAGGCCTGGATTGGACCCTCACTTTCATTTCTAAGCCACTTTTTTTATTTCTTGCAAAACTGGGCAAGTTAAACGGATTCCATCCACTTTAACCATCTCGGTCAATTTATCGCGTTGACTTGTCAATATCTCGCCAAAGTATCATATAAGGAGATCTCATTGATGTGGTAAGATTACTGAAATGTCCTTCCATATCCATACGTGTGTCGGTAGCATAGTATATTTCGTCCATTTGTGTCAGATCTGAAAGCCTAACCTAAGATCGCTAAAATCTCGAAGATAATTGAACGGATATGATGGACGTCTATAGGAATTAATGCTACACATGTGAGCTTCTGCAGCGTCTATCTGAGATGTGAACATCTCGGTGATTTCTAACAGCTATGATTTCCAATATACAACATCATTGCCCTAACAAGTAACAACACACTAAAACAAAATCCCTTCTCTTCGTCTCTTCCATCTCTATTTTTCCTTCCCATCTCTATTTCTGGTAGGGATAATTTTATAAACAACAAAGAAACCATAGAAGCAACATCACTGTGTCAATCGCATCATCAGGTTATTTGATTTCGTTTCCTATTTTGTTGTTTTTCAAAAGTTATCAACTAGACTAAGATGGAGAAAGGGATATGATGATTATAAATTCGCTAATTGACTTGGATTTTGTTCACTGATCAAAAGGAAAACTTGGGTTTGAATTTGATTTTAATTTTTTTTAATGTGCAATGTAAATTTTTGGTTTTAAGGGTTGAATGATGTGATGTGGTGGGTTATGATAGAAGATGTCTGTTTGTGCAGGAATTATGGGTTTGTTTTGAATTCCTGTGTGATCACAGGGAAGGAGATGAGACCGGGGATAGAAAGAACACATCAATTCAAATTTGCTAATATCAAGTCTTGCACAAAACATGTTCGAGGAAATGCCTGAGTTATTGTTGTTGTGCTAATATCTTCTGATTGAAAGTGAAACTTGGGTTTTTGTTATTGATGTGAATAAGGGATTGAAAGTGATTGCCTGCTTTTATTGTCATTCTGCAGATGCTAAGTTGTTATTGTTCCATCGGCGTTTGCCAAATGAGTGATGGTGGCAGCTGTTAATATGGGGATGTTGTGGGTTTGAGAAGGATTAGTGGGCAGTAGATGAAGTTGATGAAAGGGGATAGAGAGGAGTTCTGAAAAAAAAAAAGTAGCAAATGGGTTCAGGAAGATGTGATTGGTATTTAATTTGGAGTTGCATGTGGAGATGAAATTGGTAGACTAGAGCTGATGGTTGAACTAGAAGCTGAGATGAGAATGGTGTTGGGGATGATCAAGGGTGATGAAGAATACATCAAGAACAATTGGGATCTATGAACTTGTTGGTTGTTTGCAGTTGCAGTGGTATTGTTTTGATGAAAAGAATGTAAGATATTGCAGCGAAGGCTTGAAGACAGTGGTATTGTTTTGATGAAAAGACCGTAAGCTATTGGGAATGTGCTTTGTGGTTGTTTCTGCAGATAGAAGTTTGAATAAACTTTAGTGCCTATCAAGTTACAACAATGTCACTACTAAACTCATGGATGCTTACTTTTCTCAACACAAGTATGTGTCTGCGAATTCAAAACGATCATATTACCATCGTTTATATCCGGTGAGTCAGTATTACTCAGATTACCATCGAATGTTTACTACAATCTTAAGAGAAGGCATCCAACACTTGAAATGCCTTGAATCGATTACTGGCGGTGCTTATAAAACAGATGATCATGTTGGGAATTAGTATCGATGTTGGTCGAGGGGAAATCCTTGCGGTTTGGATAGTCAAAGTTCTTTTAAATGTTCTTTTTAGTGGTAAGAAAGTGTATCGAATTGCATTTCTCTCGTCTCCACGTATGCATTATTGGATGACATTTGATAGTGATGGGGAATTTGCAGTATCTGCAACTGAGTTAAATAAGTGACACGGACATGAACCAACGATTCAAAGGACTATCTTGTCATTTTAAGTGCACCTAACGGTGCTAACTTTCCATCCATCACTTTTGGTCAAAACTTGCCTAGTCTAGCAATAAATAAAAAAAGTGGCCTAGATTTGAAAAGCATCAAAAAAACAGGCCTATTTCTGTAAAAATCCCAATTATCAATCACCTCACAATAATCTTAATCGACTAGCGAAAGAAGATATTGTGGAATCACAAACGATGAGACGAAGTGTTTGTGATTACTTTTCTATCTTTCCTATCGGAGATATAAAATCTCGAGCCAATTATTTCAATTGTACTCAACACGATAGAAATAGCAAGATCAGATCACGCAACTACAAATGGGTCTGGCTTCACAATCCCAATGAAGTTTTCAAGTCGTTAACCTACAGGGTCTCGAGAAGAAACCTAAGGTTAAAGGAGAATCGATTCTAGTTATGCAACTAGTAACACACAGGAGGTGTGGGGATTAGGTTTACCAGTTGCTAGAGTTCTCCTTTATATAGTTTTCAAATTAGGGTTTGCAATCTAAGTTACCTTGGTAACAAAGCATTCCATATTCACCGTTACATGAAAAACCTGATTCTCCCAAGCTAATATCTTTCAACTGTTATATCGAACTTAGCTTGTTAAACACAAATGAAAAGTACCCACATTTAGGTTTATGTAACCGTACCTTAACGTGTACACCATGTTGGTTCACAAATCGTTAACCGAGGTTAGCCATATGATTACTCTCATATCAACCTTATTCATCTTAACCATTACTAGTTCAAATGACTCAAATGGAACTAGTTAAAGAATTTTTCAATTGCATAGAAAACACAATTGAAACCAAATCGGTTTGATTCACTTGAATCAATCATGAAAATTATAGCCACGGTTTGCAAAGATTGCATTCCTTATGATTTAAATGTTTAAGTCCATGAACTGACCGATTTGACAAAGTAACCAGCTTAAGTATGCGTAAGGGTATGCGTGCATAAGCAACCGAATTTGAGTTTGTTTAGTTTCCAAACTCAGCTGAAATTTTCGAATCGAAAACTTAAGCCAGTATGCTTAAGGTGACTAGTTTAAGAATTTGTTAAAATAAAACTCTGCAGAAATTTTCGGTTCAAAAACTTGCGCTAGTATGCGTACATGTACACATACTTAACCTGTCTCCTTCACCAATTTCGTATACACACATATGCATACTCTTGGCTCCCGGTTTATGGATTTATACACTAATGCGCGAACACACTATATATGCTTATATCCAAAGATTGTTACATTCTCAACTCTTTATTTAAATCATTGAAACATTCTTCTATAATGATAATAGCCGTTTTCACACACTATTAGCATCAAAGCAATTTTCAAGGTATTGAAATAATCATTATTGAAACATTCCAAGCCTACATCAAATGATTGTATCACACAAACCATGTAAGATGTTACTCGGAAATTTTCTCATGATATAAGATGAACTTGGTCGAAGGGAAAGCTTACCAACACATATTTCGAGAAATATGTAAGCGAGATATACTCAACTGGAAATCTCAAATGTGTATAGAGAAAACTATATCTTAACACGACTTATGTCTCAATATAGGAGATAGTAGAAATAGACTTTCCAAGTGATAGATGAGTTCAAGTCTCCACATACCTTTTGTGGAAGAAGTTTCACAAGCTCCCCTTAGTTCTTCGTCTTCAAATGATGAACTTTGTGAAATCTAAGCTCAACTACACTATCTATGTCCTAGTATGAGACATCTATAAATAGGCTAGAAATCAAGACTTATAGTTTTGATCACCAACATTGACAAACATGCTTGAGATAGCAACGCATGCGAGTTTGTCCGAGCAGTGCTCTAACAATCTACCTCTTTGTCAATTTAAGTGACAAAACTATCAATACATATGGATTACAAAATAGATATAAATTGTAGCTTCTCATCCAAATGCTTGATCTCCTTGGCATCTTCAACGCGACTCGAAATCTTCGTCACTTCCAAGTACTCCATGATTCTAAAGGCTGTAAGTTCAGCATCATAGTTGTTGAAGATCCGTAGCGATAACAATGAGAAACCAAAATGCTCTCAATCATTTTTATACGATGTCATAGTATTATTACGCAGAATCAAAGTTCAATTGTATCACAACTTTGACAACAATACTATGGTGATATGTATCACTCCCCCTTAGTCAATACTACATCTCAACATGAAAACCACTCCCCCTTACATAGTGATCCGTAAACCATGTGTATTTGTAGTATCACACTACACATTAACTTTCCCCCTTTTGTCAACATAAATAGGCAAAGGTACGAAAACTAGTGGGATCCTCATGAAATTCTTACATAGATACTTCATGACCAAAAGAAAATACCATATCAACTTACTTAGATGTCATCATAAAGCCGAAGCTAAATGCATTCATCAAGGAGTTTATAAAGATACAAGATAACCCCTAATATTCCACATCCGCACTCCCCACAAAGATTTGGCAATTAAGCACAAGTTCAAAATGAACTCTCCCCCATAAAATGTCATTCCCGAAAGAACAACAAAGGCGACCTTGCTTTTATAAGAAAAGAAGGATTTCTTTTGGATAAAATCAAATCACATGAAAACATGAATTTGTATCCAAAATATTCAATTGAATTAACCACAAGAGAACCCGTGATTAATACAATCGAAAAATACAACCAAATTAATCACAGGAAAACCCACGATTAATTTAATTGATATACACAACCAAATTAATCACGACGTGATCAATTCAATTGGTCATGCTCGACATAAGTGAACTTATGGAGCAACAACTAAAATAACCACAAGAGAATGATCAATTTAGTTGGTCATGCTCAAACATAAGAAATCTTATGGAGCAACACAGTATTGTACAAAAATGTGGATCGGAGATCGACCAATACTGCGAAATAAACAAGGATTCATTTTATTTTCCATCACTATTTGCACAATGACATATAATAGACTTAATCCCTATAAACAAAAGCTTTATCCTTTCTTCCATCAAAACAATGACATAAAAGGCTTTAACTTTTGTAATGTCAATAGTTCATTCTATCTTCTATCAATACTTTCATACCGACATAATAGAGGTAACTTTTGAACAAGTATGGGATAGTCACAAGTTCACGGACATAAACAACATATCCCATAACAATTTGCAATATGTAAAATAATAAAGATTAAGATTGCAAAAATCATCTTCCAAAAAACTTAGAATTTAATATATAAATCTAAAAACATCGAAGATGAAAATCGTTGGACATAGCTATGTGTACTCATAATAATGGCTATTCCAAACCCTAGTTATTCTTCTAAAAACAAGAAATAAATTCTCTAAAAGAAGATTTACTAGATAAACTTAATCAAAACAACTCTAAAACCAAAGAGAAATCTCAAGAGATAATCAGAGTTCCGGTACGAAAACTTCACTGGTTCCAAGACCTTCAAGCTTGTGATAGACAGAATTGACAGCGTCTTCAGACACGACATTGAGATGATCCTTAAGACGTGTCTTCATTAGAGACAGTTCGGTGTTGACCTTTATCAATTCGGTTCTTAACCCATCTAGCTCTTTTAGAGTGTTAACAAGCAACAGTTTTGCATCGTTAAACTTTTCGATAAAATTTTGAACAACTTCATTAGAAATCTCTTCATCATCCTCAATATCAGACAAGTTATTAGGAGATTGCGAAGATGTGTCATCAACCTACACGAGAGTCCATTTTTCCTTCTCCTTGAGTGTGAGACCAAAACCCTTATTAAGAAAACCTCTTGGAAAATAACTAGTTCCCGAAGGTGATCCCATTCTTGTCAAAAAGTACCCCGAAGTATGTGTACTTTTCAACAATTGGGTTCGGTATTTAATGGTTTCACAGAAACCCCGAGATTAGGGTTTCCAAAGTCGGTTCGTGACATGTAACAATGATCCCCGTACGAACACAAGCTTGGACCATTATTCATAAACCACAGAAAACGAGAAATACTCAATTAAGAAGACAGATTAAGGAAGGTGTTTGGCTAAAAAGAATCACAAATCTTAGCTCAATAAACTTTTAGAATCTCCATAGGGAAGAGAGATTTAGACCATAAGAGTAGCCACTTTGACACAAAAATAAAAATAAGAAAACAAATCAAATAGAGCACAAATACTAATGGACAGATGTTCGTGATTATCCAGCTAAGAATGATAAGAAAATAACATAGATAATTTACAACATCTCCCATCAAGTATACCTGAGTCATCTCACTCTACCAGGATTTTTCTTGAGAGTGAGGTTTCAACCTTGTGATTAATTAGCATAAAGATGAGCCTTGAGCTCATTAAATGAACGTTGTTTTCGGTTAAACCTATTCTTTCTGATTTTTGGAGGAAAACCGTTATGATGTGAAAAGTTATCACAAAATTTGCTATCATCAAAATATGACGCATAATGTTGATTCTTACCTGAAGAATTTTGCCCATAAGGAATAGACAGCCTGTTGATAATTTCTTTACATCCTTCAATTATCCCTTTTAAGTTATCTTCCATGCCTCCATTTTTTCTTTCTTCTTCTGGTACCTTTTGCACATCATGTACAACATTATCTCCCCTTTTTAAGGAAGAAAAACCATGAGTTCTTCTTGATCGAACAGCATTGGGAAGTCTGTTAAATTCTTGAACATTTGAAGAACACCTCGAACTGACTTTCCTGGTAGAATATACAGGGGAAGTACTAAGGACATTTGGTTTAGACATACGAATGTCATTTACACCTTTGAGGATTAAATCTAAGGTGTGTTGAAGAAGAATGATAGAATTGTCATTCAACCTAGATTTCTTCTTTTATTCAACATGACCTTTTGAATCACAAAAGAGACATACTTTCTGATGACCTAAGTGATTAGAGGGAAAAGACTCAATGCCATCGTTTGGAGAATTCTTCCTTCCATGTGATGTGGATATTCCTTGATTAGAGGAAGACACCGACACATCCTTTTTATCGAGAATGTATTTTGGTTTTACTTCTGGAACTGAATCTTTTACAGTTAACTCAGAAGCAGTTGGTTGTGGACTCTTTGGAACAATCTTGAACAGAGAGTTTAATCAAAAGATGTTCTATTTACAAAGCATCCTTTTTGAGGTTTTCTTCAAGAACTGAAGTGTTTTCCTCTCGAAGGACCCTTAGAAGAGAGTCATGCTTATTAGCCATACCAATTAGAGCATTGACTTTATGCTTCAACGGATAGACATCATCGGCCTGGATTCTAAAGAATCTTAGAATCGTTGAACTCTCTTTGGCTGCATTCCTTTTAACTTTCGAGTCAGACTCGTCATTAAGGTGGTCAGGGAAACACTTGTCAATGCAAGTCTGTTTCATTGGAACAATGGGTTCATCTATATTAGAGATTGACAAAACTTTCTCTTTAATAGATTTTATAGAAACAAAAATTTTAATTTTGGCGATGCGTTTATCAGATACAACTTCGTCCATCCTCAGATCGCTATAAACACAGACTTATAAGGTCTTTAATGTGTTTGCCTGCTCTGATACCAATTGAAAATGCGAGGGTCTAAAAACCACACCCAAAAATTCGTTTGGAAATCTGAGAGGCTTACTCCAACACACTTTCTAGAGAATCAACTAGACAGTCAGACTCAATCTAAAATAAAGTGTGTCAGAGAGTTTTAATATCTCTAACTCTTAATTCAATCCGCAATCAGCAAATAGAAATCTGCGAGCCCGATTGAATATAAGAGGAGTAACTTGAACGGTACCAAAGACCAATGTTCAAGTGTCAATCAATGTAAATCAACAACCAAAGGTTGGATATTCTAATTGATTGATCATAACGCATAACCTGTGATATTTCAATTTTATAAAAAAATATAATGCGGAATAGAAATAACACAGACAGCAGAATTTTGTTAACGAGGAAACCGCAATTGCAAAAAAAACCCGGGACCTAGTCCAGATTGAACACCACACTATATTAAGCCGCTACAGACACTATCTTACTACCAATTAAATTCAGACTGGACTGTAATTGAACCCTAATCAATCTCACACTGAATCAAGGTACAATTGCGCTCCTTACGTCTCTGATCCCAGCATGATATTACGCACGTGATTCCCTTAGTTGATCTCACCCACAACAAAGAGTTACTACGAACCAAAGTCGAAGACTTGATAGACAAATCTGTCTCACACAAAAAAGTCTATAGAATTGAATAAATCTGTCTCCCACCGAAATACCCAAGAGTTTTTGTTCCGTCTTTTGATAAATCAAGGTGAACATGAACCAATCGATAACCCGGACTTATATTCCCGAAGAACAACCTAGAATTATCAATCACCTCACAATAATCTTAATCGACTAGCGAAAGAAGATATTATGGAATCACAAACGAAGAGACGAAGTGTTTGTGATTACTTTTATATCTTGCCTATCGGAGATATATAATCTCGAGCCAATTATTTCAATTTTACTCAACACGATAGAAATAGCAGGATCAGATCACGCAACTACAAAGATAATAGTTGGGTTTGGCTTCACAATCCCAATGAAGTCTTCAAGTCGTTAACCTAAAGGGTCTAGAGAAGAAACCTAAGGTTAAAGTAGAATCGACTCTAATTATGCAACTAGTAACACACAGGAGGTGTGGGGATTAGGCTTCCCAGTTGCTAGAGTTCTCCCTTATGTAGTTTTCAAATCAGGGTTTGCAATCTAAGTCACCTTGGTAACAAAGAATTTAATATTCATTGTTAGATGAAAAACCTAATTCTCCTAAGATAATATCTTTCAAACGTTAGATCAAACTTAGCTTGTTAAACACAAATGATAAGTACCATCATTTAGGTTTATGTAACCGTACCTAAACGTGTACACCATGTTGGTTCACAAATAGTTAACCGAGGTTAGCCATATGATTACTCTCATATCAACCTTATTCATCTTAACCATAACTAGTTCAAATGACTCAAATGAAACTAGTTAAAGAGTTGTTCAATTGCATAGAAAACAAAATTGAAACCAAATCGGTTTGATTCACTTGAATCAATCATGAACATTATAGACACGGTTTGCGAAGATTGCATTCCTTATGATTTAAATGTTTAAGTTCATGAACTGACCGATTTGACAAAGTAACCATCTTAAGTAAGCGTACTTAAACAACCGGATTTGAGTTTATTTAGTTTCCAAACTCAGCAGAAATTTTCGGTTCGAATACTTCCGCCAGTATGCGTACAAGATACTTAACCTGTCTCCTTCACCAATTTCTTATACACACATATGCATACTCTTGGCTCCCGGTTTATGGATTTATACACTAATGCGCGAACACATTATATTCTCAACTCTTTTTTTCAGTCATTGAAACATTATTCTATAATGATAATAGATGTTTTCACACACTATTAGCATCAAAGCAATTTTCAAGATATTTAAATAATCATTATCGAAACATTCAAAGCCTATATCAAATGATTGTATCACCCAAACCTTGTAAGATGTTACTCGGAAATTTTATCATGATATAAGATGAACCTGGTCGAAGCGAAATCTTACCAACACATATTTCGAGAAATATGTAAGCGAGATCTACTCAGCTCGAAATCTCAAATATGTATAGAGAAAACTATATCTTAACACGACTTATGTCCCAATATAGGAGATAGTAGAAATAGAATTTCCAAGTGATAGATGAGTTCAAGTCTCCACATACCTTTTGTCGAAGAAGTTCCACAAGCTCCCCTTAGTAGTTCTTTGTCTTCAAATGATGAACTTTGTGAAATCTAAGATCAATTACACTATCTATGTCCTAGTCCGAGATATCTATAAATAGGCTAGAAATCATGACTTATAATTTTGATCACTAACATTGACAAACATGCTTGAGATAGCAACGCATGCGAGTTTGACCGAGCAGTGCTCTAACAGGTTCCGATAATGTCTTCTTTAAGGAGATTACAAAAATGTTATAGACACTTTTATATCTTACAACTATGCTTATGTACGAAACGTGGTTTTAGACCACATAAAAACCTCTCACACATATAACTGGTGGTCCCAACACTGTAAGGAAAAATAGGGGGTCCCATTTAAGGGTTTTGATGTGCGTGGGCGGTTTTTATGTGGTCTAAAACCACGATTCACTAAGATTTTTTTTATCTTAGAATGCGTCTTTAAGACAGAGGGCAAGGAAAACTATGAGAACATGTTTATCTTGTTTTTGTTATTTAGGATTGGTTTTTGAGTTTTTTTTCCTTTTCATGAGAATACATTCCATAATTTCATCCTTTACTCCTTTGAAGTTGGAACTTTTCTCAAAATGACAAAATTTGTTTCTTTGAGTTCTAAAGAATGTTCTTCTTGCTTTGGCTTTGCAAGAGGGGACGTAGTGCCTAGTTATAACCAAACCCAATACTAAAGCGCCAGGATGGCGCGTTACTGAAGTCAGTGGCCCGGCCAATGGAGAAGCATAGTCCGACGATGAAGCATCATTATAGATGAGATAAGAAAGGCTACTTAACACATGCAACACTATACGGTAGTGTTGCATATCTTTAATTCAGAGTTAGCCCATCTCAAGGAAGAAATTAGGAATGCAATGCAAGTCATGGAATGACTTAGGCATTGACCCAAGCATTGGTCAAGGCTTGGATAATGCATATGCAATAGTGGCGTTTCCAAATCCGACATTGTTGTCTATTGCTCGGTAAAAAGAATGCAAGTAATGCACCTAACGTATGAAGCTAAGCCAAACAACAAGGAAAGACATGATTGGCATGATATTACTAGGATGTTGGCATCAATGTCATTTAAGTGGCAAGGATGATTATAGCGCCAAGATAGTTGTACATTGGCTTATGCCAAGATGAGTATTGGGATAAGTTGTGCATTGGCTCGGGCCAAAACATGTGCAACGCTATGTTAGATGGATAGTTGTTTAAGTTGTCAGTTACATGTTGTGTGCGCATCACATGTATGCTAGAGCAAAGAAGTTGGTTGGGACGGTTATAAAGTGGCTTTACAACCAAGTTTGGCATTCCCTAACCGTTGAGAACAAGTATTGCATCATTCTACAAGGCAGCACAAAAGCTATCAGTTAGAAAAGCGTTGTTGCGGTTAGGATAACTTCCTATGGACAGATGGTTGTTCATAGGCCGTGCACTTGGTTGCACACGGATTGGCTTGGTTCTTGGTACTATAAATTGGCCTGAGAACTTCTGCAAGTGTAAGGTCTTCAAGTGTTGAGGCACCACATTGCGTAGAGAGTGTGTTTTAAGCTTAGTTATAAAAAAATATAAACTTGTAAGTTCATTGGTTGGACAGGATTTTTATAATCTTTCCCTTAAGCTAATGAAAATGAGTTTGTTGGCTTAAAGATTGTCTTCGTGTTCTATTGATTCGAAAGTAATCCCCAAATTCTGTGAAGCATAAACATGGCATTAACCCCTTCTAGTATGGCCTACATTGAAGGTAAAGAGAAAATCTAAGTAAGTCTTCCGTCACATAACTTAGTTTAGTGTCGCTGTTTGCATAGGTGCAAATTTATAAGGCTGAAGTACGAGTGGGTGATAAGAGATCACTGAACTAATGTGATGCCGGGTCATAGTTGTGCAGCAAATTTTCTTGGAGCATTTGAATATGTGACACTAATCTAGGTGGTTATCCCTTTAGGGGCTGCTTTCGAATCCTATTATCAACAATGTTTTTGAGGATTTTCCTATGTTATTTGCCTAGCTACAACTGAGCTTTATAGGTAAAAAGTGTACTGAGTCAATGCCTTGGACAGAAGAATAAGTGGATGAAAATTTATAAAAGACCTTATGGGGATGGATGTTGATATCCATTGTTAAAATCGACTCTAACATTAAACACGGGGCATCGTCACTTGTGGCCAACACACCAGTGATGCCGTTGATGTCTCCGTGGGCTGTGGCACAACATGTAAATCATATTTGTTTGTTTTCCGGATAATAATTTGGTGCTAACGAGTTTCGTACTCAGGTCACATGTATCATCACCTAATGTCTTTACCACTGTATTTTTTAAAAAAATTATTTATACTCAAAAGAAGAAAGGTTACACAGAATTTTCCAAAATATTGGTTTCCCTTATCTCATCTAACTAATTTGAGATATTGGTGTCTACCAACATAATGTTATACCTATTTTGTAAGCATAACTAGCAACTGAATTTGAAAAACTTAAATCCGCTAATAAAGCAGAGTTTAAAAAGTGTGGCATCAACAACCATTGTTGCTTATGAATTTCTCGTTTGCGCGCTTCTTTTTCCAAAATGTCTGCCACTTCATTGCCTTTCCCGTTCTTAAACATAAAACCCAAAAAAATTTCACAAGTCTTCAGAATTTTCACTGCTTCTAAGACTATGCCTTGGTTTCTCCAAAAGATGTTACTCTGCTTGTCCTGAGCATAATAGATTAACCTCTAACAATCAGCTTCCACCCAGAAGTTCTTTAAGTCCATGCTTTTTGCCCAGGTTGTTGTCTTCAACATACTCAGAGCCTCTGCTTGATCTGTTGTGGAGTCCCTAAATCACTACTGTAATTTATACCTACCATAGGAGGCAGTAAAGCAACAGATTTAGCATAGGGACATTCAAAAAACAGATGCTTTAAAGACTCACATTCATGCTCACATAAAATGCATTTCATGTCTATATTTTCCATGTGTTCTCCTAGTTTTTTCCTAACAGGCAGGGCATTATGGATACACTTCGACAAGAAGATTTTAATTCTTTGAGATACATTCAACTTCCGAAAGGATTTCCAGAAAACCGTAATATCAATATTAATGGTGTAAATCGAAGGATGGTTAAGTTTTTGGTACATTGATTTTACAGTAAATTTACCGTCATTAGTAAGTAGCATCTTAATCTATCTTGTTTCAGAGTTCCATTTATATTAGTGAATATTCTAATTCCTAGAATCTTATCTGCAATTTCCAGGGCAAAGTTTCTTCTAACTTTCGTTACATTCCACTTTTTAGTATTTGAGTCTAGCAACTCAGATACAAGTGTTGAGAGGTTTAGTTGATTACCACAATAAGATATGAGATTTTGTTCCATACCTGGGATCCATTTATCGGTCCTAATGTTGATAGACTTTACCATTGTATTTACACTGATATAATGTTGTTAATCTTAGAAGTAAGGTCATATGTATCATCCCCAATGTCTTTACACTGATATGATGTTAATCTTAGAAGCAATGCATAAAAGCTCATTGACTTTATTATGCATTTTGATATAATGTTGGGTGTCCTCAAAAGCTTAATTGAGTGTTATGTTTGATCAGCTAGCCAGTACTAGCAAGATGGCCAATTGCAACCAATTCTAGTAGTACCTGATTGATTAGTGTTCATAGTAGGTTTCTTAATTGCAGAACTTTTTTTCGATTAATTCTGAATAAATGTGGTAAAATGAGCTAGGAAATGAAAAAATGCAGATCACAAGTTCAGTATTGTGTTAATGAAATGGTGCACAGATACAACACAAAAAGAAGAAGAGAAAAAATCTAACCAATGCTCACATCATCACTTGTTCCGTGTGAACCCGAAAAAGACAAAGCTACATTTACCAATGAACAGATGAACAAAACCTTCACTAACATCAATTACAATTTCTGGTCTGAGATCTTGATTCTTCTTCTCTGCAACCATAAATTATCTGCGAGTAAAGAAAAGCTGCTGAAGAATCTCTCAATGGTTTAATTTTAAGAAGACTGGCACTGACTTATTCTGGTCATTTCTACTCAATTTTTTCCTCTTCAAGATCTGCATCCGCTGATCCGTTGTTGATATGTATAGGTTTTGATTCCTGTGACATAGGAACATCCCTTGATGCCTGTGATGGTTTTATGAGGGTCAAATTTTCCTCCTTGTCAAACTCTTCACCTGCTTCGTCGGAGTAGGCATATCTACAGAAAGCAAATATATGAATACATAACCACTGTACTTCTGGGTCGAGCTTAGGGCTATCAATGGGTCAGAATTGGAAGAACCAGAAACAGGGAGCTGGCTGTTCAAATGTAAGCAAAGTAAAATGTTGGCATCTGAAGAATGTAAAAAAAGGGGACTCACCGTGTTGAGTTCTGCGATGGTGCCCAAAGTGCACATATGACACACAAAACAGAGAACGATAAGACTTGCCAGAAGGCTGGGATAATCCATGCAGTCTGCCACCGCTCATTGTACACGTCATTTGCCTTAAAGAAAAGCTGCATAAGATATACTCAAGTTTATTTACTTAACCCCAGTTATTTATATCAAGATAAGGAAGGAAAAAAAAATGCAACGGGATATCAAATGGAGATTACCTCATAAAACAGACCACCAATAGAGAAAATAACAGCAACGACCAGTGCATTTGTGAATTTCCTATAAATTTCCAATTTAGCCATCATTCGTCTGGCCTGTATGACAAATCATAGAAGCAAAAAGTTGGAATTATTCTCAAAATCCAGGAAATTTAACAAACAATATCCGTATTCCTAAAAATGAAAAAAAAAAAAAAAAGAATAATACAGTGCATAAGGCATCATAATTCTCACAACCATAAACTACAAGAGTGACAAGGGGTTTTCGAGGTTCAAATTCTTTTACTGGGGAACCCTACACATTACAAAATCCTGTGAGAGTATCTCAACTAAGTAACATTTTGATCGATAACAAGTACAACTTGATCCAGTGGACATTTTGGTTCTTGCCGGATAATTAGCTAGCACTACGATGGGCGAAGCTTGTTGAATTTCCAATAGTAGTGTATCTTTTACACCAAACAAGCGGAATGCAACAACCATTACAAGCGATTGATGAAGTAAAAGGAGAATTGAGTACCTGAAGCTTATTGAGTGTGGTAGAGAGAGAAGTAAATATCCAAACAATGAAGAATGCATCCAAGATTGCCACAGGAAGAACCAAGAACAACCTTGCCGAACCAGAAAAATCACTAATAGCACCAACATTTTCTACCAATTCAAGCACTTCAGACGCAAATAAAAATGTTCCTCCTAGCATAACCACCTTTGATGTAAGACCACCTAATGTGGGTCTGACAACACCGTAACCCATAGAAACCATAAGAATGATTAAACGTGCAACCGTGCGTTTAACTGTACCGAATGTGACAGCCCATACAGTAATCCCAGTTGGTCGAACTCCCGTCTCATTGAATTCAGCATACTCAAAGTACCAAAATGCCATTTCAAACATGCCCAATGTAATTACCATAGTTATGCAATTCTGCAGTTGAACAACTTCTCTCCAATGCATCGCGTACTGAGAAAACCAGAAAATCCCAAGTATCACAAATCCAAAAGACATTAACCCGTAGAACCTCATTAGAGGAGACATTCTTCCAGGAAGATATCCAGTAGGGTTTTTCCATATAGTCTTTCCCTCAATAACCACATCCTGGAGACTGGTATCACAATGCATGAAATATAAGTTATACATTCCAGTTTCTGAAATCTGTATAGATTGTGATGGCATCGTTGCCACAAGATCATCTCCATCGAAGTTAATACGCAAAACCTGTGGCCAGTAAGGATTCTTAGTTGAAGGACGATGTATAACTTCTCCTGGAGGACAGACACCTAATTTTGCTAAATCCGGAGAACAGCAAATAGCTCTTTGACCTCCATAAGCCGAACCACCAATTGTTTCCCTATCTTCCACCTCGAACACTATAGCTTGAATCAACGCAGCGCTCAAATTCCCAACTTCCGGTCTTCGAAATGATATCTTCTCGAAACTGGTTTCAAATAAACAAGTAAAACAGTCAGTCATTGAATCGATTTATCTTCAGCTCATCACAATCCACAACACAATCATTACAACACCAGTGAATTGGCAACTTCAAGAAAACAACAACAATGACCCATGTTTCTCTAATTTATTTTTAGTGTTTCACCAATTCAATTAACTAAGCTCAAAATCAAACTAAAATCAGCTCATTGCAATACACAGTGCAATCATTACAAAGTTAGTAACCCGGGGCA
Source organism: Papaver armeniacum (assembly GCA_023531295.1). Lineage (NCBI taxonomy): Eukaryota > Viridiplantae > Streptophyta > Magnoliopsida > Ranunculales > Papaveraceae > Papaver > Papaver armeniacum. The sequence continues at coordinate 99,009 of JAJJWW010016643.1, forward strand.
CTCAGAAAACACGAGAACAACACATGTTTCCCCAAATTCGTTTCACCAATTTCATAAACTAAGCTCAAAATCAAACTAAATCAGCTCATTGCAATACTCAATGCAATCATTACAAATCCAGTAACTCCGGAAACACGACAACAACACCTGTTTTCCCAAATTCGGTTCATCAATTCAATAAACTAAGCTCAAAATCAAGCTAAATCAGCTCGTTGCAGTCCACAAAGCATCATTACAAATTCAATAACCCGGGGCACTTCGACCACACATGTTTTTCAAATTTGTTACACCAATTTCATAAACTAAGCTCAAAATCAAACTAAAATCAGGTCATAGCAATCCACAATGCAATCATCACAAATTTAATAACCCGGGGCACTCCGAAAACACGACAATCACTCATGCTTATCAAATTTGTTCACCAATTCAATAAACTAAGCTCAAAACATCACAAAATCACCCAGAATCAGATCCAGTAAGTAATTCACAACCAAATACACAGCACTACTATCAGATCCAGTAAGTAATTCACAACCAAATACACAGCACTACTATCAGATCTATTCACACATTACAAACCCCATAACCCCAAGACTTCGACCCAACTCAATTCCCATATCCAAAACCCCAAATTTTAACTTGAACTCCACCGACAACCATAAATTAAAACAGAAAAAAGATAAAAGAAATTGCACAAGACTGAAGTATACATACCGTATGAAGCTAGAGGTGAAAGTTCCATTCTTGTCAGTGAAAGAAGAGTAAAGGCCTTCACTACCACCATGAAAAACAAAAGCATTCCCTTTACTAATGAACTTTTCTGAAGTGTATTCATGTACTGAACCATTGATAATATTACTAAAAACACTTAACCAACAAAATAATAAAAGGATTTTAATGAACCCCATTTCTTCTTGAAGATGAAATCTTCTAGAGGAGTGAAGATCTGATGATTATTCTTAACAGTGAAGTGCTTAGAAGAAGAAGAAGAAGAAGAAGGGCAGCTCCTTTACTACATCAGGTGGGGTTTTGTTCACCTTGTGGGTGATGAGAAAAATGTTAAGAGAATGGAGTAAGAAATGATTCAAAGTATTAGTTGACTTCTGTGTCCTAAAATAAATGTAATGTCAGTTTTGGAGAATTGGGACTGAGTCCTCTTTTTGGGTCTTTGGTTTGTTTCAAGGACAGGTTCTTTCCTGTTCTTCTGTTTAATCATCTCTCAGAGCACCCGAGACGGAGACTGAGATTCTAAACCAATGAGTTAACACCATTGCTCGTAAACTCTAATGCTAATGCAGGGACATAAATTCTGAGATCTTAATCATGCATATATATAGATATATATATCTATATATATATATATGGTCTAAGGGAGAACTTTGCAAGATTCTGGCACCAGATCCTTGTTCTCATTGCAAACACTGAAAAATCACTCCTGCATTGTCCATGGATAAGTAATTGTTATCGGCTTCTTTTGTGTGAATTTGCAATTATTATTGCCACATTTTGGCACAAAAAACAGCGGCTAAAATGCAACTTGTTTTTTAAGGATTAAGGAGGCCAAAGTTTAAGAATCAGAAAGACACTCTTATAAAGTGTTTTGTGGAGAGGTACAATGAAAACAAACAGATACTGCACATTTAATAAATCGTTTTAAGAAGTTGTCTATCTGATGATGGAAAATCAAACACTATCTCTACCTCTCTAACAACATGAGATACGATGAATTGAGAAAAGAAACTACATAAGCAAAAGAACTTAACAGTCAGCTACTGATCCTCTATTTCCAATCCCCTTTACTAAATCAGCATCTGTACAACACCAGAAAACCGCGATAATATTTGCTGAATCATGGTACTGCAATGGTGTTGGTTTTCGGTCGAGGGAAATCATCAATTTATTAATCCATATCAAGGAACTCCATTCTCTTTCTCATGGAGCCTTTCAAATCTGTAGCATCTCGTTCTGCTTTCTGTGCCTGCAGGGACCAATATGATATTGTGAATTCAGAAGTATGAAACATTTCTGAACATATGATATTGTGAACATATAACAAAACAAGAGTTCCAAAGCATATTTTTATCTCGAGTAAGATTCGCAATTAAGAAACTATGGCATGTGGTCAAACCGTCGCAGAATTATGTGATCACCACGCAAGTACAATATATCCTTAACTGGTTGAATGAATATATTCAATATGGGTGTGTGCAATGGGTAGAATGGGTGCGTGCAACACGCATTAGAAGTGAAAGAATAAATGGCCCTCTTTGAAGTATAGACAATGAGGACTAAATATGAGTTACTATCTTTTCTGCAAATCTATAAGAACAGGGTAAGATGATTTAGAGTATTTTATCGTCCAAAAGTTGAAGTCAAGTCACTGCTTCACAAAAGAAAGAGAATGCTTTCACAAATAAAACCAAATGATCAAAGTCAAACCCCCTTCATCAGTGTTTGATTGTTTTATGGGCATAGCAATGAAATGAAAAGCCATAACAGAAACATAACCACAACTTGAAACCAACAAAAGTTAATAACCGACAGTTTGGTCTGTCAGATAAAGTTGCCCATCTGCCGAAACGCATGATTTCCATCAATTTAGGCAGACGACAGCTGATGCATGCACAAATAAAGAATCGAAAATCAAAATCACAGTCAAGATAGGGATCATTAGGTACATACCCTTTTAATCTCTGCAGCTGAAACACGGGTCATGTGCTGCGGTAGCTCTTCTTTCTCGAGGTCCTATCAATGGAAGAAACTTTGAAAATAAGAATGTGCTCCAGATTATGCTAAGATTAAGAATATGTTTAAGGACAACGAATAAATACCAGTTCACCAATTAAAACAACATTTTCCCCACGGATGACATATAGGCCTAAGGGAATGTCACAATAAAGATCCCCCACAATCACTCGTTCACATGCACCTTCAAGGACAGCATTTGCTGCAAGCAGTGAAAACAGCCGTTAACAAAGTTAATGCTAGAGAGAGAAAAGGAAAATTGTTCAGTCATACGACACGTAACATGTATGTTTCTTTCTGTTTTTGAAATTGTTCAGCCATGAGGTGTTAGATTCAAAGAAGACGCCTTTTGAAACAACAACAGAAGAAGGTCTTACCGAACTGATCAAAAGAACGAAGTAGGCCCATGAGTTTACGGCCATCACGGAGTAAAATGAGAAGCTTCCCTGCAAATTGTGTGTGAGTTTGTTTAGATCAAAAAGTTGTCAATGTACAAAAGAAATATAAATTATCTTGTAACATTACATGTCAGAAAATGCTGTGTGCCTGGTAGCCACTGTAATCAGTCAGAAGCTTAACTCACCATAAAATTACCAATAGGTACAAGCAAAATCCTATTTTACCCCTAAACACTACTTAAACTTCTAAGAAGTAGAATTCCAACGGCAACATACTTATTTATGCCAACTTGATGGCAGATGAAAAGGGGACGTAGGTGAATGTGTGGAGTGCCCAACAGACGGCCATGTTTATCAACATTTACACTGTATGAACTGATGGTTACCCTAAAAAGGATAAGATATACATCCCCCTAAGACCCACAAGACTATACAATTTACTACTATAACAAACCCCGGCGGAGTTTACCAACATTTGTGTGGATTACCCCAGATGATTCACAAGACTACAGCTGAGAAAGCACAAAAAATTACAAAAGCTTATAGATGTTATCTCTGAACTTTTCCAATCTAAAACTGAAATCACCACTCCAGGTTCTTTGTACATGGACGCTTTTATGAAGTGGAATCTAGCTATAGCCTATAGTTGTACTAGTTTAATACCTTCGGATTTATCTTTGCATTCGGTTATCTACTGAACAAACAAGAAATTTGCAGCTTCCTAAGAATGAAGATAGAATCCGTGACTTCTCATAATCCTTGCCTTGGTGGAAATGGAAACTATAGTCCAAATCAGCTTTTTCCCACAAGATGGACGCATATGTGGAAATCTGTCTCCATTCTATAACCGGACTACAGTTTTCAATCCGAGACAGATTTCAGCACATGCTGCGATTTCAGAATTCAATATCCATCTAAGAAGTGAAATTTATCATAGGGAAGGGCCAGAATTATTTCAAATCGTTGACCTAAAACCTCAATTACTTATACATCAATTAAAAATTATCAAACCATATAATAAACAAAATACAGTGATTCGATTAAGCTCAAGTTCTACATAATCTAAAACCAAAATTAACCTAAAAAAATAAAACCAACCCAAAATCCTATAAAAGATTGAATCTTAAAGTGTCAAAATAAGCCAATGGAAACCCTAGAAAAAAAATTGAATCTTTAGTTAGGGTTTAGGGTATACCGATAAAGAAAGAGATAGCACTTACTATCAAGATAACTAGCAAGAGAGGTTGAAAGAAAGATCTCTTCTGGTCCTCCTCCCCACGACATTACTTCCAAATCTTATTCAATTTCCTTTCTTTCTCAAAAAATTGTCAAATAGCATAATAAGATCCAAAATTAACCAGTACAGATTCAAGTCGAGATTTTGAGAGATGGTTTTTGAAGGTAAGTTGGAGAGGAGAAAAGGGTTTTAAGGAAATCTTATTTGGATGAGTCGAAGGACTGGAAATTTCTGTGTTTGTTTCTTTCTTTTCCTCCCCTGTTTGGAGGAAAAGAGAGTAAAAAATTGGAGAAATATAGTGAATCTCAGTTGCTTATTATATATGAACGCAAATCAAATTACCAGAATAACCTCCACCATAGATTAGTTCAGCACAGTAATTTTTCGCTTATTTTAAGATTGGTCTTTACGTTTTTAGCTTTTGTAAAGTTGTGAACATCTTCGTAGCATCGACTGTCGAGGAATATAACTAAAAATTTGGTCGAAAAACCAAGCACTACGAAGAGAGTAAAGATTATATACCAGACTAAAACTAAAAACCAAACTATATTTGGTCTTTGGTTTGGTCTTTGGTCGGGCGAAGTTTAAAGGTTGCGTCTGGTGGGGCTTAACTTAAAGTTGCGTCTGGGAAAAAAAAAAAAAAAAAAACAAGTGGGGCGCAATTTAGTTTTCCCACCGTAGCGTCGCACCGCGGAGTAAACCCATTTTTTTCAAATTTTTTTGATTTTTAGTCTTTGGTTATAGTCTCCCCACTGCAGTTGCTCTCATGAAGTTGTGAACATCTTCAAACTGATAATTGGATATGGAAAGGAATCAGGTATTGAAGAAATTCAAAATCACAGCCTTTGGGTTGTAGGCAAAGGTGATAAAATAAAAATTTGGACCTACTTATGGATACCAGACAAGAGTCCTCTTCTGAAACCTTCAGCAAGAACTGACAACTTGAATTAGGTATGTGATCTAGTCACCCAGGCAAAAACCTGGGACGAAACTAAACTCAATATCTGTTTTGATAGAGATACAGTTATTAAAATAAAACAGATTCAAATCCCTCTGGATGATAGAGAAGATACAATCACTTGGACCCTAAATAGAAACGGTAAGTTCACTGTAAATTCTTTGTATAATAATCTTAATGGTAACACAAATACCACCACCTGCTGGAACAAGATATGAAATATGAAAGTCTCTCCTTCTATTAAATTGTTTACCTGGAAAATGGCCCACTCTATACTTCCTAATAGTTTGAGAGTGGTCGCAGTCCTTCCATATATAAATACTACATGTTTACTTTGCAATGAGCATGATGAATCACTTACACATTTTTTCCTAGATTGCAACTTTGCATGTCAAGTATGGAATCATCTTAATTTCAGTATGAATTATGTGAAAAATAACTTTCATACTTGTCATGAATGGATTAATAACTGGTTTACGTCAATATATAGGAATGGTATCAAAATGGGTTGGGCAGAGTTATGTAGTACTGTAACCTAACATGTATGGAAAGCTACATGTGACAAAGTTTTCGAGAAAAAAGATCTCAACAGTAGATATACTGCTATTTCAAATAGTAAAACACATAAATGAATACCTCAATGTTTCGAATCCGAGTTACAATCTGACTCGGACTCTCTACTATGATCCAATGAATAATGAAAACATATAAATAACTAATTTAGACACTTGGAACTATCCAGGATTCATGAGATATTGAATTAGCATTTCCATATCAATGATTCTTGATGTTTGTGACTCTGCAGTTGGTCTTACTCTTGTCGATGATGTAGGTTATTGTAGAGAAGCTAGAGGGCAGTCTTCAAGATGGAGAACAAGGGAACAACTTGAACTCAATGTTGTTGAAAGTGTTTTCCAATGGTCTACAGAATTAACGGCACATAACATTGAATTTCAAAGCGACTCTGAACCAACTCTACTAAAGCTTATGGAATTGTATGCTCAAGCTAAAGAGGAAAGATTCAAGAAGAGTGCCTCTTTTGGAAACACTACAAAAACTCTAGAAAACTTTAAAGCAATGACTTTTAATTTAGTTAGTAGATTTGATAATATTATGCCTGCTGCAATTTCCAAATTATGTAACAAATCCATCATTAATGATAAGTGGATAAATGAAAACCTCACAGATTTGATCAACCTCATTTATATGTGAGAAAATCTAATTTGGCCTCTGTATTATCACAACACTTAATCTCTTTCGAGTTTGCAAGTGTATTTTTCGTATAAAAAAAAACTATTTGGATACCACTCTAGATGTCGCTTTTTGACTTTTGGAAAGAAAAAAATCCGAAATTTTTCGGAAATAATTTTTAGAAATAAAAAAGTAAACTTTTTGTAAAGAAAAATAATTTTGCTTTTGATTTTTACTTCCGAAAAAACAGAAGCACTTTTACTTCTGGTATCCAAACGCATTATTAGTCTAAAGACACTCTAAAGTCGTTAGTAATAGTAGAGCTCATTAGAACGGGATAGAGTTATCAATTACCAGGTCATAATTAACTTGTCCAACCCAAATTGTTAAGCTATGTCTTCAACGGATCTTTACTGGACTCCACATTGTAATATGGATAGGTACGTTCCATAACTGTCGAGCATATCGGAATCGTAATTGCCTCGCCTTGTAAAGTTATATTTGGAAACTCCCAACATATTTCCAGCATATTTGATGAAGATGATAAAAAACTTCCATATAAGCCGGGGTAAGTCATAAAGCATGATTCTTCTGTAGGTTGCATGCTAGGAATGAAGGACATATCACTACATATATGTCCTAACGTACGCCGAGAAATCAAACCTATAGATTTCATGTTGTGAACACCAATTACTGGATTCACAATCGTTTGGTACCATTCGAGATACTGTGCTTCAATAATATGCATTTGAGCGTTTAAGTCAAATCTCTCTCATGGAAGTTGTCGCAACCTATCAAAATATGATGAGAAGATTTGCATATGTCTTGGGGGTTGATCGCAGTTGCAAAAATATGGTGTAACTGGAAAAGTAGTCGTTCTCTCAAATACCGAACACCTCTGTTCACTTCCATGTGTAAAAAACAACTCCTTTGAGTGAATAATCAAGAATAGTTTGTACTTGGTGATCTTCAAACTCAATTAAATCACTATAAGAATGAACATTTGTGGCTACGTGTCATTTGATAATACCTTTGAACAAAACCGTAAAGTGCCCCTTCGTTACCAATGTCCTTTTCCCGTTACTCTTGTAGTACGTGTCTATTATTGGAACTGTGCGGGTATTGTCTTTAAGAGTTGGTATACCAACACGGAAGTAGGTATACCACGAATACTGCAAATTAATACAGAATAATAATTTTACCATGTTTGTTTTGTTCACATAAATACTTAATTTAAAAATCATAATTTAGATATTTTCCTCTATGATGCCCCAAAACCAATGAAGTTGGATACACCTATCGATGTTTTATCGAGGCCGTTGTACATTTCTGTTAAACTTATAGACCCTCAATCGTGTACTATCAAGATATTGTAACGCTTCATGCCAACCAACGTTAGAAACAGTATCTATATTTGTTGAGCCTGCCTTGGACCTAAGGAAAAGCTTCAATGCTAAAAAATGTATTCCACGTTCTTTCAACTCTTTATGATCTTCTCGTACATTTAATTCCACACACCAATGGAAGAAGTGTCTTTCATTTATCATTAGACACACATTCATTTTGGTTGAATGGGATATGGGCTCCCACACAACTTGGAATTCCATAAATGAAATTCAAATCAAGGGGATAATTTTGAATGATATCATATAATTAATTGTTATACGTTAATCAATAATTGCTTAAAAATAAATTTTAATTTTAGTTAAAGAAACTTACCAATGTCAAAGTCCATGAAATGGAACATGTGTGTTGTAGGTCACCACCTTTCTACCAATATTCGCTTAAGCGTGCAATTGTGTTTTTTATACATAATAAAACCAACTCCAGGGATCGATATATATCCATTCTTTCTCGGACTAGATGGGGTAGACTTGTATAAACAACATTTAAATCTTTTCGGATCCCTCTTAATGCCCTGACACATGACCTGGAATTAATTTTGGAAATGCAACTACACTCGGAGAGGCAAACTCGCATCACGATTTTGAGTATAATCGACATTTGTAGCAGGGGTCGTTATTCTTTCATTTTTGATCTCTTTTTCGCCTTAAACTGGCCCTCATATTGGATAATTTATACTAAATATTGTAAATAACAAGTAAAAGATTTTGTTTGGAGAAATTAAGAAGAAGAGAGTAGGGTGGTGTGAGTGAAACTAGTTAAAAATGAAGGTATTTATAGGATTTGAAATTGTAACCTTCGACAACTTTTTGCCATTGGAAGATCTTCTCAAACCACTCGTGGATCTTGTCTGCCCATCAGCGAGTCTTTTGCAACCTCCACGGATCTTGTCCACCTGCACTCTTCTTCACTAACTTCTCATTACCTTCTCATAATGGAAATCCACCTTTCCCCATCCATCAGGCATTTCGAAGAAAAAAAATTGATCAGTTCCACAGGAACTACCCTTACTCCGAGATAGTCCCCTTACAAGTAGATATGTTCCACCCTTTGCCTTTTTTCCCACTGCACTATTTTTTGAGTTGTGAATGCTTTTGCTTCTTCACCACTGGTATTTTGAACCCTTGAGGTTGTTGTGCCTGGTGTGGTGTTCATTCCAATATTATGAATTAAAAATGAATACTCAAGTTAAAAATGAATACTATTGAACCCTTGAACCTACCTTTTATTTCTCTCATAAAACAAGAGAACAACCTATGGTGATGGTTTGTTCAAGAATTATTAAAGGAGTTTATCCATGAAGCATCCATATTCAATAGATATTAATGGTGGTGGTGGTAGTAGAGGAAGAAGTTTTAGTTTATTACAAATGGAGATATCCAAAACGGTTCTTTGAAAACCACCCTATAGTTAGCCTAACAAAACATATGGTTGAATAAATTTTGGTGAATTGTGTAAGCTTTGTTTTTCAAAATTGAAGGCGTCGTCGTGAATATTGCCTTTTTAATTTGAATACATGTTTGGTTAACAAAAAAAAGTAGAGACAAATAATAGTTGTCTACCTTGAGAAAATCATATTATACATTTCTTTTTATAAACCAATATTTAGTTGCCACTGTATAATTTGTCCAATAAATATAATACTCCTTGAAGGAGAGCATTATAATGAATATTCATCACCCTTTGGTTTCATGGTCTCCAAAAAGTTCAATCTGAGAAATCTCGAGTTTTATCACGATAGTCATCTCTTATCACTACACTTAAACTAAAAAGTGAGATAATGCGAAAAGAAATAAGATGAGGTAAGAAATCATTGCAAAGTGTTAAGATTTTCATCGCAACACTTGGATCCTTAGGTAAAATGAAGAGGAAAACAAAGTTCCAAGAAAACAATGTTAAACAATAAACAATCAAACAAGATAAGGGTTTACGTGGAAATCCCCTAACTGGATAAAACCACGCAGAAGAACACGACTTATTTAATCAACCGTAAATATGGTTGAAAACAAACCTCTTACCTTCTTACACAAGTCTCATCCTTTCCCAGAGAATTAGAAGTTTGAAAAGAGATTGAAAACCCTAGATTACCCATTGTTTAGAAGTATTCTCTGAGATGATTTCTTCTTAAGGAATCCCTAGCTAAATTCTTATTCTCTAAATAAAGTTTCCCAAGTTAATTAACTTGTTTTCATAGTATCCTACCCAAATAAGGGGCTTACACATACTAAACTCTCGTGTTCCAAAATCAAGACAAACTCTAACAAGAGTGTGAGGCGCTATTTGTGTGTGCAATGTTGTGGGAAAAGAACAATATTCAATGTGTATATTTTCTGAATGGATGCATGAAAGTAATATCTAGTCTGGGTAATGTCAGCGATTGTTAGAGCATTGCTCGGTTGAACCCACAAGTTTTGCTATCTCAAGCTTGTTGTATTTTTCCCCGTTAACGAAAATCTCTAGTCTTTGTGTTATTAATTTGTTTTCCGCATTATATTGTTCTATCTTTATAATTGAAATATCACAGGTTGTACGTATTTAAGCCTATATAGTATTAACTCAATTGTACAGAATCTACAAGACTTGTTTTTATTGGAATTCGGTTCATGAACAGTTCGGGTATATACTAGGTTTTACCTTGTTAAAACAATCTTATATACAGTTTCTTAACCGAACGTACAAATTTTATAAGGATTGTTCATATAGGTTCCCGAATGAAAGAGTTGGTGGTGTATTTGGTACCCCCTGCATTTTCAATTGGTATCAGAGCTCACCCTTGAGGACTGAAGATCAACGAAGACATTTGGAGAACTTCTATATCAGGTATGTGAAGAGTGAACCATTCTAATTTACTCACTATACCATTATTTTATCTATTAAGTCTATGTGTTTGACTTATAGTAGATTCACAAAGAAGATGTTTCAAGTCAAGCTTGTCTTGTGAAAAATCTCGAAATATGATTTAGCGTTTAGATGTTCAAAGGTCCTTAGGAATATTAGTTATATGAATTAATTTGTGGATCATTGGAAAATTTTCCATGCAAATGATTATATCACTTGGGAATGTTTCAAACATCATAAGAGAGAAATATGAACTTACTGGAATTTCTAGTCAGGGTTTGGCGAACTCAGTTTGCAAACCATAGATATCTGAGTTACAGAAATACAGGAAGGTTGACGAACTAGTTCGCAAACCGCAAGTTCAGTTGGGTACAGTTCAGAAACCCGGTTGGTGAACCTTGATGAACTGAATTTTCAAAGTTGGAATAATTGGCTAATAGTTGGCGAACCCGGTTCACGAACCGTTGGTATTCTTGTAAGGTTGGCGAATCCTGTTCACGAACCGTAGCACCCTGACTCGTGAACAAGCTCTTCGGTTCACGAACCGTTGTACCAACTGTCCTGGCACTGTTTAACAGATGCTCAAATACTTATTATTTAATATGTTTAGCATTGCTAAAACTCTCTTAAACGCTTCTAAGACAACATTATTCACTAAAACACTTTGTGCTTTTGAATTTTTGTTTCGTCTTGAATGTTATTGAACACCATTATTGCTTAAATGTTCACAACCTTCTCGGTCCATATGTGAACTTATGATGCATGTTTTTTATTGACTTATATACGTGCATCTTCTTCTTTGTCAAGGAAATATTTTATACGCATTTGGTAGAATTTTTGGTGTAAATCATTGCGAAAAAGATTGATTCTTCATTCTAAGAGTAAATCAAATCTTGTTGGCACAAGTTTGTATCTTAGATGAGATGATCGCAATAGTTGATCTTCATGATTACATATTGTGTATTGTTTGATTACCATGAGATAATTCTAAACTTTTTTTAGTAACACGATCTCATGAGAAACTTTTAATGGTTGATTCTTAGATCATATCTCCTTGTGGGATTTCTAAAATCCAATTTTGAAAATCCTTCTCTTTCAGAGAAAGGTTACTTTTGTTGTTCTTTCGGGAATGACATCAAATGGGGAGTTCTTTTTGAACTTGTGCTTAATGATAATATCTTTGTGGGGAGTGCGGATGTGGAATTGTGGGAGATGCTTGTGCCTTATGACTCCTTGACGCAAACCAAGGTTACTTGGTGGAATCATCTGAACTAAAAGCTGGTATGTATTCTCTAGTCTTGAATACTCTTTTGATTAATTCATTATAATCCATATTTTTCGCCTTTGCCAATTTTGTTGACAAAAAGGGGGAGAATTATTATGTAGTACCTTACTACAACATATGGCTTCTTGGGATATCATGTAAGGGGGAGTGGATTATTATCTATAGGTTTACCTATTTTGCAATGATGTAAGTATCGTCTAAGGAGGAGAACATATCATTGTAGTATTACTTCAAAGTTTTAGTACAATTCAACTTTGAGGAACGTGAACATACTACGCTTTGGTTTTGCAACTTGGGTATTCTCATAAGTTGTGAATTTGATAGAGAGTTACAACATTGGTATGCCAAGTTAGTTGTCAAATTTAGATGACAAAACGCATTCTTGATTTAGTTTACTAAAGTCGGTTTTGGACTAGATTAGGTTTAAGAAGTAGAGTACTGAATCAAAGTTATCCTTGAAGAATGGAGATTGAATACTACACGAAGACACCTATGGAGAATTTCATTGAAGGTTAGTAATAAATATTTGATTCTTTTGTTTATTCTACCTCTCTATCTATCGAAACAAGTGCTCACTTTGGAACAATTCTTATCACGGTAAATATATATATTTATATATGCACTCGAGGATATTTGAGCCCATGAATTTTGTGAGAAAGACCTTTATCACTAGAAAGGTTCTCATGTTGTAGTGAATAAGAATACGAATTGAACGAGACAAAAATCACTCAATTTGGAGTTATAACGAAGAAATTATGACTGATTTATTAAAGCAACACTTATTATGTTTTGCTAAGGAAATTCGTGAATAGGAAATTGTACACGAACTTTTTGCAACAGTTCGTGAACCTAAACCGTGAATACGTGACTAAAAGCTTAGTTTGGTCAAGTATTTGGGTGTTTCCTAACCTAGGCAAGGTAGCTCTGTTCCAAGCAACCTAGCCTTGATCATTTACTATAAATAGAGGTTTCATGTAACCACAAATCCTATCCCTTAGAAAATTGTGTTTGGTTGCATAAGGTTGTTTTCCATATTTTTGTTCTTCACGAACAAGAGTGAGGTTTAAAAAGACTTTACTTGTGGATCGTAAAGCACAAGGAAGATATCTTCTTTGATAGTTATGGAACCTGTTCCTAGGTGTTTTTCATAAACCCTATATTAATAAATCAAGATAATCCTAGTATTTTCTAGGTGATCTTGTAAGGAATATTCAATTAGGGTTACGATTCCATAACATAATTCTTGAGGAGTATTGTCTGAAGACAATTGATGTTCTCCCAGAAGATTTTCAAGAGTACCTTCTAAAGAGAATTGGTGTTCTGCTAGAAGATTAAATAGAAGGATTCCTAAAGAGAATTAGTGTTCTGTTATAAGTTGTACAGGTGCGCAAATACAGCTGAAGCATGTATTACATCTAGTCCGAATAGGTAGTAGCTGATTGGTGTAACAACTTATAATTAGTGTACGTTCAATCTGGACTAGGTCCCGAAGTTTTTCTACAAGATTGTAGTTTTCCTCGTTAACAAAATCTCTAGTGCCTGTGTTATTTCTTTTCGGCATTATATTGTTTTATCTTTATAATTGAAATATCACAAGTCGTACGTATTTAAATCTAGATAGTATTAACTCACTTTTACAGAACCTACAAGACTAGTTCTTGTTGAATTCATATCTTGAAATATAGATTACAAGACTTGTTCTTGTTGGAATTCGGTTCGTGAATAGTTAGGGTATATACCAGGTTTACCTTGTTAAAACAATCTTAAATACAATTTATTAACTGAACGTATAGATTGTACAAGGATTGTTCATATAGGTTCTCGAACAAAAGAGTTGATGGGTGTATTTGGTACCCCTGCGTTTTCAGCAATATTATTTTGCAGAATCATCAAATCCTTTCATATGGCTGTGCAATAACTAAAGATTTTCCAAGATGATATTTTGGATTTATTAGAAGAAATTTGAACAAATCGGAGGATAAACAAGTCAGGCATGCTAGACATCCAGAGCTTTTAAAGTTTCTAATTTTTGAAATCATGTACCTTTCAACTTCATATATATAAGGTTGTTGAATCTTTTTAGCTATTAATGAATTGTTTTCTTTGGTATTAGAAAAAAGAAGAAAAAAAAAAAACAACAACATTGTATCAGGAAATATAGAAATCATCAAAAACATATCCCTAATAGTTAAATAATCAGCAGTTCTACACGGATTGCCATTTTGAACAAGATAAAAACCGTGTAGTCACATGAAAAATGGACCCGTTCCGGGTGAAGAACAAGGGTCCCATTTTTGGGGTTTGTTTGTGCCCACATGGTTCTTGCTTAGTGTCCATGAAGAATTTTTGTTAAATAATTCGATCCCAAATTGGCCAGCAGTTATTTTAAAGCTAGAGATGTGAGGGTCAAAACAAGAAGAAGATAGATAAGTTATTATAGCGAGACCAGTTCATAACATCAATTGGATCTGTGGCGCAATGGTAGCGCGTCTGACTCCAGATCAGAAGGTTGCGTGTTCGATTCACGTCAGGTTCATAATTTTGTTTTTTTGTTTTTTGGATTATTTTCAAAAATCCATCTTCTCTTCATTCACATAAGGTCAGATTTCTCTGGTCCAGCAGGTTTAGCACTAAGTTATAACTTTAAATTAGTGGAGAACTCCTTTTAAATAAAGTAAATACACACATTAAACCTTTAATGATTGTGTTTACTCTAGAGATCCTGGTGCGCAGTTCACAGAGTACTCATTTTCTTCCATGGAGTTTCTTTTGTACAGTTTTCTTCTACTCCTTCCTCTTTTTCCTCTATATTTTCTCATTAAATTCAAAAGCAGCAGAAATGATGGTCTACTTCCTCCTCCTGGTCCTCCCAAGCTTCCAATCATAGGCAACTTACATCAACTCGGAAAACGCCCGCCTCATCAAGAACTATGGCGCCTATCTCAAAAGTACGGTCCTGTCATGCTCCTGCAACTAGGCAATATACCTACACTTGTAATATCATCTGCTGAAGCTGCAAAACAAGTCCTGAAAACACATGATCTTGATTTTTGCACTAGACCTCCTTTAGCTGGTATGAAACGCCTTTCATATAATTACTTAGATATTATTTTTGCACCTTATGGAGAATACTGGAGGGAGATTCGAAAAATATGTGTGCTTGAACTTCTAAGTGCAAAAAGAGTGCAATCTTTTAAGGCGATCAGGGAAGAAGAAGTTACATCCGTAATCTATTCTATTTCGTCTTCGGCATCTGCTGCTTCTATTGATGTTTTTGAAATGTTTGCTAAGTTCACAAACCGAACTCTTTGTAGAGTTGCTTTTGGTGGCATGACATTTGATGATGGTAAACTTAAAGAAACTCTCGACGAAATCACAAGTCTAATGAGTGGTTTCTCGGCGTCTGACATTTTTCCCAAAGTAGGTTGGATTATTGATAGGCTCACCGGAATGCATGGGAGACTTGAAAAATGCTGCCATGATTTGGACAAATTTTTTCAAGATATTGTAGAGGAACATCGCAACACCAACACGGAGAGATTGAAGCCAGAACATGAGTATGACCTCATTGATGTTTTGTTGAAACTAGAGAAGGATCTAACGAGTCCAGTTCGTCTCACTAACGACCATATCAAAGCGATCCTTATGGTAAATTATTCATATTCATTAATCGAATTCGTTCCAATTGATTTTTTGTTATGGTTAAAAATTAAATCTTACTTATCATAATATATATCAGAATGTATTTCTTGCTGGAGTAGACGCATCAGCTGTAACCATGAACTGGGCAATGGCAGAACTAATAAAAAATCCTGCAGCAATGAAAAAAGTGCAAGACGAAGTTCGAAGTTACAAAGTAGGAAGAAACACTAACAAGGTAGATGAAAAAGAGCTGGATCATTTGCCATACCTTAAAATGGTGGTTAAAGAAACTTTAAGACTACACTCTCCGCTTCCAATGTTGCTCCCCAGAGAAAGCATGAACAACTGCAAGATAGATGGATACAATATAAAGCCAAAGACAAGAGTGCTAATAAATGCATGGGCGATAGGGAGAAATCCGGCTTATTGGCATAAACCAGATGAGTTCAACCCTGAGAGGTTCACAGATAAGTACTCCAATAGTACTGATTATGGAGGACAACAAGATTTTGAATATTTACCTTTTGGAGGTGGTCGAAGAGGTTGCCCTGGGATAAATATGGGACTGGTAACTACTGAACTCGCGCTCGCGAATTTGTTATACTGTTTTGATTGGGCATTACCAGCAGGGATGAAGGTTGAAGATGTAAGCATGGATGAATCATCTGGTATGGTTGTGCATAAGAAAGACCATCTTCACCTTGTACCGATCAAAAAGAAAAATCTCTAATTCTCTGGTGTGTACTGGGCTTCTGAGATTAAAGATTCAACAACTATTTGGGGAAGGCCTCGTAAAGTCTTGTAAGGTTGTAAGAGACATTGTAAATTCAATCACCAAGGCATTGCAAATTTGTTGCTTTCTTTTTTATTTTAAGGAAATTTTTAACTTACGTTTAGTACAATAATGTTTTTCTTTTCTTTTGTTTTGGCTTTTGCTTTTGCATATACCCAAACTACTGATTTTTAATATGAGAGTCAGTCACCCAATCAACTAGGATAATACAATAATACGATAAGGTTGTGGGAAATTTTATTTAACCTCAATGGTACGTAGGAATGATGTTACATTTGAAATATATGGAGAAAATTCTTATTAGAGAATATGACTAGTTTCTGTTACAAACATAAAAATTCCTTACAAAAAGAAAATAAAAAAAGAGAAAGAAAAAGTGTTGCAACCAACAGAAAATGTACTCAACAATAACCATGATCAAACAGACATTAATGTCTGCAAAAAGAAGAAACGACGCCCCATGAACGCTCTCACGAACACGCGAACAAATGCTTCTTCAAACAAGTGTAGTAGTAAGTTTCCAACGATTCGTATGTAGTCCTAATCATATACTCCAACATGTTAATTTCTCCATATATATATTCACCAAATTACGAATAATTACGCAATAATATAACCAACCGATAATTGTACGTAGATTTATATTTCCAGAACGATAACTGCATCGCCAAAAAAATAAAAAAATAAAAGTTAAATTGATAAATTTATGCATAATGGTAGTAATAGTATCTTAAATGAAGAAATTAAATTTCTTTAGAAAACTTACAGTCGGAATCAGTTTTATCCCATTTTGATGATCCATGGCTTTCTGTTTCCGAAAATTGAGATTCCAACTCCATCTGAATATTTGCTGAGATATGTCTACTATTATTATTCTCGAGATATTTCTTGTTGGATGTTGCAGCATTGGAGCTTTTTTGGTGGATCTTCTTGTTTAGAATTGCCCTTAAAAGCTGCACATATATAAAGATTAGATTTATCTACGTACTGATAATATTTTTTTTTCATACACCAGACATACAGCACATGCATGCATGCATTTAACCAAGCTTCATGAAGAAACGGTGTATATGTTTACCTTTTCCATTCTCGACTCTGGAAGTTGCATTTGATCGCGTAAGCTAGGAGCAGCGGGTGCGAAACCACTTGAGCAAACAAACATCTTTTTAAGAAGAAAGGATATGGATTTTTCTTTATCGCGACATTGTTGTTACCATCAAAACATACATCTTTAGCTTTACTACCTAATACTACGCTAATACTTCTTCTTAGATCTGCGATAAAATCTTTATTGTCATCAGCGGCAACTGAAAGCTCGTTACATATTGTTCTATCGACTTCCAAGCTTGACGGGCAATTAAGAAATTTATCCAAGGGGAGAGTACTAATCCCGTTTCTTCGCTGACTCTCCGTTTGTTCGACCGGTTTACGTGATAATAGTTTTGTTAATTCTTTTTGTAATTTTCCAACTTCTTCTGGTGTGAAATCCAATTGATCTTCTAATGAAGAGGATGTAATTTCTTGTTCTTGTACATCTTCTTGAGTGTTATGGACCATAATCTCGTTATCGCGTTTTAGTGAATCTTTCGTCCCGAATGTACCGATTGCTAGTAGTGCATTAGGCCAATCACTGAATTCTTCATGCAAATTTTGATCTACAAAAGTATTCATCAAAATTAGAAACACAAAAAAATAAAATTTGAATTTTCAACTCTCATATAATGGAGGTTTTAATTGGGCCACCATTTAATATGGGCTGGATATAGTTAGCAATGTCCACTGAAAGACTTGAAAGGCCTCTCCTTGAAAAATGAAGAAACTTTTTTATTTGTATGCATCAAGTAAGGAAGTAGGTCAAATTTAGTATAAATTTAGGATCCATAAAAAGCAAAAAGATTTTATAAGTGAAGCGAAAAAATCATCCCAAAAAGTCAAATTAACCTTAAATTTATTGAAAAAATAAACTGAATAAAGAAAAGTTTTTATTAAAAAATTTAAAAACCAGATAACTTGTTAGACAAAAATTACAATTTACGCCAGTAATACCGAAACAATGTCTCTAGGAACAGATTTGATAAATACCGATAACTATGTCTGGCTCGAATAGTCATAAGTACTTGTTCTTACCCATGTTTCATAAAAATTAAAAATTAGATCATTGTATTTCACCATTGAAATAATATTTAGACAATTATGGATGAACTAAGACAATTTTATAAGCAATGAGTGAAATTTATGTTCATGTAAGTAATTTTTAAGCAATGAATGAAAATTATATTTATGCAAGTAATTAAAGTATCTAAGAAGTTGAAAGTGCTTACTCTTGGTAGAAACCACATTGGTTGGTTTCTTAGTAGCAATAGTTTGTTTTCCATTGAGCTTACTTTGCATCCAGCCAAAGATCTATTATATTCACACAAAATGAAGCACCAAATCAAAAAATGTTTAAGCAAATAGAAAAGTTTATTTCCACACATGACCTGCTGAAATTAATAAAAATAAAATACTGTTCATTAATTAAAACTTCACATACTTTCTCAATTCTCACTCAAAAAACTTAGTAAATGACTCACCTTCATCTTAGTAGATTGATCAAAGAAAAATCTTTAGGAGGAATGAATGTAGAGAGAGCAGAGGTATTTTGAGAGATATTAATGGAAGTAGTAGTTGTGGACCAAAGAGGAATTAAAACACACTCTTTCAAAAATATTACAAAGAAAGAGATATGTAAAATTTATGATGATGATGATGATCAATGATCAAATTGGGTTTGTAATGGAGGAGGTATGGAGGAGAGGACCCTAAAACTATGAAACCTTGTATACTCTAAACTAAAACTATGAAACTTTGAATGTATATATAGTAGTAGACCACTAGTAGCTACTACTAGCTAGGAAGTACCTTTAAGCTTTGGGAAATTCCATGGCCAGTAGATTAAAGAGTGAGAAAGAGAGTAGTTGTAAAATTTGTGCAAGTACCAAGAAACTATATGCCAATCTTTTTTTTCTTTTGTTCAAAGTTTAAGAAGTACGTTATCCTTTTAATTAAGTTATCCTTTCAATTAAATAAAAACAATAAGGATGGCAATTTTTATTTTTATTGTGGCCAAATAATGTTAACTCTTAAACCTTGGATCACCTTTCAAACCTAACCACTCTGCCCAAGAGCCATTCGCTATCTCATATTTGCTGTCGTTACAAACTTTTAATATGGTATATCAGATCATTTTCATAAAATTTAACATGATTATACAAGTCTGTAAAATTACTAATTACTATGATGTCCGAAATAATGTGTCTTCAGTTTTGTTGATTGTGATTTACTAACGATTTCTAAGATTAGCGGTACACAATTTTGTAACTTGTTTAACTTCCCATAAAAGTAAAGTTCTTACTAGAGCGTCACAAACGGTGGCATCGGTACTTCACTAATTAAACTCCTAAAGTAACTTTGAAATTGCAATGTACTATGAACCGAATGTGAACCTCCAACAGTGCATGTTATTTGGGTCTTGTTAACTTGTATACCCGTATACATGTTAAGGTTCACTAAAAAAACAAATCTTGCATTGGAAACAAGATTTGTTTGTTTTATTGCATTGAAAACAACAATTCTTTACATTGGAAACAAAATTTGTTGTTTTTGATGCAAGAAAAACCAATTTCTAGTAAAATAAGACAAAAAAACACAATTTCCAAAGAAATAAAATATTTCCTATAAGTTGCACTACTGGCTTACTCCTCGAAGATCGTATGCATGTCAACATTTGCGGCCTTTAACTATTCTTTTCAAACGAAGTTAGAGAGGTTAGAGAGCTTGCGAGTGTGATGATCCACTTAAAATTTTCTTGTTTCATTGTCAAGCAAAATCCTGCTTAACTTAGATCCCTTCTTTATGAACGGACAATATTTTTGGAACCAGGCGAGATATGTCTTGCGATGATATCTTCCAAAAGATGCAGAGCGCAAAGACGAATGCAAATTACAATGGACACATGATTTCCGTACAGTGTAGGCATCCGTATAAACTGTGATCGATATTTTGTTTATTCTCGGTCGATCATCATCGATATCCTGTTTTTTCAGGATGTTAACTTTCCATTTTTCTCTTGATTATTCAGTAAATTGTTAATCCTTTATCCTTGTGTCTATTTTGAAACTACCCCAACTATATTGACAAAATGCACACAGCACACTAATGTACAAAAGATTGCAAGTAACAAGGAAGTTAAAGGGATGTTGCGGGACAGACCCTGAATCAAAGTATGGGCAGAGTACTAAGCACAACCCACCATCCCATGGGACTGTCTCTTACTTACCAGACCATCTCATGGAACTTTCATAACATTTTCTCACCGCCTCCATCCTCTCTTCCTCTCTTCTCACTGTCTTAGGGTAGGCATTAGTTTTAGTACTTTCAAACTTTGTTACTATAATTGTAGGATACTTTCCATCTCATGTACACTTTATTAAGACACTGTCTTATAGTACTTTTGAACACTATACATATATATATACTTGATTGTCTCTTTGTTCATTTGTCTCTAAAGAGGGGCATACACAAGATGTAGACATGGCACATAGATTTTGAAACTTGTTTATGTAATTTGTATGTTGTTGATTAAGATACTAACTGCGTTTGCCAACCAATTTGGAGCTAATCAAATTAATTTGATTAGTTAACTAATCAAAATATGAGTCCTTTTTGTAGATTGTGTTGTTGTTAGATTATCACTGTACTCTTTGTCTCTACTAAAATACTAATGAAAGTATACGTGCACAACTTTCTAAAGGAAACATACAACTATCTTAGATTTGTACATGTACAATAAACTTAATGATTAAGTATTCATTAAATTGTGTATATATATATATAATTATCAATGTTTAGAGATATTGGTTTGTACTTGGTAGACATACATTTGACTTGGGTTTGTACTTTGTAGACATGCATTTTGAGTTTTGAGGATTATGTAATTTTATGTTGATGGATGTTTGGACCTTATTAAGAAGCTAATCAACGCTCTAAGCAATATTTATGAATATGTTAATGGCAGCCATGTATGAAACTACAGCATCCAAGATCGTATCAAGTCAAAGTTTGCAAGTATCATGTATTAGAAGACATTATCCGGAGTCTAAACACGTAGTGTGTTTTGTAGGATTTCAATTTTGTTTAGTTTTTTTTCTCCTTTTTATGTATATTGTAAATAAAATATGCTTAAAAAGACAAAGTCTATTGTAAAATACAGCGTTGAAAAGTTATGCTTCATAGCTAGTCTAGTTGGGCCGACCGAGCGAAACGAGGGAGGACCTTTATATGGCCACTTTTTTGTAAATCTAAGTGATCAATTACCACAAAAAGATTGAGAATGGTCGAAATCTTGAAAAACCAAAAATATCCCTCTCTTTTAGTCCAATTACTATAACTCTTTGTATATCCTATTTTTTTAGGGGTATAATTGGAAAGCAAACTTTAATATAACATATCTAAAAATCCGTGCCTTGGAATTTTATGAATTTTATCTTGTTGGAAAGCTAATAAAAAAATCTATCCAACGAGCACAAACAACAATATCAAATTTAGAGTTTTTACGAAAAATTCGGAGATATTTATCATTTTAGGCACAATTTTAAAAAATTAAATGTATATTCATTATGCAAACCACCACAAAAGATACATAATACTTTATGTAGCAAAATTTTGGTTTATGCATCAACTAATTTTTCGTTCCAACTAATAAAACGATGTACTCCCTCCGTTTCAAGAAAAATGATACTTTAATTTTTAGGCACAATTCTCGAAAATTGAATGCATAGCCATTATGCAAACCACCACAAAGGATGCATAACACATCATGCAACCATATTTTGGTTTATGGATCGACTAATTTTTCAATTCTGTAAAAGTGATACTTTCACAACCCGTTTCAGGAAAAGTGAAACTTTCGCTCCGTTTCGGGAAAAGTGATACTTTCGCTCCGTTCGGAAAAAGTGATACTTTCGCCCGGTTTCAGAAAAAGTATCACTTATTCCGAAACGGAACGAAAGTATCACTTTTTTCGGAAACGGGGCGAAAGTATCACTTTTTCAGAAACGGGGTGAAAGTAATCGCAGACGAACCCCATGTTCTGATTCTTTTTCGGTCGGCCCTCCCACCGTGACAACGGTCGTACT
The DNA here is from genome assembly GCA_023531295.1 of Papaver armeniacum. Taxonomy (NCBI): domain Eukaryota; kingdom Viridiplantae; phylum Streptophyta; class Magnoliopsida; order Ranunculales; family Papaveraceae; genus Papaver; species Papaver armeniacum. The sequence continues at coordinate 121,676 of JAJJWW010016643.1, forward strand.
AGTTGTACTCTTGTGATATGGGCTGGAGAATGCTTCAGAAAATACGATCATGGTCTCCAATCTCCATCATGGCCATTAGTTCTACATCCCTCGGATTATTAAGTTATATAAGTCCCGATAAAAAATATCTATAATATATAAAATAACAGAGGTTTCTGAGCCACTCACAATCAGATAATATTTTCAAGACAAACGGATAATCCGATCGTCCCAATCTTATCCCAGTAGAAGACCTCTGACAGTTATGTGGTTTGTGACTTGCCTTTATCCTGAATTTACATTGACCAACCTTTGGTAGATTTTATGAACACAACAATAGCTAGGTATATACGTACTTTCGTATCACCTCATAACCCAAAAAACTTAATATTAATTAAATGAGTCTTCAGCATATATGCGTCCCGATAATGACAATGACAATAAAAATCTAAAGTTATTTATGTATTATTTGAGTCGATCCTCAACATTTCCCTGTCTCTCCGTGAGTTAGATCATTGGAAAAAAAATCTGATTTCTACAAACAAACAAAAAAAAAAAAAAAAAAAAACAAACAAGTATTTGGATTATTTTTTTTCTTCTAATTTGTTGTTAACATCAGTTCTTTTTTTCTTCTGTTTTATATGTGAGTTTTCACTTTCACTTATATTTACAGAATCCTTTTAATTGGAAGAATAACTATTATTACTATTATGAATTTAAAATTAAAGTAAATTTTTCAAATACTTTTAAGTTTTAAATGTTTTCTTTTATTTTTTAAATTATAAAATATATATCAATTACTAATAAATTATTTATATTATGCTTCAGAAAAATGTATTTATATTATCCTTCGATTTTTTTTACTAATTAGTTAATTTATTTTCTCTTTAATGGGGCCAAATAATATAATTACCTATAAAGGAAAATACTCAAATAGTTTGGTTACTCAGACAGTTCATCCATCATACACACGGAATGTCAATGTATAACAAGCATATTCAACTGGCCCAAAGAAAATAAATGTCCACTACATGCCATGTTATATCTAGCTATGGTGATTCTAAGCATGTTCATTAATATAATTATGTTGCATTGTTATGAAGATATTGACCATAACTAGGATGTGCTATACAAACTTATATACATTATCACGACGTGTAAACTTTTAGTAAATCATATATTTTATCCCACCAAAACAACGGAGTGAAAACTCATAGTCTTCGTAAATGTTTTTAACGTCCAAAACTGAATTGGATGATTTTTATTAATATTCTACGCATAAAAAAAAACATCTGAAATTGTATCGTCTCACGAAAAAATAGAAGTAACCACCTATAGTGACTAGAGACCTATATAAATTTAGTAGTATTTGTTCCTTCCATACCTCCATAATCATCATTAACTCATAATTTAGGTAGAGTTTTAATATACATGCAACCCGATAACAACAACACTTGAACATTTAATTGAGGTGTGAAGAGATAGGTAAACCTAATAAGTGAATTGAATCAATGAAACACCTAATTTAGAAGGCCATGTATGTTATTGGAGGTCATGGATATTGACAAAAACTGTAACAACAATATTAGTAACTTATTTTAATTCGATCCAATTACACCTCGGTTTATAATGATTTTTTAAAGGAGCTCAATTATTTGCGATGAAAGTTGTACTTAATATTGGTTGAGGCCGAGGCATGGGCATTAAGTCCAGTTTTTTCTATTATAATATATACTCAAATACTACTAATTATTTTTATTATTCATATTCTCATTTTTATCTTTTGTTGGGTTCTTGATTCAAAAAAACAGACATGATAGCCAGACTTAGAATGCACGGCTTTGGGTGTTATAATTTGATATTCTTATAATTCTAGATTCCTAACTCCGTCGAAATTATTGTTCGACAACTCTCCGAAAAGGAACACTGGTTTCATACAATAATTTTGAAAGGGTGCAAAATTTTAAATTTCGATAAGAAAATATTTTATTTTTATGTAATTTGGATGTTCTATGGGTGTAAAGTATAAACTGTTAACTTGAATCTTCATTGTAATGGTAGTTAAAAGTAAGAAGAAAAAACACATGTACAATTCCTCTCCTGAATTTAATGTATTTAGAATGCGACTAATGATGCTATCAAGAAAGTAAGAAGATTTTATACCATTAGAGCTTCCATATTACTCTAAATTGTAGCTTAAATATGGAACAAATATCACTTTTAATCCATATTTAATCCATGTCGCAAGGGTGAGCTTAAATTCTGCAACCATATTTAAGCTACATTTTTATTAATATTTTGTTGTCAATTTTTCCCGGGTGGATTACTTGCGAGTTGCGACATAATAACCCTCTATCCAACTAGTTTAATTACTGGGTTAATATTATGCATTCATTAAATGTGAACCTCTAACTAGTTTCGACATAATTACTGGGTTAATATTATGCATTCATTACTGGGTTAATTGTTGCGACATAATTACCGGGTAATATTATGTTATTTTATTAATATGACTGGGTTTCCAACTAGTTTCTCGAAACACTTTTAACCCAGTAATAAAATAACATATTTATTGGATTATCTCATTCGCATATTCCTATTCGTGCATTCATTAAATGCTAATCCATTAGATGGTGGACTGAATTGCCCCCAAATATGAAATTCATAATGAATTACATTGGATGTGGATTAAGTGAAAAACAAGCTCACCCATATCATCAAACACACCAGCAGCATACTGATAGTTTGATTATGCTGTAATTTTATCGAGTGATTGGTGTATTTCTCGTTATTTTATTTTAGAAAGTTAGTTGAACTTTTTCGGGACAAAAATAAATTTGAAAAATGAAGAAAACCCTCTTTGTTTCGGAAACAATAAGTCTATATCCACCGGGATGAAAATCCCGAAGATACCACCGTGACACATAAAAAATGGGGCCCACAGCAAATAAAACTCCCCGCCCTCTATTTTTCTCCTGGTGGGTCCTACGGGTTTCTGTCACTTGGTGGATTCACAGTGTAATATTCACGGTGTGTCTAGCACAGCCTTTCGGAAATAACGTGTAAAGCGCATTAGAGGGTCGTGAGGCCATAGGTTACATCGGGAGGACATGAAAGATCACGTGTAATTGTCGAATCCAGCATGTGAAATGTAAGCAAGTGGGGATTAGTTGGATGCCATGTGTCACGACATTAATGTCTATGATTGAGCTAGGGATTTAACCTGTGATTGGTGTCGGACTACCTCGTCAACACGTGTGTATTACAGATGTACTTTGTTGCCGTAAAAGGAAATTTAAGAATAGCTTATTGGTCAGAATATCTTTCCTTGCCAAACACTTGACGTTTTCTCCAAAGTCTTTGGAGTTTTTCAAGTAAATAAAAATTATTCAGGGTAAATTGGTGGTTGTTTTCAATGGAAAAAACATAATATGAGGTGTAACGACAGTGATTATTGGATCGGATCTTATAATACGTATCATAATTTGATTCAGAAGTATTTGAATTAGATAAAACAAATTTAGTTCAGGTGTAATATCTCAATTTCATATTCTCAGACCCTAATATTTTGAATAGAAAATCATTGGCAACCTGAATTTTTTTACATTGTACAAGTAGTGAGCATTGCGTTGCACGTCCGCAATGCTATTTTTCCTACTTTGCAAGTAATTTGGTGGTGTTATGTGTTTCATCCAAAAGTTAATCGTTAGTTTTTATTATGTACTTATGAATTAATAAAAAGAAAGTTTGTATATCTATTCATTTTTTTTCTTAAACTATATCTAATTTTTAAATGAATACATATAAATTTGGAGAAACATAAAAAAAAAATGGATAGCAAAAATCTGACATCATTGTTTATGCTTATTGCGTAGAAAATTCAAAAGGCTTTCCAAATATATAAAATTTTTAAAAATCTAACTTATACTCCATCCGTTTCTTGAAAAGTGTTACTTTCACTTTTTCAATTTGACCTATTTTTAGGCTAAAATGAAAAAGTGAAAGTAACATTTTTCCAGAAACGTAGGTAGTATTTTGAAAGAGAATTTACCCTTATATCCCTGTAAATATTCTTTATACCACGGTCACAAAAAGTGAAGCTTTGATATACTCTTGCTCGCATTAAAAGGGGATATGCCGACTAGTCTATTTTTTGGATTTTCTTACGGAACTCATTACTCTAACTTAATGATAACTAACAACATATTTGTTTTTGACTCGACGACTGGATTTCTAATTCGGTCTCGACTCATCCCGAGTTAAATGGTAGGTGTTGTTTTTTTTTTCTGAATCAGATCTGACTCGCGATCTGAATCAGACCTAGCCGCTTATTCGAACCTGTTTAAGTTAGGCAATAAAATGTCGCTCTAACTCATGGGAACAAACCACTGGTTCATAATTTTGAGTCAAATGAGTCAGGTTTGATTCAGAAAACAAACATATTGAGTCAGATCTCGATAAGTTAAGTGATTTTAATGAGATTCTGGCAAGTCAAAATCATATGAGTCGTAATCACACACAAAAAAATAAAAAAAAAATAAAAAAAATGTTGTAAGAGTTTCAACCTGCAGTTTTATTTTAAGAAGATCAAAACATCCACTTAAACACTTAAATCTTATCTTAATATCTTTAACGAGTACAACTTGTGAGCGGCACACACATTTCATTTCCTTGGAATTTTTCTAAATAGAGAAGCGAGTTTCTTTTTAAAATTTGGCTCTCCCATTAAGAAAGATGATTATTACGAGTCTTTTACATTAGTGATCCCAAATGTACCACGAATTACCCTTAAACCTTTTTTATTAGTGGTCCCTAATGTTCCAGTAATTGCCCTAAACCTTTTTAATTAATGGTCCCTAAGAGGCAAGAGCATCTCCAACAGAGGGTGGAGGTTTTATTTTTTCATGACACATAGGATTTTAGACCTTCATTTACATTAAATTCATCTCCAATAGTGGGTCATAGAAAATAGGAAGGGTGTTAAAATAAATATGAAGGTCTTGGAGAAGGTCTTATTTAGACCTTGGGAATGACCTCCACATCATCATTTTAACTATATTTTAATTTTTTAATTTTTAATAAATTGTTATGAACCAATAGGAAAGAGGGAATCAATTTTATCATTATCCAAAACAACAAATTTTAAAAATAAGACCCCATACTATTGGAGATGGTTCATGAGCAAAGCATTATTATTTTTCCACATACATATGACCCCATAAATAAGGATCTAAATAAAAATTCCACATAGGATTTTAAGCACCTTTGTTGGAGATGCTCTAATGTTCCACGAACCACCCAGCGTTTTTGCTGCTCGCTAATGTTCCACGAGTTGACAACAACAGTTACAACACCATATTTTCTTGGATTGACCGATTGAGCTCTTTTTTTCTTTTCTTTTTTTCCTTTTTGAAGCGTCCAATTGAGCTCTTATTTCATTGGTTGCTAAAATGATCAATTGATCATGGAACAAGAGTTCTACCTGGAAATAGATGCGGGCTATAAAAACATACTAAATTTCTTTTTCTTTCAATGTAAGATTAAAAAACCGAAACAAATCAATAAATCTGTCAAGATTATAAAACTCGTTTCTTAACTAAAATATTTTTTATCTGTTCTTATAACTATTGGAAATCCAGTAGTACACCCAAAAGGAAGGTAATCAAGATCTAAGACATGTTAAGCAGTATAAACTAGAAAGTCTTTATTTATGAATCAACCAAGGAAACAAAATACAAGTTCTTGAATACAGGAAAACCCTAATATCCCTCTCTAAACTAAGCTCTCTCCCCTCTCTCCCAAAATCCCCCCATACATTTCCCAAAGACCTCTATTTATAGGCCAACTAACCCTAATGGGGCACAACTCATTTTACTTCGTCACATTCTCGCGGAGGTGCCATATACTTCGCCTTGACCCTTTTCCATAAAGTTTTTCCCCTTCTTTCGCTACCTTCACATGGGATTGTCGGGAAAGTTGTCTCTTTTCTTGCCCGATAATTTACTTACTTCACATGTTATCTTTTTAGCCAAGTTAGCTTATTTCGCCCATCTCTACTTCGTGGTTGGTATCTTGCAGGGTACTCCATCGATCCTTCGTAGCTCATATTCTCCTAGCAGGTTACTTCGTCATGAGACATTATCTCGCTTATGGCTTTTACTTCGCTAATTAGTCAATAATGGTGAGTCTGACTTGATTTGACAAGTCACTGACGAAGATTTTCGGGGAACGGTACAAGATCTTTTGGCCGGATTCTCGCGTCTTCCCTATGTCCACGTGGCGGTTCGTATTTCGGTATCTACATTTCTTACTCCTACCTCTCAAAACTTTTAGAAAAAAAAGAAAAGCCGATTATCTTCTTCTTTCTTTGCTCAGATACGGGCCTTTAGGGACTAGGATCTGAGCAAAGATTACTTGATTATGATTAGTTTAAGTTATTTTGCTGATTATAATAAATTTCTACGCTATTAGAGCGATTTTCACTTCGTTGTTAGAACGATTTTTTTTCGCTATTAGGGCAATTCTATTTGCACTTTCATAGTGTTTCTTTCTTTAGATTTGTTCGTGATTCTTTATCTTAGATACAAGTATAACGGCAATTCAACGTGGCCAAGATCAAGTTCTTCATCAGAAATATAGATCCAGGAGTTCCAGGTTACTCGATACACATGAAGCATTTTTGGGAAAATTACTCCTCTCTCATAGGAGCACCTATTTTTAAAGAAGAAAACAAATCAAAATGGTCGAATTACAATTTCGGGTACTATCCCTCTCTAATCTCTATGTACAAGAATTGAGTGCTTTCGTTGTAGATCTCTCTTTCTCTTCGCGATTTATTTGTGTGTCACATCTTACTTGTATTTGTTTCATGTTCTTGATGTATTTTTGTTCCTTGAAAACCATCGTGTAAACGTTTCTTACGTGGAATGAAATACTTATGGTTTGATTATAAAAAAAAACTAAAATATTTCTTATAGATATATGCCTAAACGTCTACCTCCATGTCGTCAAGTTAACCTACGGGTGCAATTAGGATTGAACAATAAAAATAAAAATTCACACTTTTGCAGAGTTTCTCGAAATAATGTGAATCATATTTGTTGGAAAAAAATAAATTTTAAGTATAAGATAACAAAGGCAGATGTAATGAAGATAAACCCTAATTTAGTAGTATTCAAAAAAAAATAAAAATTAATCAATTAAATGTAAGCCATGGAGTTACAATTTTTTCCTGAAACAAAGTAGCAAAACTATTGTTTGTCAATAAGGACATTTATATTCATATTTTTCTAAATTGGAGTTACGATTTTCTCTGAGTTTCACATCCCATTTCAGATATCTTCGTTGAAAAAGCGGGGGTCTAAAAACCACCCAATATTTCGCTTAGCAATATGTATGGACTAACTCCAATATAATTCTGAGAGCACCAACTAATAAAGCGAGCTCAATCAAGAAATATATCCAAGAGTTATATCTTTGTTTCACAATGTAATCAGCTAATCAAACAGATAGAAATCTTTGAGCATGATTATTATGTGAAACAACTTGAATGGTACCAAAGACCAATGTTCAAGTGTCAATCAATTGATATCAGCAACCAAATGTTGTATTATCTAATTGATTGAACTACGCACAACCTGTGATTTTTCAATTATATAAACAAATATAATGCGGAAAATAAATAACACAGACATCAATAATTTTGTTAATGAGGAAACCGCAAATGCACAAAAACACCGGGACCTAGTCCAGATTTGAACACTACACTGTATTAATCCGCTACGAGACACTATCCTACTCCAAGTTAACCCGGTTTGGAATTTAGTTGACCCTAACCAATTTATCACAATGTCAAGTAACTTGTCTGTTCTCGATACTTAGTTAGGTGCCTTTATTCTTTTTACGTTGTTAGTTATTAGTGTAGTTGTGCCCGTTGGATTTGATACACATGTTGCTCATCCATTGCTGGCCGAGTAGAGTTAATCATTGGGTGTTTATGCTGTAAGAGAACCCTAATTCGCATCATCTGAAAAATTAATGAAAACAATAACTATTTGGCTGCGCATATTTGCCTGAGATCTTGGTCTAAATCTTGATTGAAGGCATTCATCACCATTTATCCCCTCATTTCTTCGATCTGCTTGTTTAACCGTTGTTCATTCACAACAATTGGTATTCAGAGTTGTTCGAATCCACCAATTTTTTTTTTTACAATGACCCTTAAAGCAGTTGAAGAAGAAGTAACCCAATTGAAAGCTTCTCAATCTAAACTTCAAGAAGATTTCAATACCCTATCATCTGAATTCTCTACTAAGTTTGATACTCTAGCAACCAACCTTAACAAAACAATACAAGAGAACAATCGAAATCTAGTGAGATTATTTAGCCGACCTTACAACACTCAGCATCAAACCCATCATGAATATCCAACTGGTTCTCAAAATCATGATATGGAGGAGCAGGATTTTGCTTATCATCGTCAACACATCCCTTCTCATCGAATTCCGAAGCTTGATTTCCCTAGATTTGATGGTGCCAATCCTCGCGGTTGGATCCAAAAAGCTGAGAGATACTTTCAACTACATGACATTGAAGAACACAAAAAGGTGGATATCGCTGCAATCTACCTTGAGGGTAAGGCTGAGAAGTGGTTTTTAAATTTCCAAGTTAATAGACATAGAATTACTTGGATTGATTTAGCTAAAGGCATATGTGCTAGATTTGAAAATCCTATGGATGAAAATTTTGTGGGCAGTTTTAATAAACTAGTTCAAACCACCACACTAGATGATTATTATGAGGAATTTGAATCCCTCAAAGCATTAGTGATTGATATGAACCCATCTCTTAGTGAAGCATACTTCGTTATGAGCTTTCTTAGTGGCCTCAAAGATGAAATAGGGAAGTCCATATACATGTTCCACCCCCACACTTTAGCTGATGCTTTCAATTTGGCCAGATTACAAGAACAAAAACTCCATTTGGCCAATACAACTTCTAAGTTATTCAATAAATCTTTTTCAGCTAATTTTACCTCCAACAGACAATATTCTTCTGCACCATTGTCACCTAAACCAATATTACTTCCCCTAAGTCTCTACCTGCAACCCCAAAATCCTTCTTCACACCTACACCAAAGGCCAACCCTCCAAACCCAATCATCAAAATACTTTCTCAAGAGGACAAAAGAAGAGCTCAAGGGTTGTGCTATAATTGTGATGTTGTTTACAAACCAGAGCATTTCTGTAGAAGGAAACAAAAAGTTTACATGTTGTCTATGGATACTACTGAGACTCATGACATTGAGGAAGAGGATGACATATTTGAGGAGGCTCAAGAATCTCCAGTTCACTCTGAGGTTGAGATTTCACTTCATGCACTCACAAGAAATACAACTAGTGAGACAATTAGAATTCCTAGCATTCTTCACAACCAGAAAGTATCTATCCTCATTGACACTGGAAGCACAACAAGTTTTATTGATAGTGCCTTAGCTACTTCCTTGCAATGCTGCATTGAACCAACTAAACCAATGATGGTCACTGTGGCCAATGGAGATAAGACAGTCAGTACTGGCATTTGCTCAAACCTGCATTGGAGCATGCAGGGCCATCACTTTGTGGACAACCTAAGGATTTTACCTATAGGTAGTTATGACATTGTCCTTGGTGTTGATTGGCTCAAGACCTTGGTTGATGTTCTTTTCAATTTTGCTAAGCTATAAGTGTTTCTTTCACACATCACAAGAAGAATATTACACTACAAGGTATTTCTCCTAAGCCTACTTTACTTCAGATGAGTAGTTCAGCAGCTAGAAATTTTTTTCTACTTCTTCTCATGGCCTGGTGGGCCACTTATTCTCTATTTCTTTTGACCCCACACCCACCACTCCTTCAATATTACTACCATTCTTGATTGAATTCCAAGACATATTTCATGAACCTACTCGGCTCCCACCAAAAAGAAGATAGGATCATAAAATCATTCTTAAGCCTAATTCTACATATGTTAACCTCAGAGCCTACAAATTCCCCTATATCCAAAAAGATGCAGTTGAACATATTGTCAAGGAAATGCTCCATTATGGCATTATATAGCCAAGCCACAACCCTTTTGCATCTCCCATTATTCTTGTTAAGAAAAAGATAACACATGGAGATTTTGTGTTGATTATAGGAAATTAAACAATATCACCATTAAAGATAAATTTCCCATTCCCATTGTAGATGAACTATTAGATGAGTTATGTGGCTATGCGGTTTTCTCAAGATTGATCTAAGAGTGGTTATCACCAAATCAGAATCCATGATTTGGATATATTCAAAACAACATTTAGAACTCATCAAGGTCACTATGAGTTTAAAGTCATGCCATTTGGTCTAACCAATGCACCTGCTACATTTCAAGCTTTAATGAATGAAATTTTTCAACCATACTTGAGGAAATTTGTGTTGGTCTTCTTTGATGATATCTTGATTTACAAATCTAGCATATTTGAATATTTGGAACATCTAAAGATTGTCTTCTCCTTACTTAGACAACATCAACTATTTGCTAAGATGTCTAAATGCAGTTTTGGGCAACCCTCATTGGAATATCGGGTCACATCATCACGGTGATGGAGTTAGTCTTGATCTGCCAAGATTGAATGCATGAACCATTGGCCACTGCCTAATAATATCAAGGAACTTAGGGGATTCCTTGGCCTCACAGGATATTACAGAAAGTTTGTGCGGGGTTACTGGCTCAATCGTTGAGACCTCTCACAGCATTGCTTAAGAAAAATGCATTTCATTAGAGCTCAGCTACTACTACTGCTTTTGAACATCTCAAGACTGCTATGTGCAACACTCCTGTCATGGCTCTCCCTGACTTTACAAAACCTTTTGTAGTTGAAAGTGATGCTAGTAACTCTTGTATTGGTGCAATTCTACTTCAAGAAGGCATGCCTATTGATTATTATAGTAATCTCTTGGGTCCAAGAGCAACAGATCTATTAACTTATGAAAAGGAGTTTCTGGCCATAGTTATGGCTGTTCAGAGATGGAGGCATTACTTACAAGGGTCAAGATTCACCATCAGAACTGACCATCAAAGCCTTAAATACTTCATAGAGCAAAAGCTTACAACATCATTCTAGCAAAAATGGTTGATTAAATTATTGGGGTTTTAACTATGAAATTCAGTACAAGAAAGGAAGTGAGAACATGGTGGCTGATACTCTCTTAAGAAGGCTAATGGAGACTGCTACTTGCAATTCCTTGTCAATCTCTACACAAAACTGGGTTCAAGATGTCACTGATAGCTACATCAATAACCCTCATGCCAACCAACTTATCTCTGCCCTTCTCCTCAACCCTCTCAATATTCCTAATTATACTTATGAGAATGATGTCTTAATATACAAGCACATGTTATACATTGGTACTGGAAGCAATGCCAGACACACACTCTTAACTTCTCAACATGCTTCTGCCATGGGGGCCATTCTGGCATTCAAGCAACTTTTGTGAGGGATAGAAGTCATTTTTACTGGAAGGGTATGCACAAAGACATAGTGATGTTTGTCTCTCACTGTGATATCTGTCAAAGAAACAAAGGTGATACCACAAATTCTGCAGGTCTTCTCCAGCCTCTTCCTATACCTGATCAACCATGGCAGCATATCACCATGGACTTCATAGAGGGTTTACATGTAAGCAACAAGAATAGTGTCATACTTGTCATTGTAGACAAGCTGACTAAATTTGTTCATTTCTTAGCTCTGTCTCATCCATACACAACAGCCTCAGTTTCTCATGCATTTCTTTCTCAACTGTTCAAGCTGCATGGCTTGACTTCCTCCATAGTGTCAGATAGAGACAAGGTCTTCACCAGCAACTTTTGGCAGAATCTCTTTAAAGCTTTGGGCACCACTCTAAACTTAAGCATTGTATATCATCCTCAAACAGATGGCCAAACTGAAAGAGTCAATTCATGCTTGGAAACCTACTTGAGATGTCTCACTGGACATAAACCCAGAAAATGAAGCCAGTGGTTAGCTCTAGCAGAATGGTGGTACAATACAATCTTTCACACTAGTCTGAAAATGTCTCCATTCCAAGCACTCTATGGGTATGTACCTCCCCCCACTTAGCATTCCCTACCACTGCTATAACTTCAGTAGATGTTGTTGAGATTTATTAAAAAGAAAGAGATTCTCTACTTGATGTTCTCAAAGAATCACTTCACTTAGCTCAAGAGAGAATGAAGCTCTATGCTGACAAGTCACGCAAAGATAAAAGCTTTGAGGTGGGAGATTTGGTATACCTTAAGCTACAACCATATAGGCAAGCATCTGTATCTCTCAGAAAGAACTTCAAACTCTCTTCTAAATTCTATGGTCCCTTCACTGTTATACAGAAAGTTGGTAATGTGGCTTACAAGTTGCAGCTGCCCTCTCATGCACGCATCCACCCAGTTTTTCATGTATCCCAGTTAAAGAAGCACATTGGCCTCAAGCACACTCCATCCCCAGACTTGCCAGTGGTCGATCATGAAGGTCAATTATGATGCTACATGAGAAAATTCTTCGCACCAGAACCATTCTACAAGACCGCAAATTAGTGAGACAAATACTCTTACAGTAGACTAATTAATTCGTCACTTGAGAACGCTACATGGGACTATTTGTTTAAGATAAAGGCTCATTACCCAAAGTTTATCCTTGAGGAAAAGGTTAATGTTCTGGGAGAGGCAATGTCATAGTGTGACAAGTAACTTGTCTGCTCTCAGTACTTAGTAAGGTGTCTTTATTCTTTTTGTTGTTGTTAGTTATTGGTGTAGCTGTGGCCGTTGGATTGGAGACACGTGTTGCTTATCCATTGCTGGCCGAGTAGATTTAATCATTGGTTGTTTATGATTTAAGAGAACCCTAATTCGCATCATCTGAAAATTAATGAAAACAACAACTATTTGGCTGCGCATATTTGCACAGATCTTGGTCTGAATCTTCGATTCAGAAGGTGTTCATCACTATTTATCCCCTCATTTCTTCGATCTGCTTGTTTAACCATTGTTCATTCACAACACAATCTCACACTGTTCAAGGTACATTTGCATTCCTTACGCCTCTTGAACCACGTCGGATTTTGCGCACTTGATTCCCTTAGCTGATCTCACCCACAACTAAGAGTTTCTATGACCCAAAGTCGAATACTTGATAAACAAATCTGTATCAAACAAAAAAGTCTATTGAATAGATAAATCAGTCTCCCATAGATATACCTACGAGTTTTGTTCCGTCTTTTGATAAATCAAGGTGAACAAGAACCAATTGATAAACAAGACTTATATTCCCGAAGAACAACCTAATATTATCAATTACCTCTCAATAATCTTAATCGATTAACGAAACAAGATATTGTGGAATCACAAACGATGAGACGAAGATGTTTGTGACTATTTTTCAATCTTGCCTATCGGAGAATAAATCTCGAGCAAATCTTAAAGAAGATAGTACTCAATCACAATAGAAAACAACGAGATCAGAACACGCAACTATAGAGAAAATAGTTGGGTCTGGCTTCATAATCCCAATGAAGTCTTTAAGTCGTTAACCTACTGGGTTTTAGAAAAACCTAAGGTTAAAGGAGAATCGAATCTAGTTGCAACTAGTATCACACAGAAGGTGTGGGGATTAGGTTTCCCAGTTGCTAGAGTTTTCCTTTATATAGTCTCCAAATCAGGTTTTGCACTCAATATTACCTTGGTAATAAAGTATTCAATATTCACTGTTAGATGAAAACCTGATTAGATTCAAGCCTATATCTTTCAATCGTTAGATCGAGCTTAGCTTGTTATACACAAATGAAATGTACCAACATTTAGATAAAGGTAACCGTTCCTAAACGTGTACACTTTGTTGGTTCAACAATAGTTAACCGAGGTTAGCCATATGAACACTTTCATATCAACCTTATTCATCTTTATCACAACTAGTTCAAATGAGTCAAATAAAACTAGTTAGAGAGTTGTTCAATTGTTTATATTCTCATATAAGTATACAAGAAACAATTTAAGCAAAATCGATTTTGATTCAATCGAATCATTTCATGAACATTATATCCTTTGCAAAAGATTGCATTCCTTAATTTATAAATGTATTAGTTCATGAAAAAACTGATTTTAGAATATAACCTACTCAAGTACGTAAACGGGTACGCATACTTAAGTAGCGCCAGACTGAGTTTGGTTTCGCCATTACACGAACGCGTATGCATACTAGTACATTTCCAAACTCCTTCATAAATTCACGGAACCTGAACTTCCGCCAGTATGCGTACATGGTTCCCGGACTTCCCTCAACCAGCCAGTACGCGTACGTGTACGCATACCATGGTTCACGGACTTGGAATTTATACAAATGTGAATACACACACTATGTTCATATCCAATCATGGTTAAATGTTCTAAACCCTATTTCAATCATTGAAACATTCTTAGAAGACGGGAATAGCTGTCTCACATAAACTATTAGCTTCAAAGCAATTTTCAAGTGATCGAATGATCAATACGAAACATTCCGAGTCTACACCAAATGATTGTCTCACACAAATCATGTAAGATGTTACAAGGAGATTTTCACATGATCATCTTTTGACTTGCGTCAAGAATAAAATATGAACTTGGTTAAAGCTAAAGCTTACCAACACATATTTCGAGAAATAGATAAGCGAGATAAACTTGGCTCGAAATATCAATTTTATATAATTGAAGTCTATATAGCAATATGACTTTTGTCTCAAATAGGAGATAAAGTAGATATACTTTTGAGTGATAGATGAGTTCAAGTCTCCACATACCTTTTGTTGATGAAGTTCCACAAGTTCCCTTGAGTAGTTCTTCGTTTTCATTTGATGAACGCTGTGGAGTCTAAAGATCAACTACACTTACTATCCTAATCTGGGACTTAGCTATAATTAGACTAGAAATCAAGACTTATAGTTTTGGCAACTAAACTTGTCAAACAACCTTGAGATAGCAACGCTTGCGAGTTCGACCGAGCAGTGCTCTAACATTCATAATAAAATAGCTTTGAGTATCTTTGAATCGGATGAATTATAAGATATAAAATGAAATTTTCAAATGATTTTATTTGTAATTTTTTTTTTTTAAAATTGAGGTCTTTCTATTTATTTTAGATTGTGAAATCTGAAACAAAACTATTGTTTCTTTGTATGGACCTAAGTTCATATTTTTCTATTTTTTTAATTTGAAATCGATAAAGTTATAAAAGATTATTTGTAATTATGAGAATGATTTCGTTTATCTAGTTTTTTCAAAAATGAAATCTCATCCCTGTCAATTCAGCTGCGGATATGGCTCGAACACAATACCCGGAGAATCTAGACCATGGTTAAGAATAACACTCAAACCATTTTGGCAATCAAGTACTTATTACTCACTTGAGCATTTGGTTTGAAGGATTTCTTGAAACTCCTTAGATATAGGATATATGGAATATTGGAAACACGTATACTTCGGCCTTTATTAGTAGTATTACAACTTAGTATTTTTCTTTCGGGTTGCACTTTAGCTTGGATGATTTTCTATAACTTGTATGCTCATTCTTTTTCTTTTCTCCTTTCTTAGCTTTTCTATTTGCAATTTTACCCCCATTTTTTAACTACGTATTGATTTTTTTCTTCGCTGATAAAGAAAAAAGAAATAGTTAGGATTCAAGCAGAAATCATTTTTCTAATGAATATTTCAAATGAAATTACCATAACATCACTTCTATTTCTGTGGAATGTGGAAAGAAAAAGCATGGTGAAATTAGGGTTTTATCAGCAAAACTGGAAAAATCATTTTTTCAATTGGATCATATGTTTTTCTATCTTAATATTCATTATCATATTGATGCAATCCATAATACTACACCAGAAAACTCTAAATAATATGCACCTGCAGTTGTAATGACCCGTCCTCCACTAATATTGTCCCCACAATTAGCCACCACAGTTATCCGACAGTGTGGGGTTTTCAACGGGCATCGCTGCGGACAATCAACAACAACTTCCCGGGAGGTCACCCATCCCTGGACTACTCCCGCCCGAGCACGCTTAACTGCAAAGTTTTCTGCCAACTCTGGAGCCAATTGTGCTGAAAAGACCTCGATGTTAGGAAAGGACAAGCCATTATTTATATTCCAATCGACGAACTACTGCCGAAATCAGGGTACTAAAATACCACCACCTTAAATTGGATCCTTCCTCGTCTCTGGAATATACATTCAATCCTAGATTTCCGACGCTTCCTGCCCCTCATGAGACCAATACCTGACCCAATCCGTCTAGCGTACTCCCTCACCCTGAACCGTCATTGGCTCTGATATCATTTGTAATGACACGTCCCTCCACCGATACTATCCCCACTTAGCCACTGCGGTAATCCGACAGCGTGGGATTTTCAACTGATATCGATGCGGACATCTAGCAGCAACTTCCCGGAAGGTAACTTATCCATAGACTACTCCCGCCCGAGCACGCTTAACTGCAGAGTTTTTTGCCAACTCGGGAGTCAATGTCACGAAAAATGCCTCGGGGTTAGGAAATGACAAACCATTAATTACATATATTCCAATTGGCGAACCACTGCCGAAATCGGGTTACTACAATACTATCCCCTTAAACTAGAGCCGTCTTCGGCTCCGGAATATATATTCAAGCCCAGATCTCCGACGTTTACTGCTCCTCATGAGAAGCACATGGACTAACCCCGTCTAGCGTACCTTTCCACCCTCGGCAGGTGATCCGTCGTCGGCTCTGATACCATTTGTAATGACCCGACCCTCTAACGATATTGTCCTCACTTTTCCACGACGGTTATCCGGCAGTGTGGGGTTTTCAATGGGCATATCTGCGGTAAACCACCAACAACTTCTCCAGAGGTCACCCATCCCTCGATTACTTCCGCCCGAAAACGCTTAACTGCATAGTTTTCTGCAAACTCTAGAGCCAATTGTGCTTAAAAGGCCTCGGTGTTAGGAAATGACAAACCATTACATATATTCCAATCGGCGAACCACTGCCAAAATCAGGGTACTACAGTAGTTGTAGACATACTTTCTATGCAGTGTTCTCGTTTTCAATTTCTTAAACCCTTCATGAAGGGAAATATTTTCTAAATTATGATTCCGAGGGACGAGTATCTCAAAGGACTAGAGTATTGCCGCAACAACCTCATAGGTTTTCTAGTTTTGACTTTTGATATTAGGTCTAAACTTAGGCTTTATGTCCTGCGAGCATGACTTGGAGTATAATTCCTTAAGGAAGGGTTTCCATTATTTCAATCTCTCGAATCATGACTAGATGGACTTTCAACAACGATCTCATGATTTTAACCCTAGATAGTGCTAAACATCAATCCACTTCTCATTTTGGATTATAATTTATGGTGAAAACTAAGAATACTGGAAAAGATAATTATTTTCATGATTGCTTAATTTTTAGGTACGCTCATGGATGCAATGATATCATGATTAAGATAATTTTTGGTCACCTCGCAAGGGTTCAAGTTGATATTGATTTCACGCTTCCATTACATGACGAATTCTTGGTAGAGCGTAATGGCTTCTCAATCATCGGTTACTTTGATTTTTTAGAAAATGCATGTCTATTGTTCTCACTGCAAGGTCATTAAAAATGGTCTTGTTGGTAGGGCTGCACATGGTTCGGTTTTCATCGGTTTTTGGCAAAACCAAAACCGAAACCAAAGTACTCGGTTTTCCAATAATGAAAACCAATGAAACCATTAAGGTAGTTCGGTTCGGTTCCAACTCGGTTCTGTATAAAACCATTAGGTTTTTGGTTAACCAGCTAAGTCACTGAAAATTTTTATATCTGTCAGTCTCACAAAACTGACAGGCAAATTTTTCTGAACCTGTCACTCAAGTTTCAAATAAATCAAACGTTCCAACTTCCAAAACATATTGATAGAAACATTAAATTTTAAAGAGTCTAGTTTCTCCTTAATAATAAAAACGAAAAAACATCAAAAATTCATAATCATAACTGACTACACATCTTTAGATGGAAAATCAACATAGAGGTCTCATTCCTAAAAGGGTCGACAGGAAATAGTTTGTTACAATGAATACACTTTGCATGTGTAGAAATTTGGTATTCCACGGGAGGTTGTAATGGTAACCTTCATTACACAAACTCGAGTTAAATATGAAACAAGTAATTGCTTTACGAAATGTACAAAAAACTCATACTAATCACAATAATAACATTCCTAAGCAAAATAAACAAGATCAGCATCACATTGTCGACATTTTCCAATCGTTTTCAGTTTATAATCTAAGTCTGGACATCAACAGTCCATAACCTCTTGGAAAATCAGCTGCCTCGGTTTCTTCCTAGTAATCATAGTTCACTCTTCTAAATAGTATATATAAAACATAAGCGTAAAACATAAGTCACAACTGATATAAGGCTATAATTACCCCACAGCAAAAAACTACAAAATGACAGGGATGGTAATCTGAAAATTCACTCGACATTGGTGTCTTCCCAATAAGCTATTATAAACCCACCAAAGGCGAAGAACCGAAGATTAGAATCATCAGATAACCTTATGTCAGTATATATATATAGATGTATGTATACTAAATTTAGCTTTCATACATGTTACAATACACAATTCAAAGTTCATTGGACATATCATTTGCTTGAAGAATAACAGTTCTCTTGGGTTAGCTAATTCAACCTAAAGCATAAAACACAAATCTCATGTCTCCATATTCTGTTTCTCGCTCAATTCACTTGATATAACTAGAACACAATCGAAGATAACAAAGTTAGTAGTTATCATGCTAAAATGAATTGCATTCTAGAAAATGAAGCAACATCAAACACCAAATAGGAAGTGAAGTGAGTAGTACTGACATACTACCCTTTCCAATTCTGAAAATGCAATCCATATTAAAAAACGAAAGGAGCTGTAATTAAGTACCGGCTTCTCATACACCCAAACCCCACCACCACCACCAAAGTGAATATGACTCTAATGAATTCTACAGTTGATCCAAGATACATCTAAGACCTAAGTTTCTTGAGAAACAACCAAATCACTACAGTAATCAACGAAAATGAACAAAATTGAAGACTTGTGAAAAAAAAGTTCAAGTGAACGAACAATAAAAATTCCAAATTTATCCCAAAATCAATAAAAATAAACAAGACCCAGTTTGGAATTTGGGTTGAATTAATGATTGTATACCTGAGAAACATCTTCAACAATATTAAGACCTTCAATTTGAGTGGATGGTTCAGCAGAAACATCTTTACAAACAAACTAGAAAACTAGAAAATGACAGGGATGGTAAACTAGAAATACTATATCATGATATCTTGAACACTCAATATTAAATTGCATAACATCAACCTAGAATGATAATCCTAAAAACTGATTTTGCCTACAGATTGAAAACAGCCCCATATAAGTTATATACCAAAACATCGAATCAAACCCTAGAACCTCTAAAAACTTGATAAGAAATAAGATTCAGAAAGAGGGTTTTTGTGTTTAGTAGCTTTAGTTACCATCTATACAAAAATCCCTAAAAAGTATCTAAACCCTAAAAAGAATTCCACAAAAATTGATTGAAACCCTGGAAATAGAAAACTAAAAAGAGGGAAAGAGGATAATACCTTAATCCTTAAGCACAAACCACCAGCCAGCGGATCTATGGATTTTTCAAGATTTTGTTTGTCCTGGTGATGCACTGATGATGTCTAGGGAAGAACCGAAGAAGAGGAGCAGTTTTGAGAAATGAGAAACTTCGATCTATTCTGGACTGAACTCGATTGAAGTAATTTAATATCTACTAACATCCACGGCCAATATTATTTCAATCCTACGGTCGGTATTAGTCGGTTAACCAATAGGTTTGGTTCGGTTTGGGGTAAAACCTAAACCGAAACCAAGAGTGTCGGTTTCTGAATCGACAACCATGTATAAACCATTGTATTATGGTTTCGGTTCGGTTCAGTTTAAAAAGGTCGGTTTCGGTTCTCGGTTTAGGTTCGGTTTTGTGCAGCCCTACTTGTTGGTGGTAATAAATTAAATATGTGGATAATTATTTACGTAAGAATAAAGATGGATTAAATTCCCTTAACATGCCTAAAGGTAAACAAACTCATAATGATTTTAATGAAGTGAATGATGATATGAATAAAAAAGGGCATTTGTAATACCCCAATATTTGGAAGTGGTTGGTCGAATGGAATATAAGTAATGGTTTGTCCTTTCCTAACACCGAGGTATTTTATGCACAGTTGGCTCCAGAGTTCGCGGAAAACTCTTCTGTTAAGCGTGCTCGGGCGGGAATAGTCTAGGGATGGGTGGCCTCCCGTGAAGTTGTTGCCGGATGTTCGCAGTGATGCTCGTCGAAAACGCCAAACTGCTGGATTAGGGCAGTGGTTAAGTGGGACATTGTCGGTGGAGGGTCGGGTCATTACAAATGGCATCAGAGCCAACAAAAGGTCACCGTCCAAGGGTGAGGGACTACGCTACACAGATTGGGTTAGGTATTGGTCTCATGAGGGGCAGGAAACGTCGGAGATCGGGCATGTATATATATTCCGGAGCCGAGGATGACTCCAATTTAAGGTAGTGATATTGTATTACCCCGATTTTGGCAGTAGTTCGTTGATTGGAATATAAGTAATGGTTTGTACTTTCCTAACACCGAGGCCTTTTCGGCACAATTGGCTCCAGAGCTGGCTGAAAGCTCTGCAGTTAAGCGTGCTCGCGCGGAAGTAATCTAGAGATGGGTGACCTTCCAGGAAGTTGCTTTTGGTTTACCATAAATATGACCGTTGAAACCCCAATACTGCCAGATAACCGCATTGGCTAAGTGGGGACAGTATCGGTGGAGGAACGGGTCATTATAAATGATTGTAATACTTCGATTTCGGTAGTGGTTTGCCGATAAAATGGAATATAGGTAATGATTTGTCCTTTACTAACACCGAGGCCTGATGGGTACACTTGACTGAGTTATGAGAAAAACATTTTAGTTAAGCGTGATCAGACGGGAATAGTCACAGGATAGGTGACCTCTCGGGAATCTGCTGTTGGATAACCGCAGTAGTGCCGTTAAAAATTCCAAGCTTCTGGATAACCGCAGTGGGTAAGTGGGAACAATATCGGTGTTAGTTGGGATACAACTACGGCCGGTTCACTTGTGCTCAGGTGAGAAAGTATGTTGGGCGGCTATGCCAGATACTGGTCTCACTTGAGGCAAGGAACATCTACATTATACCGAGGCCTTTTCTACACAATTAGATTTAGAGTTGGTATAAAGCTTTGCAGTTAAGCATGCTCGGGCCGGAGTAGTCTAGAGATGGGTGACCTTTCGAGAAGTTTCTGCTGGATGTCCGCAGCGATGCCCGTTGAAAACCCCACACTGCCGGATTAGTGTAATGGCTAAGTGGGCACAATATCGGTTGAAGGTCGGGTCATGAAAAATGGTATCAGAGACGACGATGGGTCACCCAACGATGGTGGGAGGGTATGCTGGACGCATTGGGTCAAGTACTTGTCCCATGAGGGGCAGTGAACGTCGCATATCTATGCTTGGATATATTTTGGAGTCGAGGACGACTTCAATTTAAGGTGGTGGTATTATAATACCCCGATATTCAACAGTGGTTGGCCGAATAAAATATAAGTAATGGTTTATCTTTTCCTAATATCGAGGCCTTTTCAGCACAGTTGGTTCCAGAGTTGGCAGAAAACTCTGCAGTTAAGCGTACTCGGACAGGAGTAATCCAGGGATGGGTGGAACTCCCGAGAAGTTGTTGTTGGATGTCAGCATCGATGCCCGTTGAAAACCTTACACTGCGGGATTACCGCAGTGGCTAAGTGGGGAAAATACCGATGAAGGGTAGGGTTATTAGAAATGGTATGAGACCCGACGATGGGTCACCCGCCGAGGTTGAGAAGGTACGTTGGAAGGGGTTGGCCCAAGTGCTTCTCGTAAGGGGCATGGAACATCCGAGATATGGGATTCTAAATATATTTTGGAGCCGAGGACGTCTCCAATTTAAGGTAGTGGTATTTTAATACCCCGATTTCGACAGTGGTTCGCCGATGGAATCGAATATAGGTAGTGATTTGTCCTTTCCTAACACCGAGGCCTGATGTGTACATATGACCGAGTCGTGGGAAAAACTTTTTAGTTAAGCGTGCTCGGACGGGAGTAGTCACAAGATGGGTGATCTCTCGGGATGCTGCTGCTGGATATCTGCAGTAGTGCGGTTAAAAATCCCATACTGCTGGATAACCGCAATGGGTAAGTGGAAACAATATCGATGTTAGTTGGGATACAACTACAAACTGTTCTCTTGTGCTCAGGCGAGAGAGTATGCTAGGCGGTTATGCCAGATACTAGTTTCACAGAAGGCAATGAACGTCTACATTATACAGAGTCCTTTTCAGCATAGTTGGTTCCAGAGATGGCATAAAACTCTGCAGTTAAGCGTTCTCGGGCGGAGTAGTCCAGGGATGGATGAACTCCTAAGAAGTTGCTGCTGGATGTCCGCAACAATGCCCGTTGAAAACCCCACACTGCCAGATTACCGCGGTGGCTAAGTGGGGACAGTATCGGTGGATGGTCGGGTCATTACAACATTGGTTGTTAACATGTGATGCTTCAATTCAGCAAGAAGTTGTAGGTGCTGCTTCCACTGAAATAACTTGAGTTTCCGAGAACTGATACTACAATTAGAGTGGGCCCGCTCAATGTCAGTGGTGCATAACTTGCATGATATAAAATAAAAAAGGGCATCGGTGGTTAACATGTGATTCTTCGATTCAGTAATAATTTGTAGGTGTTGCTTCCACTGAAATAACACGAATTTTCTAAAAATTGATTCTACAATTAGATTGGGCCCGCTCAATATTAGAGTTGCTCAACTTGCTATTATTGAACAAATAACGCTTCAAGCAGCTAATCGATCCTTAGAAGAATTAACGATAAAGATTGTTAGCGACACAACTCCTGTTACTACTAGTCCCGGTAGTAATGTTGTGCAACAAATTATGGATCTTTGAAAGGAACTCGATGGGCCAATTTATCTGGGGAGGAAGTTGTGGTTTATTTAAAAAGCAAGGAACATAGAATGGATTTCCTCTAATAAATTAAACAAGGATGCTAATGTTGATATTAATACATTTACTAGACTAGCCACATGTGTACAATTGATAATGAATATGGTGACTATCCAATATTTCATCATCGCCGGTGTCGGAGAACGCGGTGGTAGAATATACTTCTTCTCCCCGGTAGGATGTTTTCAGCCCATTTTATGTGTTGTTAAAAAGAAAAATAATAACACAACTAGGAATTTAACTAGAAAACTCCTTAAAAGAACTTTAGATGAATCGTTTCATATGATCTTGTTGATCTAATTTTTCACTTTTCTAATTAATTTAATTTATTTTATTTGTCTCGTTCTTTTATGCTTCCCTCCAGAAGATTCTAGCTTTATTTCCCTCTCATGTTTATGTTTTTCTTTCTTTTTCACTTTTCTAATTAATTTAATTTATTTGTCTCGTTCTTTTATGCTTCCCTCCAGAAGATTCTAGCTTTATTTCCCTCTCATGTTTATGCTTTTCTTTCTTTAATTAATTGCTAGTAAATCAATAATAAAAAAGTGAGTAATTCTACGTGTACCGGGAGAAAATCCCACTGAATCTCCCCGGTGAAAGAAAAATTTGTTGGGTCCCACGATATAGATTAGCAGGGGCCACTTTTAGTGTTGAACCCGACCAAAGTTTTCTCTCACTCGGAGAAACGATGGGATTTTCTCCCGGTACGTTTAGAATTTTTGTAAAATAATTAAGTATGTCATATCTAAAAATGACTTGAAAATCTATTTACTTTATAATATAACTAGATCTTAACCCGTGCCGATGTTTTGTCTCTAATACGATATTGTTCACATTTTTCTTGCTTCATTTTATTCGTGAGTAATTATTTTGATATTCAAATAGGTTTTGGGAAACAAAATGGGTTACTCCGATCTTTTTTTTTTTACTTAAGCATGTTATTCCAATTTATTATACGGACGGAGTAATAATGTTGTGCCAACATGAAAATAAAATAAAAAATACAAGTAAATAAAATTTTTCCCTATTTATTGTTCCATCATACCATAATTTCAAACTTCAAAAAGAATATTTCATCTAACAAAGACAAATACCTAAACGCCAATCCAACTCCATGATGTTTATGAATACTTTTGTTCGAAATTATTGATAACTAAGGCTCTAAGGAGTGAAGCAAAAACCCATAATATTTTCCCTACTATAGATAAACACTATTTATTTATTTTTTGCAAAATGTGAGAGTTATAAAAATGAAGAACCCTTGGCTATTGGAAGCTTTGAGATATACACATGTGAGTTGAAAAAATAAACTTATAATAGTAAATCAAAACATGTGTAAGATTCTTTCTCAATCATATTGATAACATAATATTGAAGAAATTCGTGGATAAAAAGATTTCACACCAACTATGCTAAGTAGTGCATGAATGACGTTCTCACATCTAGTGTTACTCAAGTAATTTGGAGTTTTAAAGAGCATAGTCATATTGATATTTGTATCTACATAAATTCAACTAACCTTAGAAGAAAAATTATTAGTTTCAAGGTAGAGCCGACACCTCGCCTTCAATGTATACAACACACATTGGGTTTAATCGGCCTTGAGATTAAACAAATACCCCAATATTAGTCAAATAATGTCTACAAATACGGGATCGAAACAATGTAATAACGGGAAAAATGAGAGACTAACATCGGTTCTACAAAGAAAATACCCTATATGTATCAAAGTTTGTTAACCAAACATGTATTCAAATTAAAAAGTCATCAACTTAACACAAAAATATAAAAGAACCCAAGTTAAATCAATACTTGCATAAACAAAACTTATAAGAGAATTTTATAATTATTAAATACCTTTAAAATCACTATTAGAGATATAATTGCATGCCCCATAACGGTAGGAGGAAATCACAGATTAATTTGTAGAAATTTCCTTTGGATATGTAGCAATTGAGAGAAGTTTACACTTGGTGGTGATGCGTTCCATCTAAGTGTTGTTCGATTGATTATTTTTTTTAGAAGGTTTCGGTTTTCATTGGACAAACCTAGAGGTAGCGTTCATTATATTCATTATCATTCGAAATCCAAGACCAACTCGCCCTATGCTTACGGGATCTCAATACAACCTTAGATTTATCTATTGGACGGAGACACCTTGATACTAAATATGTAGTTTTTAGTGTTATTTATTATATAACGTGACATCCAAATGTTTTTTTCTTCTTCTTAATTTTCATGTATTTTAACCGAGTTTATATTAGCATTAAGACGATCAACCACATTTCTAATTTATAGTGTTATCCTTTTGTAGCAGCACATAATTAACATAGTCAATTACTACTCATCAAAACCAGGCCGGTACCACAAACCACCGGATATTACTTCTTTCTCCACCACCACCATTTTCCATCCCTCGTAGAATATTGGGCGCACTTATAACTTTTAATCCCACACGTCATGTATAAAGTTTAGATTTAACAAACTTAGGTCGTCAATTAATTTATTCAACTATATGTTTTTTGTTAATCTTTGAAAATCATGCGTATTTAACGGTTACCAAAGATAGAAGTGGCACCAAAAACAACCATTTTGTCTTATATGATTTGGTATCATCCCAAAAGTATTTTTATCCGCCTTTTTGATCGTGTCAAAAACAACCAACTATACTTTTCACAATACAATGTTACCTATCATGTAAATTTTTTTATTATTTTTGATTCAAAAAAAAAAACTAATACCACCGCCATTAAAACCATCCGGCGCCACTATTTCTTCCACCAAAACTAATGTTACCGCCTCCACCACTTTGTAACACATTCCATCGCTTCCACCACTTACTTCTTCCTCTACTACCACCACCACCACTAATATCTATTGAGATAATTTTTGTCAAAATTATTACTTATTGATGGAGATATGTATTAATATTAATTAAGGGATATTTATGATGTAAAATTAATAAATCATTTATCATGAGAAACTAATGTTTCCTAAATTAATAAAACACTTATACTAATTAATATTTAAGTTGAACAAACCATAACCATAGATTTATCTTCTCTCTAGACAAATCACTTATACTAATTAATAAAATACTTATACTAATTAATATTTAAGTTGAACAAACAACCACTGTTGATTTATCTTTTTTACCAATTCCAACCAAGGTGGAACAATGGTTAGAGGCCACTCTTATGACACAATAGGTCATGAGTTCGAACCTCCATGTTATAATTTTTAAAATTCAATATCTTGACTTGAGTATTCATTTTTAATTCATAATATTGGAATGAACACCACGTGTGCGACTTGTAGGGTGTGGCACGGAGGATCTGACCTTTGATTTATCTTTGCCAAGGATAAATCCGACCACCACTCATATAGGCAAAGTTAGCCTTGGCGCACGTGCGGGTTATGGGTGTGGTCCTGCATAATAACGACATCAGATTTATCTTTGCCAGAATAAATCCCTGCCACCACTTAAACAAGCTGTGCTTTGTATTATAGATACATGAAGACCACAGTATATGTATACCAATTTTGGATGTGGGGGCACCCTATATACAAACTTTAGAACTGGATTTTACTTTTTGCCATTCACTTTGTGTGCTTCACTTATTTTTTTCTCTTCAACACTTTGAAGATTGCCGAGTAAAGTTTAAGTAAGCCATATTCAGCAAATTGGGTCAAATTTTGTGCACGCTCCTCTGAAGACTGAAGACTGTATATTTAATATATTCATTTTATTGGTTGATTACTTAGTTGATGACCTCATTATCATCTATATATAGAACTTCGACCCTCCTTATACAATCTTCTAAATCAAATCATTTATGAAGATTGATATGTTACGTGTACACTCGCTAAAGAGTTAAGACGAAATTACCCATAGAAACTCCAATTTTACCGGATTCTTCTCATCAATTTTAAAAGATCCTTTTTAGTAGCTTTGTCAAAATTGATTTTCGGTTGAACCTCCAAAACTCTTTCGAGCACCAACTTTTATCTATGGGAGCAAAACAAATTTTTAAGATGTTATTCTGCTTATCCACTCCCTCCGTTTTTAAGAAAGAAATATTTTTACCTTTTCAATTTGGCATGACGCTGGTAATAGTCTAGGTAGTTTTATTTTTCATAGATTGGGTGTCGCTATTCAAAAAAGAGTTGGTGCTCAGTTTGTTGCTCGGCTACCAGCTGAAAACTCTGAAATTTAATTATCTTTATTATAATGTTTATTTAATTTTTCAAAATAAATAAAATAATTTGACATAAAAATATGTCAAATTGAAAAAGTAAAAGTATTTTTAAAAAAAAAAAAAACGGATGCAATATAAGACTTTAAGCATATAAATGATGGTGGTTGATATCTTATTTTCATGATTACTTGACAAGTCCACCAGACAAAAAATAACTTTCGACCAAGATCATCTCGAACTAGAGGAACCCGGATACGATGTACTATAAGAAATTAGTAACGCGAAGAAAAAACACCAACAACATCCAAAAAAATATTTTGGTAATGTAATCAATCTGTGGGATTTACTGAAGATCCTAATTGTCCCTAGGTAGGGGGTACACATTATACACAATCTTGTCGAGTTAGTATCTTATTGGTACACATTATACAATTCTCTACTCTCTAAAAATTACACTAGCTTAATCATCAAATATTGTTTTAACCCATTTGTAATTCTGTTCCCATTTACTGACAAATTCGTTTGTATCTATTCTTATTTAACCTGGAAACGGACAATCAGGGGGGAGACAAGATTTCCGGACAGGGGTGCAAAATTTTGTTTTGGGGTATACAATTTTTTGTAGGGGGTGCAACCAGGCAAAATTGGGCTTGTAAATATAGGAAAATTTGTTATTGGGCCTAAATTAGGCTTTGGAGCCAGCTGGGCAGGGGTGCAAGTGCAACCCCTTGCAATGGGCTGGCTCCGCCCCTGCGGACAATTTAACGTTCTTCATGTACGATGACAATAAAATCGGTAATAACCTGCAACCAGCATTAATATCGTCTTTTAATCATGTCAAAATGCTAGATTATTGCCAGAATAAAAACTAATATGCTATCCATAGGAAAAAAAAATCATACAGAGCTAGTGGTTGGCAACCTAGCAACAAGCTGGGCACCAACCCCTCTTTGAATAGCAATGCCTAATCTATGGAAAATAAAACTACCAAAACCACTACTAGCGTCATTATTAACAAGACAGTTCTTAAGACGCTTAAAGAAACATAAAGTATCTTCACCGAGTTCCCCCAAAGTAGAGAAGGCCAGGACTCCCAGACCATAACCAAGTGAAGTGCACTTGTCTAAATATTTAACACGCTTTCTTGAAACCGCCTTAGAAATAGCTTTCCACGGGACAAAAGAACGTATACCATCACCGGTAAAGGCGAGACACCAAAGTGACATCCATACAAACATCTTGACCGTTTTCCCAGTCGAGGACAAGAATATCGGCAGGCCTCAAGTCTTTATCCTCATCCGAAAGAATGCCAAGAGAAACTTCCTTGCGAGCAGGTACACTAGCTTTGTAACAAATATCAACAACAATATCACGGACAAGATCATGTCGAAACTGACTTCCAACATCTTTAGCACAATGAAGCGCATGGTCACCAAAGATATCCATAGATTTGTTACAACTCGTGCATAAGCCATTCTCAACAAACAATGGGATGCCAAGGCGATAGCAAAGAACGGCTCGGAATTGTCTAGGCCCGATACACTGATTAAGCCCAATGATTGGTACAGCTAATAAATAGTCCTGAGCGTGTTTGATACGGTTACACTGCCACAAAATAGAATCTCTTGAGACATAGAGAATTGGTTCGGGATTTGCTTCTTCGCATCAAAATAAGTGACTGCCGGGGAGTGCATGGAAGGGGGCGATTCATCGACACGGTAAGAAGGAGGTAATCCACATACCGGATAAAGTTCGAAGAGCCAATCCGATAAAGCGTAGCCTTTGTTTGTTGAGAATAAACTACCCACTGTCTTCCTCACATCAAGCATCGATTACGAGAGGCAAGGAAACAGTAGGTACGGGTGTTCGCCATGGTGTAGATGCCAAGGCCGCCATCTTTGATAGGCAAAGTATCCAATCTCTGCTGTAGAGTACCAAACCCAGCACCGTCTCCAGTGATTAAGAGTCTCAAATACTTAAGTAAATGATCATCAAAAAGATCAGTGGCGGATCGCAAGGCTGGGCTTTGGATTGGTAGACGTAATGCAAAATATAAACGAGACACACCGTGCAATTGCGAAGTAATAACATCTCACTCTGAGGGTCCCTGAGTTTTTTGATTGCATCCATCAGTTGAACAGTCTTATTCACCCTGGTCAACATCATATCACTAATGAAGTTCGAATCCAAACTCACAGGTCCGCCCAAGAGCTTAACGCCGTTAGAGGGCCTACCAATGTCAGAGGGGAATACACCATCAAGTGTACTTCTGGGATCAATAGATGTCCAAAAGACTTCAGTTTTTCGGACATTAAGGTGTAACCCCCTGTTAGGTCCTTCATCTTCTATTATACTCAAGGCCTTGGCTACCTCCATAGTATCCCCAATAATGGTACCGTCATCAAGGTACCAAGCGTGTAAATCAAGAGTGCAGCGAGAAGCAATAGTCTTCACAAGAGGATGAAGAGTCAATGCAAACAGCAAGGGACCAAGGGGGTCCCCCTGCTGAACCCCAAGTGCAGATGACAAAATATACTGATCATAATAGAGTTTAGCAGGTCGCAAGTAACAAAATTCTACCCAGCGAGAAATACCTGGATAGTGAAGACGAACCTCTTTGATGAGATGAGATCTGCTTACCATGTTGAAAGCATTGGAAAAGTCAATAAGCAGCATTGACATTTTATCCGAGTGTCCTTTCAACTCCAAAGAAGCAATTTGACATGTAAAATACTCTCCCACCGACCCAAGCACACCAACTCCAAATTGATAGTCGCAGAGATAAGAAGTCATCTCCTTTCCGATCGAAAGAACAACCTTGGAAACAGGTCTTCGCCAAACCATGCCAACCGCAATTGGCCTAATACCACCCCTGGTTTAAGTAATGGAGTTAGAGGAGCACTGGAAATGAACTCGCCCAAGCTATTGGGGCATTTCTAGCCAACCAAAGATTGACTACACCCGTAATCGAAGCAAGTAAATTATCACCACCGCATGTTGCAGCCCCACTCATGACATTAACCAAATGTTGCGCGCGTAAGCCATCACGCCCACAAGAGGCGTGCCTTTTGGGAAGCTCTTTATCGCTCCCAAACAGCCCGTGAATCCACTGTAATAGGGTCGTTGTCCACGACATCCGAAGGAACAACGGGGGATGAGTGAAGGATGCTTATCTTGCAAATCAAGATAAGTACTCTCATTCTTGGGAAGCTAACCACGATGAAGAAAGCACTCGTATTGCAAATGAGTAATGACCACAACTAATCTTCTTTCGGCAAGCGAGAATATTAGCAAGACACTTTGTTTCTTGAGTCTGTCTTCCCATTACCCAAACAGAAAGTTCTTTGCAAAAGTTTTGATGCAGAATCGAGCATCCATTAGGCTCTTTCCACACCGCAATGGCTCGATTGATTCTTTGCGATTTGCGACTTCTTTCGATCGCCTGACTTTGCCTCGTGAGAACTCTTTGGTCTAAGCAGAGTTAATGTACAAATAGGAAGAAGCCATTTGTAACCACAAGTTAAGATTACACGGGCTAGCGATAACCCATCGAGACAAAATTTTAGTTCCTGGAGAAGCGAGCTTTGCATTGGTGTGGGATGCATTTAACGGTGGTGAGCCGTCGTTGGAAGATGGCATTCAAAGGTCCGTGGAAAGAACAACACCACAACAATTCGTCATCATCGACCATAGCATCACTATCCAACGAAGAAGCATCACAGACCGCATCAATGGTTGGAGCTAAGCATTCAGGAACAGGTCCAACTGGTTTGGTTAAACCATGGAGGAGAAACGCAGCACCATCTCCGTTGAGTGGTCCGGCAATGACTTCACCATGCACATCGCCTTCTCTACCTCTACAGGGCATCGACCAAGCGTGTAGATGCATGCATTTACCACATAACCACATACGAAGACTGCCGAGAAGCTTCTCACAAGCAAGATAAACGTTCAAGTCCTTGGTGATCAATTCTCTGCAAAAATCTTTCTTCTCTGCGGATGAGAAATGCTTGTCATGGAGATGTTTTATGAAGGAGCTCTTGGCATATCCTCTGCCATTAACGCCATCACGACAACTGTGGAGTGTCTTGAACGGGCAATGGCAAAAGTTCTCATCAGTGACTGTAGATGTGGAAGCCTCGAAAGACGACTGGGTAGGCTGTTCTGTTAATCGACTAAGAGAAGACGTTCTGGTAAGAATGGCCATATCTGAAGGAAAACCCTAAAAGAGAAAAAAATAGAACCCTAGAAACAAAACGAGAATCGTGAAAACAATGGAAGAAAAACCCAAAAACGAAGGAAACGAAAGGGAAAATCTGCGTGGAATCAAAAACCCCGATAAAACCTACAGCTACCATGGTGAAACTGGAGATTCACGCCGGTTTTCAGTCGCCGGGAGAAAACGCCAGAGAAAACCATGAACGCCAGAAATTTCATTAACTTTACCACTGTACCCAGGGCCGGTGACGATGAATTTCAAACAAAACTAGCATTAAGACTAAGATTAATAATATTCCATTGACTTTACCACTGTACCCAGGGCCGGTCCTGAGTCTTTTTTGTGTTGGATATTTTCAACAAACCCTTGAATTGAAGGCATTTAGGAAACTTCCGGGGTTCGACCTGTTCACTCTGAATGGAATTTTTTTGTTCTAACGTTTCTATTGTCAGTTAGAAAACCCGAACAAAAAACTCGTTTCACCAATGGACGCATTGAAGGAAGAGACGCGCATGTTCACTCTGAAAAGATATCTGTAGAAATGAAGAGTCATCTTCAAAGGGTGTGATTTCCTCTTTAAATGGGAGACTTGTTTTCATTCAAAACACATCTCTAAACTCTCTCTGTTTTCTTTCTTACAAGCATCATCAGAAACAAAACCAGTGTGTTCTTGGTTGGATTAAGGTCGTAAAAGCTTTGAATCCAACAACTGTTGTGGGGCTTCAAGTATCCTGACGGCAATATTCAATTGACCTGTTTGTACTCGCCAATTCAATTGGGAAAGGTTCGAATAATTGTCAAAAAGAATCTTTTTAACATCTTCAATACCATCTCCGCATTACATTCGGAAGCCATCAAAATCGCACGTGCAGTTGTCCATTGTGAGCAGCAGACAATTTGTATAAGCAAGTGGGAATGATAGAATGCCAAGTGTCACGACATTGATGTTTCTGATAGGGTTGGCATTATAACGTGCGGAATAACTCATCAACACGGGTGTCGAAGAGGTCGGGTTGACTTGTTTTTTTTTTTCATATAGTATCTCGATTTTCGGTAGAGTTTGGGCACTGAATATATCAAATATCCAACTCTCTTTATTGATTCAAGAAATCGCATGGTTAGATCCAAGTTTAAAGCGGTAAACTCTGTAATCTCTCATTGCTTTCGTATGAGATTAACATCATATGCAGGCCTTTTCCAGTGAGTATACCAGCATAATTCTAGTGAGAAACTTCAAAGATGAACCTCAAAAAAGACAACTCATAATCATCATCTCTGGTCACCTTCCATCACATTTCATGTACCTAGAACTTCACTCCAATCACATCTTGAGATTCATGCAAATCAAGCATATAAGGAGGAAAAAAAAGGTGTAAAGGGGTAATGGTGGGGGGCATTTCAACCAAAGACCTACTTTTGTTATCTAAACCAAAACTACCATGTGATCAAACCTAATATCCTCAACAACTAAACTTATCTTCTTAATTATCATTATTATTACAGACAGAAAGAAAAAAATCTTTTGGTTTTGGATTTTTTTTTTTTTCTTTTCCAAAAGGTAATTTTTGCAAATTTGGCTTTCCAAAAACAGAATGATTACAAATTCTCTTTAACTAAATCCTTAATGTTCCACGATTAACACCAAACTCTCTTAGTTTGACTAATTCAGCTCGAATTTCATTGGCCTCCTAAAGTAAATTTTAGAGACATGCATGTGTTTTAAGTTCCAAGGTTCTCAACTAGGCTTTGGGTCTTTGACAACCTGCATGTTAACAGTTATCCGCAACCGATTAGAGAAGAACCGAACGAAACATTTACAAATACTCCCTCCGTCCCACTATTAAGTAACTTAGTTCAAGTGTGCACAATTTTTAAGGCATGCAAGGGGAAAAATACTTTTAATCACTTCTTACATTTATACCCTTATGGATAATAAATAATGAAATTTTGAAATAATTTATCTCTCAAACTACACCACAGATATTCGCAAACTTCGTACCAGTGAAAAGCATTTTAAAACACCTGCGTAACAAATATAAACATGATTATCAAATTATGCATATTTCTTATATTTCTTATAATCAATTAAAAGGATAATTTTAGGAATATCTCATTGTTTAGTGATATAGGTCACTTAATGGTGGGACAAAATCTAAAAGTAACTAGGTCACTTATTAGTGGGACGGAGGGAGTAGTTGGTTTTGAGTTAAAAAGATAAAAAACTGAGAGTAATAGTTCTTATTAAGCTCCACATGTACTCCTCTTTCTTCCATGTGGGACTATCCCTAGCTATACATATATCGCGTCACATAATCCAACAATCTCCACCTTGGCGAGATTAAACCACTTCACCAGTCCAATCAGACTCCATCATATGATTAACATCTGTATATGTTACCCATCGGTCATGATTATTGTCACTATGCGCCCTGGAATCCTACTCCACCTTGAGCTAATGTGAAGGCAAGTACTAACTCCACCTTGAGCATTTCCTTGACTACCTAAAACCCTGCTGCACTTGAGAGTAAATGTGTGAGACATTAACTCCACCTTGAGCGCTTGATTCAACCTTGAGCATTGCCTTGCCGATCTAGAATCCTGCTCCACCTGAGTTAATGAATGAGACATTAACTCCACCTTGAGTGCCAGTTCAACTTTGGTCCTTGCCTGCTCCACCTTGAAAAAAATCTTTTGGTTTTGGATTTTTTTCCAAAAGGTAATTTTTGCAAATTTGGCTTTCCAAAAAACAGAATGATTACAAATTTACAAGTACTTTCACTAAGTGATCCTTAATGTTCCACGATTAACACCAAACTCTCTTAGTTTGACTAATTCAGCTCGAATTTCATTGGCCTCCTAAAGTAAATTTTAGAGACATGCATGTGTTTTAAGTTCCAAGGTTCTCAACTAGGCTTTGGGTCTTTGACAACCTGCATGTTAACAGTTATCCGCAACCGATTAGAGAAGAACCGAACGAAACATTTACTAATAGTTAGTTTTGGGTTAAAAAGATAAAAAAGAGTAATAGTTTTGGTTTTACGTAATTAATATAGACTATTAGATCTATCTTAGATTTAGTTTAAACTATAAAAGTTGATACTCCCTCCGTACCTATTATATAGGCGGAATATGACATTTTCTTTGTACCATTAGATAGGCGGAGTGACAACTTCAAGATAGTTTTTATCCATTTTACCCCTATTTATGTTGCTTGGTTATCCTCACATTTAAGTTTATGTTTCTAACATAGGGAATGTAATAAGGGTAAAACAGGAAAAGTCATAGATATTTATGAAATCAAAAAAGAAGTCTTAATCTAAGAGATTTGGTCCCTCCGCCTATATATGTGGTACGGAGGGTGTATTTAATTTTATGTTAATTATATGTGTACTTTCTGTGCAACTATATTTAATCTTTCACTAGGGCTTAACCTGTGCCGTAACGGCACGGGCATATTTTTTTTTTAAATTTAATTATGTATTTTCCAACATATGAATATTAAATATAATATTTATTAATATCAAGTTTACCCTTCTTGTCATTACAAAAAGTAAAGGAAAACCCGATAGAATACAAATGGTAAAACCAATCAGTTTTATGTAATTAATATCAACGATTAGATCTATCTTAGATTTAGTTTAAACTATAAATATTTAATTTTATGTTAATTATATGTGTAATTTATGTGCAACTATATTTTCATCTTTCATTTTTTTGTGTATCTTTTTAGCTATTAGTTTCATGAAACTGACAATATAATATGTTTACAAGAACCTAATTTTGTTTATCTTTTTGGCAATTAATTTCATGAAACTGACAATATAATCTGTTAACCAGAACCTAATGATAAAAAAAAAAACAGACTCGGTTTAGCTTAAAACCAAATTGTTGGCTAATGGTACGGTTTGGTTCTGTAAACTAAAAACAGAGAGTAATGATTTCGATTCTAATTTGAGAAAAAAAAAAAAAAAACCGAACCAAGCCATATACAGTACATCCCTGCCTGCATTAAATGCATCCTTGAAAATAGCTTATTTGCATTGACCTCCCTTGACCTCCCCAATATTTCTGACTCGATTGAATGGCTGATCGAGAAATGTGGACGGGAATCAATGCCGAGTCAGAATCGAAGGTAGGATTGGAGAAAGAAAAATGGATACGGATAATGAAGAGAATGAAATGCTATAATAAAGAGGTTGTTTGAAATTGTACATAATAGGTTTTGAGAGTTAGTTGGCCACCCTGCCTAAAATCATAGTACAAGCTTTACAATGAAATCCCTTTAAATCCTGAGAAAAAAATGCTTCTTCCTAGAGAAATGAGACTATCTCATCTTGTTTTCGAGAAGATTGAGATAACTAGATGGTTGGTGAACAAGAATCTCATGTGACTGTTTTCTATAAAAATATCTCTAAGGAGAGATTTTGATTCTAACTTAATCTTGTAGAATTTCATTTGAAGCCGAATTGAACCAAGGCCATTCTTCATGGGTATTATTAAATCTCACGTGGACATACATATTTCACATACGTACAAGTTGTTATAACCTTCCCTGGTCCTCCTATTCTTTTGCTAAGAAGTCATATTCTATAGTTGTTTAGGTTTAGTCTTGTTGTAAAGTCCGGTACTACTGTTGTAACTATTCTCTAGTTTATTCTGTTTAGTATTCTCATATGTAATCTCATGTAATTCATATAAATACTTTTAATGAAATCAATCTCATAAGTTGTGTGAGAAACTTCAAACCAATATTCGTTTATGGTATATTAGAGCTAGGGTTTATTTGTTTTCTTCTGAAACTTCATCTCCATGGATGTTGATGATACTCAATCAGATCCTCCACCAGTGGAACCTCACAACATCACCATCTCCGATAAGGATACTGCACTATCTCCCAACAGTCTTTATTACGTCCACCCAGCGGACAATCCCACATCTGTGATATTCACTCCCCTTCTAACCAGCGATAATTACTTCACCTGGGGTAGGGGAATGATGAAAGGTGGTACATTGAAGAAGCCAACAAGTTCAGTCGATCTTCCACACTAGACGCGTTGCGATGATCTCGTTGGGAGTCGGATCTCAAACTCTGTTGATCCTGAAATCAGATGAAGCACAATGAACTTCCCATCTGCAAGAGAACAATGGCGGGAAATCAAGTCTCGTTTCTCCCATCACAATGCATCCAAGTTGTATGCATTAAAGCAATCTATCTCCAATCTGAAACAAGACAATCTTAGTGTGGCGATGTATTACACAAGACTCAAGTCTCTCTGGGATCAGTTGGATGTTTTCGTCCTGCTGAGCCATGTATTTGTGGAGCCGGCAAAAACTACGTCGACAATCACAATCAGGATAGAGCCATGGAGTTCTTACAAGGCTTACACGATCAATTTTCTTCTCTGCGAAGTCAAATCCTTCTCATGGAGCCTATGCCTTCGTCTGCTAAGATCTACAATCATGTAAGGTAGGAGGAGGAGCAACAACGTATAAAATCTTCTTCTGTTCCATCCATTGAATCAGCTACTTTGAATGTCTCTCGTGGTGATTATAGAAATTCGAGGAACTATGCACAACCTGGTACTGGAGGAATCGCTATTCCTGGCAATAATAAACGTCCCAGGCCATTCTGTGATTATTGTAAAAAAATTGGTCACACTAGAAAAACTTGCTGGAAGTTGAACGGATATCCTAAAGATTTACCAAAATCATCTCGTGGCCCTGATGCTCCTCTAGATGCTGCTATCACACCTGTTGCTGCACCGTTCCCCCTTGCTGCACCACATATTAGTGTAGCTCAATATCATCATCTCCTGTCGCTGCTGGAACCCAATATTGCTACTGGTGGTAATACTCCTTTCGCCAACTTCGCAGGTATGTCTCTTTCTTGTACTATCAATTCTTGGATTGTAGATAGTGGTGCTACTCACCACATATGTTCTTCTTTATCATTGTTCACTTCTCATAATTTGGTTTCTAAACCAATCCATGTTCAATTACCAGATGGATCACATACATCTTGGACTCATATTGGGTGTGTTGATTTATCACTTACTATCAAACTATTGAATGTTTTATATATTCCAAGTTTTAAATTTAACTTGCTTTATGTCAGTCAATTGACTCGCACAGCTAATTGTTGTGTATCATTCTCAAATGGATCTTGCATCTTTCAGGACCGTCAAAAGAACACGGAGATTGGATGGAGTAAATACATTGCAGGCCTCTACTACTTCAGTTCTCAACTATTTGCTTTCTCTGTTAATACGAATAAGCCTGTTAATACATGGTATCGCCGTCTCGGCCATCCCAACATGGATTGTTTTAAATTTTTAGCTAGCAAATTTTTTTACATTCATTCTCAATGTAATCACTTTTGTGATGTTTGTCCAAGGGAGAAAAAAACTCGTCTTAAGTTTAATAAAAGTGTTTCTTCATCTTCTCATGTTTTTCAATTAATACATGCTGATATCTGGGGTACCTTTTCAATCCAGTCTCTTTCCGGTGCAAAATACTTTCTTACTATTGTAGACGACTACTCTAGATGCACTTGGGTCTATCTAATGAAAACTAAATCAGAAACTTTAAAGTTTCTTCAATATTTTTTTTTTTAACTTCGTTATGACTCAGTTTGGTCATAAACTCACCAACATCTCCTCAGGTGTCGATAATTTAATTATTCCATCATTGCAAACTTTTCGGTCTGACAATGGTGTAGAGTTTAAATCAAAAGAACTTCAGTCTTGGTTTCATGAAAAAGGTATTCTTCATCAAACAAGTTGTGTTTATACTCCACAACAGAATGGCGTTGTTTAACGCAAGCATCGACACTTGCTAAATGTAGCAAGGTTTTTAATATTTCAATCCAATTTACCCCTGCGTTTTTGGGGAGAATGTGTTCTTGCTGCTGCTTATTTAATAAATAAGTTACCATCTCAAATATTATCTCATAAATCTCCTTATGAGATGCTACTTCGACAACCTCCAGATTATTCTAATCTACGTGTTTTTGGCTGTCTTTACTTTGCGAGAAATACTCGTATTTCTCACAAATTCGACCAGCGTGCCAAACCTGGCATTTTCGTTGGATACCCTCATGGTCAGAAGGGTTACAAGATATACGATCTTGAAACTAATTCCATTTACACTTCTAGAGATGATGTAGTGTTTCATGAACACTCTTTTCCATTTGATGATTTATAGCATAATTCAATTGTACCCGCCTCTATACAATCTCCGGAATCTTATCTCTATGATTCCATTTATACTTCTCCTGCACCTATTTCACCGACATCTCCC
Organism: Papaver armeniacum; assembly: GCA_023531295.1. Lineage (NCBI taxonomy): Eukaryota > Viridiplantae > Streptophyta > Magnoliopsida > Ranunculales > Papaveraceae > Papaver > Papaver armeniacum. The sequence continues at coordinate 160,535 of JAJJWW010016643.1, forward strand.
TCACAGCTGAACTGTGACGATTTATTATATGCTGAAACTGTAGGTCATTCCGCTACACAATCTACAGAGAATGTTGGTTGTTCAATTCCATACTCTACAGTTTCTCCCTAGACTACACAGCCTGTAGTCTCACCTGCCAGATCATCTCCAGGTTAGTCCGTAAATCTGCATGTCCGATCCTTTCCAGGTCAGTCCCTTAATCAACCTGCACAATCATCTCCAGTCTGTACCTCCACCTGTACGATCCTTCCCAGGTAAGTCCCTTAATCCACCTGCACAAACATCTCCAGGTCAGTCCGTAACTCTACCTGCACAATCCTCTCAAGCTCTGTCTTTTATTTTACAAACTCATACTCATGTGGTTCCTTCTGTAGTCCAATCTTCAGGAAAATCTTCTCCATTGGCACATCCAATTGCCTCTTCATATGGTCTGCCATTTTTATCGTCAGTACCAATAAATCACTCAATTACTCCAGCTGAACATTCACGACCAGTTCGTGATCGCCATCCTCCAGTCTATTTGCAAGACTATCACTGTTCAGCTGCACAATGTCAATCCAGTTCTGCATATCCATTAACGGACTATTTATCTTATGATAAATTCAAGCCAGAACATAAGGATTTCTTATCTGATGTTCTTCTTATTAATGAGGAACCAAAATCCTTTTCACAGGCAACCAAGTGTCCAAAGTGACGTGTTACAATGGCTAAAGAGATTTTGGCCTTGGAAGCAAATGATACCTGGATAATGGTTGATTTACCACCCGGCAAAACATCAATTGGCTGTAAATGGGTTTTTAAAATCAAATTTAACTCTGATGGCTCCATAGAACGCTATAAAGCTCGTCTTGTTGCGAGTCGATATACTCAACAGGAAGGAATCGACTATTACGATACTTTTGCACCGGTTGCCAAGTTAGTCACTGTCCGTGTGTTGCTGTCTGTGGCAGCAATCAAAGGATGGTCTTTACACCAGTTGGATGTGAACAATGCATTTCTTGAAGGTGATCTCGATGAAGAAATCTATATGCGCATTCCACCGGGTCTAGCATGTAAATGTGAGTCTAAAGTATTCAAACTTAAGAAATCTCTCTATGGCCTTAAACAAACCTCTCGTCAATGGTTTGCAAAACTAAGCTCAGTCTTATTAGCTGAAGGATTTCAAAAATCTCTATGTGATCATTCTCTTTTCACATATCATCGGGGTACAACTTCGATTTTTGTTTTAGTTTATGTCGATGACATAATTATAACTGGCACAGATGATAGCTTCATCAATTCACTTAATCTACGTCTGGCTTCTCATTTCTCTATTAAGGACCTTGGACGCTTACAATATTTTTTGGGTATTAAGGTCTCTCGTTCTTCTAAAGGAATTTTCCTTTGTCAACGCAAATATGTCCTTGATATTCTTAAAGACTCTGATCTCACTGATGCTCGTATTTCACCATTTCCAATGGATGCACATCTTAAGTTAACACCCACTGATGGTAAGGGGTTGTCTGATCCAAGTCCATTTCGACGCCTTATTGGTCGTCTCCTGTATCTTACAGTTACTCGTCCTGACATAAATTATTCAGTAACTTATTTGAGTCAGTTTATGCAGAAGCCTCGCACATCTCATATGGATGCTGCTCATCGTATTCTCCGTTATCTAAAGGGAACAATTGGTCATGGCATATTCTTGTCTTCCAGTAGCTCTCTTTCCCTTCATGGATTCACGGATTCTGACTGGGCAGGATGTCCATTCACTCGTCGTTCTACTACAGGTTACTTGGTAAAAATAGGCGATAGTCCTATTTCATGGAAATCCAAGAAACATCCTACTGTGGCTCGTTCTTCTACTGAAGCCGAATATCGTGCTTTGGCTAATCTAACAACAGAATTACAATGGTTATATTATCTCTTCACTGACATGCATATTTCATGTCCTCTCCCTATCACTGTTTCTTGTGATAGTCAAGCCGCAATTCACATTGCTCAAAATCCGGTTTTTCATGAATGGACTAAGCATATAGAAATACACTCCTATTTTGTTCGTGAAAAACTACTCAGTGGTTTGATTTTGCCAAAACATCTTCAATCTGCTGATCAACTTGCAGATGTTTTTACAAAGCCGTTGGGAGCTCCACAATTAGGTCGTCTGGTTGGCAAGTTGGGCATTCGTTCTGGCTCTACCGCTCCAACTTGAGGGGGTATTAAATCTCACGTGTACATACATATTTCACATACGTACAAGTTGTTATAACCTTCCCTGGTCCTCCTATTCTTTTGCTAAGAAGTCATATTCTATAGTTGTTTAGGTTTAGTCTTGTTGTAAAGTCCGGGTCTACTGATATACCTATTCTCTAGTTTATTTTGTTTAGTATTCTCATCTGTAATCTCATGTAATTCATATAGATACTTTTAATGAAATCAATCTCATAAGTTGTGTGAGAAACTTCAAACCAATATTCGTTTAGGTAGCAAACACAATCCAAGGCCATAATGGAGATGATGCAAGTGAACAACTAAGATTGGGTAGAAAACACAATTCAAAGATACACTTTATGTTCTTTACATAAGATTTGTATTTTATAGCGGCCCATATGGAAATGACTGAACAGGTAATTACCATTTAGAACTGCAGATGTATCTCTAGTAGAGTTGTACAACCGTTTAATGTAGGTATTATAGAAATCGAGAAAGATATGTAAATCATCCTCAGTAGATATGACACATGTTACAAACTTCTTATTCCTTTTGTGGGCTTTTCTCATATTGCTATCAGCTAATTGTGCTTGCATGAACAAACGGAATCATATATTTTTCTTTGACCTTTAGAAGTCACAGCACAAATCCACGCAACAGTTGAGTAATCCAAAACACGATAATGCCGTGCAAATCTGAGTAATAACAATAGCACCTTGATCATTTACGCGAGAACAAATCCGGATAAAGCACATACAACAACAACAATCACAGTACTCTGCGCAAAAGGTTGAAGCAGCCTTTGTGATAGGGTCTGAGGCAGCATCAGGGAATAATGGATCTCCAAATCCTGGGAAAACATTTTCTGCAGTGGCTTTTATGTTACCAAATCCACAACCCAAGCTTCTCAGCAATATTATCTTGTGTCCTTCTGAATCTACAAGCTTTTTCAGGTTAACTTTGTGAACCTAATTCGACATAAAGAAAGACCAAAGCATACTTAGATGCACATACACAAAAATAAACAAATAACGGTCCTTTTTTTTTATGCAAGAGTGCATACCAGTGCACTATAATGCCATGAGACAAATCCATACCTCTTGTAATCCAACTGATTCGAATGCTTGTATCTCTCTTTCGTTCTGACATAAGATCATTCGAGTGTATTCAGATGGAACACTACTTTGTATGCTTATTCTCGCAATCTTCAATAAAAACATAACTAGAGTTAGTCCATCTAACTTAAACTATTCAAAGCCACGAGAACATTGATAGAACATATCGATTCTGAAGTCCAAATAACAGATGAATGGAATCAATACGGAAAGTCCTAGAAAGTGCACTCAACAGCCCTGGAATCTTATGTATACAAAGCATCTCAAGAACTTATTAAATTTGAACTATTGCTCATAAACAATCAACCTTCTCCCCGAGTTCAATACTTTGTGAAAGCCACGCTTGAGCTGTGAGTAAGTCGATCTGTTGCTTTCCAACTACCTGTTAGGAACGACAAAGTAAGGAAAACTAAGAACATAATCACCAAGGTGTTTACTTCTTCTACCAAAGAAGAAAAGATTCAGAGAATTATCTTGAAAACACCATCATAACTAGAAGTTAGCAACTTACCCTGTCAAGAGAGACTCCCTTTGCCCTTTGTGCTTTCAAGTTTATTGTGAAGTTACTCATATCTGAGAAGAAACCACTAACTTTAAGAGAAACAGGGAATTCCCCTTTATATCTTCCGGAAACTATCAATGGGTTTCCAGAGGAAAGATCCGGAATACAATGAGGATAAACCTACAGAAATGAAAACAGAAAACAACTATTATTAAGAACACCGAAGAAACAAAACCAGTCGAAGTAGAAAAAGTTCACCAAGTGCACAGATTATTACAACTTAGCCGAAACTTATACAAAGATAGTCAGAGTAAGCAAACCTCAATTGCATCTAAATAATTTAATTTATCGACAGTTATATTCGCAAGAACTGTGGATGAGGCTTTAGTATATAGTCTTTGGAATTGGATATCAATAAGATCTGGATAAAATGAGAAAGGCATAACAAAAACTTTTGTTTCAGATCTTATAGTTGACAGAAAAGTTTGAATGTCAAAGTATTTGTTAGAGTTCAGGATTAACCTGGATGCAATGCAGCACCATAATGGCCTTTGCTGATCAGTGCAAGCATTCGCAAGAAATAGTGGTTGCAGTGCAAACCTATGAATTCCAACAGTCAGTTAGATTACACAATTGACATACAAATTAAGTCTTTGTTGCTAGGATGATTATTGCACAATGTTTTATTTTTTCTAAACTGAAATACCATTTCGAAGAATGTGCAACGAAAAAACTAACATTGTTTGAATTAAAGTGAAGAATTACTTACCTATACCAAATGTGGAAATGCGAGGAAATCTAGACCCTCTAGTTGTCACTTGATTTCGTACAAGTTCACATATGTGTTTTTCATTTTCAACACTTCCATCCGTAATGAGAAATATGAGAGGTATTGTTTTGGAATCAAAGGTGTTAGAGAACATCTCCATTGCCTACAGGAAAACAGGATTGAGATTACCAACTGTGAATATAAAAAACCAACTTAGACAAGTAAACCAATTGAAAATTACTCAGAAGAAAACTCTACTTGACTCAGGGGTTGTAGAATGTTAGTTCCACCCGCTGCAACAAAGTGCGTCTGCATCCATTCAGTAGCTTCTTCAATTGCTTCTGTGGTTGCCAATTGAAGTGATGATGAGAATAAGAGAGTTTCTCCACTGAAAGCTATAAGACTAAATGAGTCCTCCTGATTGAGATTCATTAGGGCTGCATACAACGCTTCCTTGACGCTCTCGAGGGGCCTTCCTTGCATGCTTCCACTAATATCAATGAGAAATACAACTTCCTTTCTAAATACCTAACAACAATTTATTATTGGTGTAAGAGTGCACATATTGGATATACCATGTTCGAAAGATATATGCCTGCAATCAATAATATATCTCACACCTTTTTGCTCTGGTTATTGCCGGGAAAAAGGTAAAAGCAGAACTTCTCCCTTTGATCAAAGTCTTGCTTTGACGGAGAATGTAACAGCAACCCCCCCATTATGTCACTGGAAGAAACCTGAGACAATCACGATAAACCAAGCAAGTAAATCTAGCTCTGCTCTTTAACTCATGTACAGTATAGGGCAAGGATAGGAATATTGTAAAGCAACTAACCATTGTGCAACTTATCGTGTATGAAAACCTGAATTCAATTTGTGACCATGTCGACACATCTGCTTCATATGAACACTCTAACCTCCCCGCTTGCTTTGTTACAACCTGAAAATCATTGAATCCTTCACTGGGTTACTTTAAAGCAATACAAATGCGAATGTCAGATAATACAAGTTTGAACTTTGATGGACACTGACCTTCAAAGGATGGCTAGCCTGCAGGCCTAGAACTTCAGTTCCAGTACCAGATTCTACATTCAAAGTTATTTTTTCGATTTTGGGATTTTCCTTTCCAGGAGGACTGACGAATTCGGGAAACTTGAAAGGTATACTAAGTGAGAACTGCCCACTATTAAATGACAATTTCTGTGACCAATTGATTTTAATTGATATATCTGAACCGCCTTCAGCCTTAGGAAAACGTGGGTCAAAAATACACATGAATTCTGTTAGCAAGAAAATATTTACGCTAATACATTAGACAACAACAATAATGACAATGGATTCAAACTACCTGTGGTATTGTTAAGGCAAACATTTCAGGTGTTAAGAAGCCTCCACGGTGGGATTTCCCTAGTTTCCCGGTATCCATTTTTTCTTCCAAGGGGATTAGCTCAGTTGTGTATTGTCTATGTTGTTTTCCATTAACATCGACCTCAACACCTAGAACTGAACCCTGTTAGCCAAATCATGTCTCTCTTAAGTACAAGAAATAATGCCAAATGCTAATGTCTAGAAAATGTAGTCAACTGAAATAGAGAGTATTACACTCGCTACCTCTGGCAAATGAATGTCATCTAGAAATATTTTGCAACACCCCTTGTCTAAAATGAAAATGTTCCGAATAAATACAATCATATAATTAAAACTAAAATGAAACGAAATGAAAATTTTCTTCCCAAAATTGCTTCAATTTGGAAGAAGCTTTTCCAAACATGAAAATTGAAACGACCGAACGGCTGATCTTCAATGGTTGATGATACATTCACCTAAGATACTCAGACTTGCTATCAACTCAGAATGACATCCCAACATTTTTCCTTCGTCAAAGGAATTACTCAGTCACAGTCACAGGTATCCTTAAACCAAACAAGTGGCATTCATTTTCATATAACACACATTTCAACTCAAACATGTTAAAGCAGTAGTATCTCTAAAGGATCAAAGTGGAACTAAAACATAATTACAACATGCAAATTTGTCCCGGATGCCAAGCAGAATTGAAATGTCAGTACTTAGAAAAAAACTTAAAAGAATTTCTTAAAACATACACAAAAAAGCTGACCTGTTCCGACATTGGCACAATTAATCGACAAGAACAAGTTCGATTCCGCTTAACGCAATGAACTCTCCATAACCCAATAACAGTAACAAAAGCAGTATCCAAAAAACATTCAATTTCCACTGAAATTTCATTCATATGCAGAGGAATCAAAGCTGACGGAACACATTTTCCATGTATATGTGGTTGATAACTTGGTATATCAGGATTATCAACTATTTCTGGATCAGAAATCACTGCATAAACCATCGGAGATGTTGGTAATAGATGAGTTGAATAATTAAATGATGATGAAGATGATAATTTCTTGGAAAATTTATTCTCCATTACAGGTTGTTGTGGAGGGAGTGAAACAGAGTAATATTTGTTACTGTTTTGTTTACATAATAAGATTCTTTTTGATAGTTTCAATCCTTCTTCAATTGCTCTTGTTAGCCTTTCTTCTGCCATGATTATCAAGTTTTTTGATTTTGATTAGAGATGTGATGATCAAAGGGTTTTGGTTATGGTTTAAGAAGAAGAAGAAGAAGAATCAAGAAGAAGCAAAACTGTGATGCAATTAAATTTCTTTTGCTTTTGGGTTGCTAAGACGAAGAATCATGGTTTTTGGTTCAGTGTTGATGCATCAAACAAAAACTTCCTAAATTGTTTGTCTGGACTCTGGATATTGTTTTTTTGTATTTTAAGAGAGAAAAGAGAGAGTAAATAAATAGAAAGTCAAGAGAAAGAAACATTAGATTCTTTGCTATTTAAAAGCTTCAGTCCTTTCGCATTCCCCATGTCTTTTGCTGGCCCCCTCCCTGTCTCCAAATTGTGATGCCCTATAGTAAATAATAAATTAAACTAGCCCAAATAAATTGTGTAATGAGCTTGGGCTTAGTAATCGGGTTTCGGCTATGATATTGACGTAACATCTCCGGTTTGGGCATTGTATTCGGGCTAGAATACGACATTGAAAATTGGGGTGTTACAGTTTGGTATCAGAACCGATGACGGGTCACCTGCCGAGGGTGATAGAGTACACTGGATGGGTTGGATCAGGTACTATTCTCGTGAGGGGCATGGAACGTCGGAGATCTAGGCTTGAATATATTCTGGAGTCGAGGACTACTTCAATTAAAGGTTCTGGTATTGTAATACCTCAATTCTGCTTGTAGGGTTCGCCGATTGGAATATAAGTAATAGTTTGTCCTTTCCTAACACCAGGGGCGGATCTATGTTGTGACTAGGGCTGGCTTAAGTCCAGAAAAAGCTTTCGTTTTGTGGTGCAGTTGCTTTTGGTTATAAAAAATCAAGCCTAAACAATAGGCTTAAGCCAGCCAAGTCAAGCCAATTTGTTTTCAAGCCACCCCTACATTCATTTTCTGGTTCCGCCACTGCCTAACACCGAGGGATTTTAAGCACAATTGTCTTTAGAGTTGGCAAAAAAACTTTGCAGTTAAGCGTGCTCGGGCAGAAGTAATTTAGGGATGGGTGACCTTCCGGAAAGTTTCTGTTGGATTACCACGTGGATACCCGTTAAAATCCCACGCTGCCGGATAATCGTAGTAGCTAAGTGGAGACAATATCGGTGGAGGGACGGGTCATTACACATCCATAAATATATAAAATGAGTCAATACATTACGGTTCATGTATATTTTTCATAAGAGTCTTTGTTCTGGAAAATTTTTGACATTTTATCTGCGTTATGTTTATTTATTTTTATAACAACACATATAATACCTTAATATTTGAAAAATATAAATGTTTCAGGAACAACATAACAAGTTACATCACGTTTATTTTTCTTCAAATCATAGCAAAAACACATGCATCGTCTAACACGACACAGCAGGGCATGCCTTAATTTCCGTCACAACACAGCACGACACGTATCATGCGTAGCATGTGACTTCATGAGTTGGGTTGTGCAGGGACGACACATTTTAAACTTCTAGATGTGCTAGCCTCTTAGCGAGACGATATGATACGTCAACTAGGAACACCTGGTGGGATCTACCACCTGACTTCGTTTTGAGAAGAATGTGCATACCTCTCATGGCTTTCCTTTCTATAAGTTTGGTTACTAAACCTCTTTAGAGGTTTTGGTTTATGTTCCACTTTTTGTACTTTCCGTTTCTTTTCTTCTTTATTTTCTAATAAATTTTTTGATTTGCTGGAGTAACGCGAAAAAAAGAGAAAAAAAAAAGTAAGAGTCCAATAGAATAACTTTTGGTGGGAGTGAGCGGTGTTGAAGTTGTATAAACCCACAGTTCATTAGAGCAAGGGTTATGGGATAATAAGTTTGAACCCACTACCCCTATCAATGCGGAGAAGAGAAGAAGTGACGTAGGATAGAACCCACTATGCGTCTCATTTTTTGCCACATAAGAGAAAAATTTACTTAGACGACGAAAATTTAGCTGGTCACTTTTTTTTTCAATCCCAAATGGACGATTGAGCTTCATGTTAGTTTTACAGAGAAACTAAGAGTGTGTTTGTTTTATGCTGAATCGACGTCTTATTCTGACTCGACTTGATTTGGATGTCAGATTGTTTGTTTTTTATTTTTAGTCAAATCTGACTCGCGACCTGAGTCAGACCTAACCCCTCACTCAGACCCATTTGATTCAGTGAATAAAATGCCTCTGACTCATATGACCAAGCCACTGACTCACATATTGTTGAGTCAGATGAGCCGGATATGACTCAAAAAACAAACATATTGAGTCAGATCCAGATAAGTCAGGTGATATCAGTCAGATCTAGACGAGTCAGATTCATATGACTCAGATGAGTCAGGAAAAAACAAACAAGGTGTAAGTGGCAATATTTTAGCCGCTCACACCAAAACGACATATCCTCAACTGCTTAGTGAAGACTTTCAGACACTAGCTAGTTCACTAGAGTCTGAACAAATTTTGGAGAATGACAACATGTTTTTTTTTTTTTTTTTGCATTTGACTCGGCATCCAGATGTGAATCAATTCCTGACTCCGACGTGAAATGTCTGACCGTTTTCTATTTATTTAACATTTTGAGTCGAGATCGATTCGTTACATGACTCGGGCCTAACCCTGACTCGGATCCTTTGGAACCAGGTAAAAATATACCTGACTCATGGGACAAACCTACTGATTTGCATATTTCAGATGAATCAAATATGACTCATCAAACAACCATTTTAAACCAGATCCGATAAACCAAATGATTTGATCAGTTTAAATGAGTCGATCCCGACAAATCAAATGCCAAAAAGAAAAATCAAAACATGGTGTGAGGGTATTCGCTACTCGCAAAGGGAAGTGATGCTTTTCATTCGAATGAAACTATTGGGGAAAAAAAACTTAAAAAGAAATTTCCATTCTTGAACTTAGGTGAGATTGTGACCCATTTTGTTCCCATCCAAACTAGTGTGCTAAGGGGTGTCTAAAAGGTGTTAAAAGACTAAATTGCCTATACTATTAATACAATAAAATAACCATGACTAAAACATATTCAAAAAAAAATTGAAGTCTTTCTTCAAACTCTAACTATACATGATGAAAAAAAAAAGAATCAAAACCAATCAAACTCTAACCAAGGTTTTGTACGAGTCTTGAACTCTTCTTCTTTTGGAAATTATTAAAAAAAAAAAAAAAAAAAAAAAAAAAAAAAAGTAAAAAAAATAATTATTTTTAAAGCCAATAAAATCAAAAGTCGGTAGGGTATTTTTTTGTCGACCTTGCCGACTAAAATATAGTCGGCAGGGTATAAGGTTGAATACCGTGCCGACTTTCATCTTTGAAATTAGCAGTTACAGGGTTGTCATGGTATCCATCCCCATACCTTGCCGACTATATTTTAGTCGGCAGGTTATGAAATTAATACCTTGCCGACTACTCACGCATTTCTAAACACCTTCTCTCGTGTGTCAAAATCCTATAGTCGATGATGGTAGTTTTTTGTCGACCTATCTCGACTTTTCATACTTTCGAATTGAAAATGTTGATTCTTTCTATAATTTTGAGTATAAAATCACTCAACAGCTTTGCAATCCACTTCGTAGAAGTGTTTGGCTAGTGTGGTTTCATTTCTGTTACAAAAAAAATCTCAAAAAAAATCCTCAAAAATTATAACACATAATCCATGAGTTCAATCCAAATAATACCTAATTTGAGAATTTTAATTCAACTAATTAACTAACAAATAATTAACCTAAACACATTATTAATGTTAATTAAGTAAGAGTAGATTAGGCATTTTGAAAATACACGGTTAAGGATATCCTGTTTTATTTCAAAATGACCTGAGTTTTGTCTCATTAGATTTATCCCAATTAATCTGGGTATACACCGATCTTGCTAGGTTCTTGAATATAGTGAAAGAGATAAGGCCAAACGACAACAACTTAAATAATAACGTAGTGAGAGACATGACAAGAGGTAAGACCTAACGACAGACAGTAGGGACAACCGGACTTCATATGAACCATCGGAAACTGAACACGTGTTTAGTTAACTAATTAATGCGAGATTAGGGCAATTCTGATCAAAAAGGAATAAGGTAATAAAATAAAACACGTGGTGGAACCACAACCACTGGAAACCGACGTCCGGACGGCGTGTTCAGGGGCAAATATAAAAGCGATGTCTTTTTTTTACATGGAAAAATCCGTTTGATAGCATACAATCAAACATGATACATTAATTTACTACTCCTTTTAGAACAACTAGATTGTTTGGCACGTGCACATGCACGTGCAAGCTGGAAATGGAACTCATCCTTTTTTGTGTTATGGATAGTGTGACCTATTATCAAATTACCATTATGTCCTCATATTTATTTATATTAGGATTGGATGAGTAAATAAAATTAGGGGTTGTTGATGGTGGATTTTAAACAAAGGGTAAAATCGTAAAACACCAAATAACCTAATGTCACCGATGACACATTTATTAAAGTATTTAATGCATGTAGTCAATAATTAATAGGGGGTATTTTTTCAAATTAGGGTTCAACGAACAAAACCCTAATTCCTCCGTCCAATGGCAAATCATGCCGCCCACACCAACGCGGCAAAGCATGCCAACCATGCTAGCAGCACCTCCGTGCCAATGACAAATCATGCATGACCACACCAAACGCGCCAAAACATGCCAACCATGCTAGCCGCACCTCTGTGCCAATGGCAAATCATGTCAGCCACACCTAGCCCAAGCTAGCCGCGCAATGCCAAACGCACTCTGCCTTGGCCCTAGCTATGCTAGTCATACCAAACACGCCAAAGCATGCCAACCATGCTAGCCGCACCGCCGTGCCAATGGCAGATCATGCCGACCACACCTAGCCCAAGCTAGCCGCACCTCGTGCCAATGGCAAATCATGCCAGCCACACCAAATGTGCCAAAGCATGCCAACCATGCTAGCCGCACCTCCGTGCCAATGGCAAATAATGCCAGCCACACCAAACGCGCCAAAGCATGCCAACCATGCTAGCCGCACCTCCGTGCCAATGGCAAATCATGCCAGCCACACCTAGCCTAAGCTAGCCGCACCTCTGTGCCAATGGAAAATCATGCAGGCCACACCAAATGCGCCAAAGCATGCCAACCATGCTAGCCGCACCTCCGTGCCAATGGCAAATCATGCCAGCCACACCTTTCCCAAGCTAGCCGCGACATGCCAAACACACTCTGCGCTTGGCCCTAGCTACGCCGGGTCACGCCATGCCAAGCCAAACACCCTTACCTTGGCCCTAGCCGCGCCATGCCAAAGTAGCACCCGCACCTAGGCTTGCAAACCGTGCAACCTAGACCAAATTGGCCACGCATGCCATTAGCACATGCCAACACGCTCGCTGAGTCGCTAATAGCTTTTCTCACCAGGGCGTGGCCCTAATGGCCGAGCATGCCATTGGCACATGCCAACACGCTCGCCGGGTAGCTTTTCTCACTGGGCGTGGCCCTAACGGCCCGAGCATGCCATTGGCACATGCCAACACGCTCGTTGGTAGCTTTTCACACTGGGGCGTGGCCCTAATGGCCGAGCAAGCCATTGGCACATGCCAACACTTTCGCTGGTAGCTTTTCTCACTGGGCGTGGCCCTAATGGCCGAGCACGCCATTGGCCCATGCCAACACGCTCGCCTGGTAGCTTTTCTCACTAGGGCGTGGCCCTAATGGCTGAGCATGCCATTGGCACATGCCAACACGCTCGCTGGTAGCTTTTCTCACCAAGGCGTAGCCCTAATGGCCGAGCATCCCATTGGCACATGCCAACACGCTCGCTGGCAGCTTTTCCTACCAGGTCGTGACCCAAATTGGCCACGCATGCCATTGGCACATCCCAACACGCTCGCTGGTAGCTTTTCCTACCAGGTCGTGACCCAAATTGGCCACGCATGGCATTGGCACATGCCAACACGCTCGCTGGTAGCTTTTCCTACCAGGCCATGACCCAAATTGGCCACACATGCCAACACGCTCGCTGGTAGCTTTTCCTACCAGGTCGTAACCCAAATTAGCCACGCATGCCATTGTCACATGCCAACACGCTCGCTGGTAGCTTTTCCTACCAGGTCGTGACCCAAATTGGCCACGCATGCCATTGGAACATGCCAACATGCATCGCTAGTAGCTTTTCTTTCCAGGACGTAGCCCTAATGGCCATGCGTGCCATTGACACATGCCAAACACGCACGCTAGTAGCCTAACTTGCACGCCGTGCAACCTAGGCCAACCTGGCCGTACGTGCCATTGACACATGCCAAAACCCTCGCTGGTAGCGTAACTTGCAAACCGTGCAACCTACCACCAAGGCATTCCGCACACGCTATTGGCACATGCCAAACACGCCACTAGCAGCTCTGACATTGACACTAACACTCAACGTACAACATACCACCAAGGCATTCCGTACATGCCATTGGCACATGCCACACACGCCACTGATAGGTGTAGAATACACCGTATTTACTATCTAGTAGTTTATGCTTTCTTTGCTATTTTTCTTGTAAATTATGTATTTTACGCTTGTTTTGAGTTTTGTAGCTACTTTGGAGTCGCACGGGAGAAAAGAAGAAGAAATCACCCAATTTGAGCCAAAAGGGCAAAAAGGTCATTTCACCAAGGAAGGAATACTATATGGAGACCAGCCAAGGTTAAGGGCTACTCTCTATTGGAGGATTACTAAAGAAAGGACAGTTCAAGTTAAAGGGCTGCCAAACTGGGTAGCCCTTATCCGAAAATGTAGTCTTTATTATCGGTGGTAAAATGGATGGGTTATGTCCATGGATGCATAAACCCATAGACCCACACCCACACCCGCACAGAATCCGCCCCATTCAACTTAAACCTAAATCGAGTTTTGGGTTTTCTTTTTCTCTTATTTTTCCTACACCTGAGAGTTCAAACAGCCATGGCTGCCGCTGTTAAAACTGGGTCTGAGCTCGATGTTGAACAGGGAGAAGAAATTTAAGATGTTAATGCTGCTGTAGAGGATGATTTAGGGTTCGATTCGAGTCTAAGCTGCTGTTGAGAACCCGAGAGATGCAGAGAGTGATGGGTGTGAATCGGTGATGAGATTTCTTTGGAATCGATAGATTCAAGAGCTGTAAAATGAAGAATTAAGAGATGGGTTCTGTGAAGAGATGTAGTATGTTGCTGCTCTTTGAGTTCGAATGAGAAGAATGGATTAAACCTGAGAAAGAGATCGAGAGACAGAGTGTGGGTGTTTGTCTGGGTTAAGTCTGAGAAGAAAATAGGGTTTTGGTGCTGTGTGGAACGCTGAAGCAATGAGTTCAGGGAGATATTGATGATCTTTGAGACAATGGAGATGTTACAGGGGTGGTAGTGTCACAGTGCTGGCAGAGAGAAGATGAGGTAAAAGAATGGTTCAGTATGCCTAGGATTCCAGGGATTCTGAGATGCTATGTCATAAGGGAGATGGCATATGAATTGCAATGGGTCTGATGGCTATGAAGTTGCAGGAGCATGGTGAGTGTTGGTAGTTAGTTTGTGGAGTTAGTGTTGAAATGGAATCAAGGGCTCGGTGGTTAATTGATGTGAATTGAAGAGAGGGTTTGAGTTCAAAGAATTTGGCGAGAGAAGTGCCGAACAATGGTGGGTGGTTGCGGTGGGTGACAAGATGAAGGTGTTTAATCTGAGAATGAATGAAGCCTTGTTGGACTGCTCAGTTAGATGTATGTTAGGATTGTGGAATTGAAGCTTAATGGAACTGCAGATGATGGCAGTGCAAGGGAAGATGGAGCATGATTGTGCAAGGCTGGTTCTGGTGCAATTAAAGCTGCAGTTTAGTTTGGTGTGTGCCGAATGGTTTTGGTGGAATGTCATATTGGCGATAAATGAGAATGCAGGTGAGTGTGAATTTGAAGTTGTAGGATTGAAGCTGGATGTCACTGAATGCAAGAAAGTGCAGGGCTGGAGTTATAGGCAAAGATTGGTGGTGTTGTTGCTAAGGTGGGATTTGCCTCTCATACGGCTAGAGTTGGATTGCTATAGAAGATAGAGATTGAGAGTTGTTGAGGTTGTGCAACTGTAAAAGAAACTCGAGTTTGGTGGTTGTGCGGTGTTGGTGGTGGAATTGCAATGATTGGAACCGGGGAGGTCGAGATGAGTGAACATAGTTTGAAGCTCTTTACAAAATGAGCAGTAAAACTTCAATGTATGTATAGGAATGCTTAACAGGAAATGAAGAAGAAGTGAGGCCCGAATTTGGCGGGAAGTCCTGTAACTAGCCGAAACTGATGGCGATTCTTTATTCCGGCGAGTCAACTCATACCGGTGATGAACCGATCCAGACGAGTCAGAGCGACTCAACTCGCTTCGATTAGACGAGTCAGCCGATCAAGACACTAACTCGAGCTGACCCAGGTGGCTGACTCTACTTCCCCTTGACCTTTGACTAACAGTTGGTCGACGGTTGACCCGTTTGACCGTTAGTCCTAACTGTGGATCGACGGAATATTCCGTCGAATATTCCATTGTGGAGAAATTTTCAGGTGGCCGACGACGACTTATTCCGCCGGATTCCGCCACAATCGATTTTCCGACAAAAAATTCCAGAATTTTCTATGGACTTCTCTCATGGGTGTGAAGACTTGGGCTTGGAATTGGATGGAGAATTGGACTCAAATTTGGAAAGAGAAGATAGAAGAAGAGAAAGACTTGAAATTGGAAATTTAATTGCTAAAGGAAAAGGATTCTATTCCTTGGAAGATTTGGAGAATAGTGAAGCCTATAAATAGAGAAGTTCTCTACACATCTATCTACACACATCTCTACACACACAACACTTTTCTTTTATTATTCTTTGTGTGAACTCTTTAACATGAGTAGCTAATTTTATTGATTGAGGATGAATTCCTAGTTCTTAACATATGATTTAAGTTTTTGTTTTCAATTCTATCTTGAAGTTTTTCACATAATTATCGTTTGCTTTTACTAATAGGAATGATCTTAAAGACATTCATGATTGATTGATAGATTGTTTGGAGTGCACGCTAAATTGATTTGTTAATTTGATCTAAAGCTAGTGAAAGTTAGGAGATAAGTAATCGTTTCTTGACTCTTTACATAAGTAGCAAACACGAGACCTTGCGGAGGGATTCCGTGGAGCAATTGTGTGTAGAAACAACGTTAGCAAGTAGACCTTGATCTAAGAGTCTAACTACTAATATTAACCTAATAAGTTCATAAATCTTAATGCGTTTATTTAAATTACATCTAGAGTGAGCTACTACTAGGTGGTTTGGTAAATAGAATCCGATAGTCGAGAACTTCCGTGTCCGGTGATATTAGGATTTAGGGGTTTAGCACCGAGCTGTTTGCTTTACCTACGGTTGGTGATAATTTGTGACTAATAACAAGTAGAATAGAACATAACTTGATTCATTGTTTCGTAACGAAGAAGGATTCCTTGATCTTGTCTCTCTTATTGCTTTCAAGTGAAGAAGGATTCCTTGGTCTTGTCTCTTTTATTGTTTTCAACTTTCGATTTTAATTGCTTTGTTTATTTTTCTTTTGCTTTTTACACCCCTTTCGTGACAACTTTTACAACTAAGATCTCTTGCTCCTCGTGGGAACGAACTTGACTTCCATTATATTATTTTTAATTGAGTGGAAACATTGATTAATTTGATTGCACCTACGACACGCATCAAATTTTGGGCGCCGCCGCAGGGAACAACGGATGATTTTAGTTGTTTTTATTTTTCTTTTTGCTTTATTCTTGCTTTGTTGGATTCTATACCGTATCTAACTTAGTTTTTGAATCTTATTTCAGGTATCGGTTTTCCATGTATGGTGGACAAGAGCAAGCATATTACAACAATCAATACGGTTTTCAACCTCAACATTATGACAACTTCCAACCATCCTTAGGATACAATCAAAACCAATATTTTGGCTATGATAAATTTTCTACGAACCTTATGGATATTCTCATACATATCAACAACCTTATGACGGGTATGTAAGTGGACAATCACAGGATGGAAGGATAGTTATGCATCTAATAATTTGTTTTCTAGTAATGTGCGGACGAGAGAATTTGGAATATACTCCTCTTCATCGTGTTTTTCCTTCACTTTTACAAAAGAGGAGATACAGTCTAGAAACTCTATCAACGGTGGTAAGCGTGTGAAAGAAACTTGCGGAGAAATTATACAAATTGGAAGATGATGGAGACTCGGGAAGAGCTTGTCGCGAGAAATTAGTAGGACCATTCATATGGAACTTAAACGACGTCTAGATAAAGGTAATGAAACCGATGACGATTCTTATTATGGTGAGTCCGAAAATGAAGATGATTGTGTTGAAAAGGACCAACCTTTGGAGATTTTTGATGACGCTAGTGTAGATTACTCGAGCCTTGATCTTAATAATGATCAAGAACCTATTCAAAAGGTAGAGCTTGAGGAAGATGCATTTATTGCTTGGAAAAAAATTTCTTAGGGAAAGATGGGAGTCCGCGGAAGTGTATGAACGTTGCAACAATGAGGAAGTTATTCCAACTCCGGATCATAATAAAGATCCTTCACCTATTCAAAAGGAGGAGTTTGGATATCACTTGCCTATTGATGTAAACGAAGTAACACCCGCACAAGAGGATCTTACAATTTATACCGATGAAAATCATTTTAGTGAATGACCCGATTCGATGATGAGAATGTTGAAGAGATGATGCTAGAGGATGAAACCACATTCATTGATTTTGTGGAAGACCCAATTGAACTTGCGAATGATTTTGATGATACCAAGACTTTGGTTAAGGTAGAAAACGACGAGGAATGGTTGCAAGGTTTAATAGAGGACCACGATATACAAGAGGTAAGTAATTCACTTGAATTTTTTAAGGATGAAGAGGATTCTATAATACAAGAGATTGTGCGAGGTTTGTCTAACCCTTTGCCTATTGATTCTTCTCCTTCACCTCTTATTGGTTTGAATGTATGTGCTTCGAAAGTATTTTTGGATGATTTTGTTTCTAAATACCCACCATTGGAAACACTTGATGCTAACACCATGCAGGTTTGCCAAGAGGAATACATGGAAGTTCCCGAATTCTATGTTCTTTATACACTTCCGAGTGTGGACGAGAATAAGTGTGGGGGAAATTTCTATCGAGCGATAATTTCACTATTGTTTTCTTGTGCTAATATTTGTATGGAGTTATTGTTTTCAAAACAGGTATTATGGGTGGATCCTCAAATTTTCAGATTGTTAGTATATGGGGAATGAATCTTGCAAAAGCTAAGTCGGGCCGTCGACTTTAAAACAAGCGCTTAATGGGAGGCAACCCATAGGTTTTGTATTTCTTATCTTTTTGCTTTTTGTTATTTGTTTTTCTTGTTCCTTATCATGTTAAAATTTCCCACCTTGACTTTACTAGGAGGATTCAATTACATTGAGGACAATGTAAGGTTTAAGTGTGGGAGAGTGGTTAAGCATGTTTTTAAAACAAAAATTACAAAAAAAATTGAAATTTTTTTAAAAAAAAAAAAAAAAAAGTTTTACATAAAAACTCCAACTTTTAAAGATTTTAGAGTCACTAGCATACTTCTAGGTATGTTTACATAGAGATTTTGACCGACATAATTGAACTTGGAAATGTTAGAGAACTACATTCGGATTTCTTGTTTGTTAGAGTGTTAAATAATGGATTTAATCATGCGGTGATGCGAATTTGGTGCGGGAGAAGGGCATTATTAGAGTTCTTTGATCAATCATTAGTGGAGACTACCCGTATTCATATCATGTGAGGCACCGACCAGAAATCTTCCATCTACTAAAGAGCCTCTTTTGAGTGTGTGTCACCATACGTTAATTCCGGGTAGAATGGTGAGCTACCCAACCTCCCACCAATAGAAGCACTACTCTTTGATCTCTTGAGTGCTAATTTTATCAATCATGAAGGGTGACGTCTATAGATGAAAGCTTCCTTCTTGTAGTTCGATTTGCAGTTAGCACCATTCTCTCTCTCGACAACAACGGATCCATAGAAACACATTCATCATCAACAAGGAGCGACATCAAAATCTACAAGGAAAGTTGGAAAAGTTTAAGGTTTACAAGCAACGGAACGAGAAAAAGGGCAAATTTCAAATACAAGTAAAGCAACATACAAAGAGCGGATTTTTACATATATGTTGAGGACTTACAATACAATGAGGTAATTTTATATTCAAGTATGAAGACTTATTCATGAAAGCGAAGAAAAGTAAAAGGTGAAAATTTTTTGAAGTTTATGATTTCAAGACGATACAAGTTGTGAAGAATCAAGCGGTAAAATACTTCCCCCCGGCCATGGTTTATTTTTTGTATTTAATTTCTCTTTTTTAAAAAAAAAAAAAAAAAAAAAAAAAAAAAAAAAGAGAAAAACAAGAGAAATATTTGTTTTGTTAATAAGCCGTGGGGAAGGAAAATTTATAAGGTAGTTTCAAGCGACAAGGATTTTTAAGGTAAAATAGTTACAAATTGTTAAGGATTTATGAAATTCAAGGGTTTATCATCAATAGTTGAAACCGAAGACCAAGAAGATCAAGACGAGGAGCGGAAGACGTTTCTATTGGATGCCGTGAGAGTGGTGTTATCATAATTGGCGATCGGATGTGAAGGTGAGTAAGTAATCTCATCCTCGATAATAATGGTTGATTTCCTTTCGTAGAGATCGTCAGAAAAATGGTTTTTCAAAATATAAAAGATGTGGGTTTTTAAAAATATTTCGGAAGTTGTCCTTCCCACCATTCAACGTGTTGCGGGAATTCTCTCTTCATTCCTACCTGCACACATGTGTGACCCATAAAAAAGCCGTCTTTTTGAGTGCAATTATCATAAAATCCTTTTTGGTGAGGCAGAAGTCGAGGCGAAATGCTTATTGATCGTTTCTCAAACACGCGTTCTCTCATTATGGTGTGGTTATTTCTCACTCAACATTTAAGAATGAGAATAAGTTCTTTAGTATTTCTAACTTCTTATTACTAGCATGCAGAAACTCTATGTCCTCATAGCTCTTTGGATGCTTGGGACGCTTGAACGCTTTGAAGTTGTGAGTTTTTAGTTTGATTTGCTCGAGGACTAGCAAAGTCTAAGTGTGGGGGAATTTGATAGGTGTAGAATACACCGTATTTACTATCTAGTAGTTTATGCTTTCTTTGCTATTTCTCTTGTAAATTATGTATTTTACGCTTGTTTTGAGTTTGTAGCTACTTTGGAGTCGCACGGGAGAAAAGAAGAAGAAATCACCCAATTTGAGCCAAAAGGGCAAAAAGGTCATTTCACCAAGGAAGGAATACTATATGGAGCCCAGCCAAGGTTAAGGGCTACTCTCTATTGGAGGATTACTAAAGAAAGGACAGTTCAAGTTAAGGGGTCGCCAAACTGGGTAGCCCTTATCCGAAAATGTAGTGCTATTATCATTTTGGTGAAATGGATGGGTTATGTCCATGGATGCATAAACCCATAGACCCACACCCACACCCGTACCCGAATCCGCCCCATTCAACTTAAACCTAAATCGAGTTTTGGGTTTTCTTTTTATCTTATTTTCCTACACTCGAGAGTTCAAACGACCATGGTCGCGCCGTTAAACCGGGTCCGAGCTCGATGTTGAACGAGGGAGAAGAAATTTAAGATGTTAATGCTTTGTAGAGGATGATTTAGGGTTCGATTCGAGTCTAAGCTCGTTGAGAACCCGAGAGATGCAGAGAGTGATGGGTGTGAATCGGTGATGAGATTTGCTGGAATCGATAGATTCAAGAGCTGTAAAATGAAGAATTAAGAGATGGGTTCTGTGAAGAGATGTAGTATGTTGCTGCTCTTTGAGTTCGAATGAGAAGAATGGATTAAACCTGAGAAAGAGATCGAGAGACAGAGTGTGGGTGTTTGTGCAGGTTAAGTCCGAGAAGAAAAATAGGGTTTTGGTGCTGTGTGGAAATGAAGCAATGAGTTCGGGGAGATATTGATGATCTTTGAGACAATGGAGATGTTACAGGGGTGGTAGTGTCACAGTGCTGGCAGAGAGAAGATGAGGTAAAAGAATGGTTCAGTATGCCTAGGATTCCAGGGATTCTGAGATGCTATGTCATAAGGGAGATGGCATATGAATTGCAATGGGTCTGATGGCTATGAAGTTGCGGGAGCGATGAGTGTTGGTAGTTAGCTGTGGAGTTAGTGTTGAAATGGAATCAAGGGCTCACGGTGGTTAATTGATGTGAATTGAAGAGAGGGTTTGAGTTCAAAGAATTTGGCGAGAGAAGTGCCGAACAATGGTGGGTGGTTGCGGTGGGTGACAAGATGAAGGTGTTTAATCCGAGAATGAATGAAGCCTTGTTGGACTGCTCGATTAGATGTATGTTAGGATTGTGGAATTGAAGCTTAATGGAACTGCAGATGATGGCAGTGCAAGGGAAGATGGAACATGATTGTGCAAGGCTGGTTCTGGTGCAATTAAAGCTGCAGTTTAGTTTGGTGTGTGCCGAATGGTTTTGGTGGAATGTCATATTGCCGATAAATGAGAATGCAGGTGAGTGTGAATTTGCAGCTGCAGGATTGAAGCTGGATGTCACTGAATGCAAGAAAGTGCAGGGCTGGAGTTATAGGCAAAGATTGGTGGTGCTGTTGCTAAGGTGGGATTTGCCTCCGATCAAAACTAGAGTTGGTGGTGTTGTTTATAGAAGATAGAGATTGAGAGTTGTTGAGGTTGTGCAACTGTAAAAGAAACTCAGGTTACAGGGTTGTGCAGTGTTGGTGGTGGAATTGCTGATTGGAACCGGGGGTCGAGATGAGTGAACAATTTGAAGCTCGCTCGTAATGAGCAGTAAAACTTAGATGTATGTATAGGAATTCTTAACAGGAAATGAAGAAGAAGTGAGGCCTGAAGCACGGAAATCAGAACTAGCCGAAACTCCTACGATTCTTTATTCCGGCGAGTCAACTCATACCGGTGATGAACCGATCCAGACGAGTCAGAGCGACTCAACTCGCCCCAGTTAGACGAGTCAGCCGATCAAGACACTAACTCGAGCTGACCCAGGTGGCTGACTCTACTTCCCCTTGACCTTTGACTAATGGTTGGTTGACGGTTGACCCGTTTGACCCGTTAGTCCTAACGGTGGTCGATGGAATATTCCATCGAATATTCCATTAACGGAGAAATTTTCGGGTGGCGAAGCATGACTTATTCCTACAGGATTAAAGCCACAATCCGCTTTTCCGGCGACAAAATTCCAGAATTTTCTATGGACTTCTCTCATGGGTGTGAAGACTTGGGCTTGGAATTGGATGGAGAATTGGACTCAAATTTGGAAAGAGAAGATAGAAGAAGAGAAAGACTTGAAATTGGAAATTGAATTGCTAAAGGAAAAGGATTCTATTCCTTGGAAGATTTGGAGAATAGTGAAGCCTATAAATAGAGAAGTTCTCTACACATCTATCTACACACATCTCTACACACACAACACTTTTCTTTTCTTATTCTTTGTGTGAACTCTTTAACATGAGTAGCTAATTTTATTGATTGAGGATGAATTCCTAGTTCTTAACATATGATTTAAGTTTTTGTTTTCAATTCTATCTTGAAGTTTTTCACATAATTATCGTTTGTTTTTACTAATAGGAATGATCTTAAAGACATTCATGATTGATTGATAGATTGTTTGGAGTGCACGCTAAATTGATTTGTTAATTTGATCTAAATCTAGTGAAAGTTGGGGGATAAGTAATCGTTTCTTGACTCTTTACATAAGTAGCAAACACGAGACCTTGCGGAGGATTCCGTGGAGCAATTGTGTGTAGAAACAACGTTAGCAAGTAGACCTTGATCTAAGAGTCTAACTACTAATATTAACCTAATAAGTTCATAAATCTTAATGCGTTTATTTAAATTACATCTAGAGTGAGCTACTACTAGGTGGTTTGGTAAATAGAATCCGGTAGTCGAGAACTTCCGTGTCCCAGTGATACAAGGGATTTAGGGGTTTAGCACTGAGCTAGCTGCTTTACCTACGGTTGGTGATAATTTGTGACTAATAACAAGTAGAATAGAACATAACTTGATTCATTGTTTCGTAACGAAGAAGGATTCCTTGATCTTGTCTCTCTTATTGCTTTCAAGTGAAGAAGGATTCCTTGGTCTTGTCTCTTTTATTGTTTTCAAATTTCGATTTTAATTGCTTTGTTTATTTTTCTTTTGCTTTTTACACCCCCTTTCGTGACAACTTTTACAACTAAGATCTCTTGCTCCTCGTGGGAACGAACTTGACTTCCATTATATTATTTTTAATTGAGTGGAAACATTGATTAATTTGATTGCACCTACGACACGCATCAGCCACTAGCATCTCTGGCATTGCCACTTGCACTCAAGGTGCAACCCGCAACAAACGCATTCCGTACATGCCATTGGCACATGCCACACGCGCCACTAGCAGCGCCACTTGCACTCAAGGTGCAACCAACACTCGAGACATCAACACAAACTGGGGGATGCTTTCCAGGGTCTTGGTTTGGCGGTCACAGCATGTAGCGTACACTACGCTCATATTAAGAAAGCGTGAATAGGAATAAAGCAGTCAAATAAATGAGGAAATAATGGTGAAAACGTTTTCACCCATAAACACCATGCGGTTACCACCTCCTCCCATTATTTACCCTTTACTCTCTTCCTTCATGAGGCCAAGGTACGTTTCAATCTCGACTTGTATAAATAGGTCTTACCTATTTCCACCAGACGACAAGTCTCGGCCAGGAGAAAAATACAACACTCTCAGAAAAGGCAACTTTGCAAGCTCTCCAAAAAGCTTTCATCTCTTGCAAGCTTCCTAAGCTTTCACTTTCTGATACAAGTCGAGACACTACTCTCCCCGTAATTATTCGGGTCTCAACACCTTTCTTTGCTCCCCTCCCAAAATCAACCCTTCTTCTCCACTTTGTGGACCAAAAAGCAAAGTCCTGGAAGCAGCCATTTCTTGGTTTAGACTTTCGGACTTGTACAACATTGATCTCTCGAATTTAGAAAGTGCTCACGTGCAAAGACATTTGTTTAGGGTTTAAACCAGTTTCTCACTCACCTATCAATTTACCAAAATCGGTGGAAACGATTTTACCCATAAATGGGGCAAAATAGGAAGTTCCTAATTTACATCTTCAACAACCGTTCCTCTAAGGGGTCTTTGGCATACGCACGTGCAAGCTTGATCCGGGTGAAAGAGTGAGTGGGTGTGTTCAAAAAAACAAAAACAAATTTAAGTTACGATTATACCCTCGTTTATTTATAGCACATAAATTAGGTGCACATTATATAGGGGCAATTTTGGAATTCTAAAATTTACAGCTTAAAAAACAACTTAAATTACGATTATACCCTGATTTTTATTTTCATGAACAACTTAAATTACTATTATACCCTCACATTATTTATTTTACATCATTTCTACCGGCATAGAATAAGGGAAAAATCGTCCATATAAAAATTGCAGACTTATTATTATACCCTCACATTATTTATTTTACATCACTTCTACCGGCATAGAATAAGGGCAAAATCGTTCATATAAAAATTACGATTACACCCTCGTTATATTTTCAAGACATTTATTGGAATAAGTTAAAATGAAGGGCAATTTCGGCAATTCGAAATTTGCAGCTTCAGGCACTGTTAATGAACAGTGCCTAAGGGGTCTTCGCTTTATAGTATTGTATGTATGTATGTAGATTCTTTGAACTTTTCTCGAGACGATCAAAAAAGATGGCATGGTGGTGGGTTGACACTCATCAACAAATTGCTGAGGGGTGCTGGTTATAAGACGGTCGCTTACGGAGATATCCAGTGATTATGATTGTTTTATATTATATGGTTTATTATTTCCTCTCAGCAACTCATACTCTGGTATGGAAAAAGAAAATTATTTCTAATATGCAGTGTTCAGTGTTTGAGATTTGTTTACGCCTTGTGGTTATGATGACAAAATATTTGTCTCTTAGTTTAGTGGATGGTGGAATAGTTGAACGTTAATGGCGTCTTTTCACATTGTATCCTCTCTACTAATGGATTGAGGTTGGCAAAAGAAAATGAGCCAAAAAGGTGTCACTACTACTTTAATCATGCCACTGAATGGTCATATCAATTGTGTATTATTATGAGCACTCTGCTTTAATCACGATTCAGATATTTTTACATGCATATACTCCACAGTCGCAATATTATCGTTTGCGATTGGCAGGATTTTCTGAAATCAGAGTAGGGACTCCCTCCAATACCAACACATACATGCCCACTAATTTGGTGGCGGCGGGATGGAAAGCCTTTTCATTTGGGCCACCACCACCAATTGTCTCGCACAGAGAGAGAGAGAGGATGTAGCTCATTTAGCACCTATTTAGCTGGTGAACGATTTGTATATGTACAGTCATAACCACCGGACCAGCAAAATTGGTAATCTCCTGCAGAACTTAGTAACAGCGGATGTTGTATGTCAGTTCC
>JAJJWW010016644.1:600000-812961 GCA_023531295.1 Papaver armeniacum
TTAATGCTTCAAGATAGGCAGCACTGGAATGATGAACGAATTCGATATCTTTTTGATGAATATACTGATGAGCTTATAATCAGTATGCGAATCCCTACATCTGCCGAGGATAAGTTGATCTGGAAACTCACAAAAAATGGGGTGTTCACGTTGAAATCAGCTTATAAAAAGCTTTATGAAACCAGTCTCGGCACTATGCAGATCTCTCCAATAATCCAGTATTCTAATATTCGTTGGAAGACCTTCTGGAACATTCAAACTTGGCCGAGAATCAAACACTTTTTCTGGAAGTGCTTAATTGATATTTTGACAACCAAAGAAAGACTGTCAAGGGCATGTCATTACATTAATAAACAGTGCCCCCTCTGCAACCAATATGAAGAAAGTACCATACATGTTTTATTCTTCTGTTCTTTCTCAAGGGCAGTGTGGATGCTCGTTCCTGGTGGATCTTCATCCTAATCGGTGGATATGCTACAGTGGCAGAAATCTTTGAAAGCTGGTTGCAGGCAGATCAGCAGAATTTGCCTAGTGGATGGTTGAATATGGCTATGGTGGTCACTTGGACAATATGGAATACAAGATGTGATGTGCACTTTCAAAACCTGAAGATCGAGCCGCAATCTGTAGCGAAAAAAGCTATGAGCTTTTCTAAATATTTGGAAAACCTGTATAGCAGCAAACAAAACCACAGCTATACAGTCCAGCCTTCTTTGCATATTGAGCATTCATGGAAACCACCAGAATTTCCCTTTATAAAAATCAATTGTGATGCTTCCTATGACTTAAACAGTGTATTAACATGAGTCGCTCTTATTCTTCGTGATGGTGCAGGAAACTGGAGAGGCGGCCTATCAAAATGCTATGCAGGAGTGACAAGCTCTGAAAAGGCGGAATGTCTTGCTTTTCTGGATGCTGTTAGCTGGTGTGAAGAAATGCAACTCTCTCAAATCATTGTAGATACTGACCTAAGAGGAATTGAAAGCTACATCAACCATGCCGCTCCAGTTATATCTTGGGAAAGCGAAACAATTCTGTTGGATGCGAAGGAGAAATTGAAAACTTTTAGTAGATGGACATGTTCTTTTGTCCCTAGAAAATGTAATAAAACGGCTGACAAACTTGCTAAATATAGCAGACAGCACAGAGTATCCAGGGTCTGGCTAGATAGTCCCCCTGATTTTTTAGATTCTTATTTATTGTCAGACAATTGTTCAGTCTCAAGTTAATACAATCCATACTTCGCATCAAAAAAAAAAAAGCTAAAGAATGTTCCGATAGTGGTAGTTGCATACTTGTAATGCCTTGAACATTCAAGATAATAATAAATGTGTATGAAGTATAACAGTACGATGGAGAATTCATTTTTTTTTTTGGATATACATAACTGAGGAGACTAATAAATTGGAAGCTATAATTCAAGAATTCCAAACAATATGAGTATGTTGTTTTAGTTTGGAATAAGTATGGCTGAAGCATTTAACCAAAAATGAATGTTTTTTTTAATCTTTTTTCCTTTTATTTACTCAATTTTATAACTGTTTACGGATAAAGTATAAACATAACAAAGAAAAAAATATATAAGACAATTGCAAATTCGTTATTTTGGAGCTAATGAGACCTTACTAAAAGTACCGCAGTAACTCCTCACAAATGTTTTATAAGGTTAAAACAAAATGAAATTACTATAACTTTTTCTTACTTTTTTTTTCTTGTTATTTTGCAAATTATTATGATGTAAAAATTACCAAAGTTGCATGCAAATCAGTATGGGTAAGGAAATGGATAGGACCGGCGACTTACCTGACTCACTTCAATATATCGTCTTCATAGATTTTGAGAAAGTTGATATTCTTATTCTGTATTTGACAAAAAAATCATTTTTGTAAATATTCTTTAAATATTGGAATCAAGCCTTTGTTTTTCTCTTTTTTCTCCCACAAAACTACACCAAAGATAATCTGTTGATTTTAATTGATTTGCATAAAATATACATTAAAATACAACTATAACTAATGGTTAAATGAAATTAGGACATTAAAAAGAGGTGACCTACTTCTTTCTCAATTTAAATTCAGATGTATCCAAAACATCTGTTGATTTGATTTTAATTTCATGTAATATCGAAGGCCAAAGTTGAGAAACATAGTTAGTCGTTGCTTCGAATATAGATAAACACAAGAGATATGAATCATGAGCATTTTATTTTTAGGTGTATATTGTACTAAACATGTTCATAATCCGTGGCTAGCTTTTTATTCAAACTACAGATTTCCGAAAAAAAAAATACAAATAAAAACACCGTTTAAAATATTGAAAAATAAACATTAAAACTAGCCCAATTAATGTGTGTTGTCTTGGAATTACATGATCAATCTGTTGAAAGATGATATGACCACGGCGAAAAGCCTTCCTCGAATAAACCCACTTTGTTCACCAATTCTAACATAGGAAACTTGGATTTTTTTTTTTTTTAATAATCTATTAAAAAATAGCATAATCAGTATCAAGGAATAATCCCCCAAATGTGCATTTGAGTATCCATGAAGAGGACGTCTAGCAGCTCTCCCCATTGCTAGCTCTGAAATAATTAAATACACTGAAATAGATTGTTGATAACTTTGTCGAAGGTTTAATTTGAAAGAAAATATTGGTCTCTTTAATCTTAAACTAGTTAACGATACTCGGCATGGAACCAAACGGTGGAGAAAAATAAATTTGATGTTTCATGTACTTGGACTAGTACTAAGTTAGCCTACTTATTGAAAATATTACTTATTAGTTTTAGTTGAATAACTATCGCACCTCTTGAAAAGAAGCATAATGAGTATTTCTTTTTATTTTGGGTTTTTTCTAGTTTCATTTCACTTTATTTATACTCACATGATAGGTATTCTTATTCTAGATGAGGGGAGTCATTCTTCTAACACAGGCCCACTAAGTTGGTAGATGTGACTCTTCGGAACTATCCCCAAGTCACGCATAATCAGAATATAATGTTTCAAGAACTTCTAATAGAGTACGACATGAGAAGGTTCGATCTCTTTTTGTCTATCGATATAACTGTGACATCTTTCAACATAGGCTGTAATGTGCTTTGTAAAGGGTGAGGAATCTCTTCAAATGAACCAAAGAATCTACACCTTTTTTTTATTGATTTTAGTAATTTAACGATACCCAAGCCACATCTCTTAATTGAACATCAGAATGTGGCAAAAAGAATTGTTGATCACTCTAATACTGACAATGATGTAGAAGACATAGAAGAGAACATATTAATGGCGAGAGAGAGAAACAACCTAGCATTCTCAAGTGCGTCGAGCTGGTTATCGAGTTTTGAGTGATGTTTTGGTAATTAAATGACATATATTTAATTTTGAGAAGTTCAATATCATCATATTGGAGTTTAAACATGAGGTATTTGATAATTTATATGATCATAATAAGACTGATTACATACTGTATATATATGAATTTTTGAATTATAATACATAATTAAAATCGATTATATGAGTAGTGAAATCTTATGTGGTGATTAGGACTTAAAGAAGTGGGTCTCGTACTACTCCTTCGATAAAGTTCTATACGAGCTGGCCAATATGGATGCAACAAACGATATTGTTAACCTGAATCGAATTAAAGATGGCATTAAAAGTTATGATATCTTCATGGAGATGAGAAGTCTTTAAAATATCATGAGATTGGATACTTGACTTCTACCGAGGAGTTTCTACCAATTCTCTTGTCACATTTTTTTTTCTCTTTCTTATGTATTTTCTTACATTATAAATTAATTTGCACTTAATATTGTTACTAGGTATGTCTTCTTCTTCGGGATAACATCGACTTGATCATCCAGTTTATTCTTCACTACGTACGAAGATCGTGAAGATTGGAATGTTGTCACTGTTGTTATTGGTTTCTAGTGGTCGGAGTATTGTTGGTGGTGGTATTTTTGCTATCGATGTTTTTTTTTTTTTTTTGGTTTTCCAGGTGGTAGTGTTGGTGGTATATCAACACTACCATTATTACTGGTCAAGACTTTACTAGATAGTCACCTTTTGTGTTAGTTTTAAACATGTCCGTCTAATTGAGTTTTATATTTACAACTTTAGATTTCATCTTGTAATAACATTAAATCATAAAATTAATGAACAATATGTATCAAACACAATGATTTTACTTTACTAATTTAGTAAATAACTGAGTGTAATGAATAGGTTTTTCAATTATACTTTTTTTTTTTGTGACAAGAGTTGTCATAATCTAATAGATGTTGTTGATGGCGTCAGTAATGGTGATGGTGTTGCTAATGATGCATCACTTCTTCGATACGAAGAAAACGATATTATTATTAAAAGAAAATAAAAAGAGTATAGTATTGTGAGTTATTTACTATTCCTTTTTGTTTTTACTTACTTTGATATTAAGAAACACATGTATCAACCTATTCATGAACTCTCTTACGAAGAATAAACTTGAATTTGCTTCTTCCCAACGTTTTGTATCTTGTTTGTGTTTTTTTTCCTTTACTTTTTTTTGGGCCAGTCTAGTTAACATCAAATGACTATGATCCCATTTCGGATCATTGTTAATGGTT
Organism: Papaver armeniacum; assembly: GCA_023531295.1. NCBI lineage: Eukaryota > Viridiplantae > Streptophyta > Magnoliopsida > Ranunculales > Papaveraceae > Papaver > Papaver armeniacum. Next base: position 604,601 of record JAJJWW010016644.1, read on the forward strand.
TATGTTAATATCAGTTGTTCGGTGGTTTATGTTCCAAACTCTGTATATATGACCAACCATAACTATCCTCTCGTGGAAATCTTAGAATTAAAGTAACAAAACTTGCAAGAGAGGACATTCAAGGGCATGTTAAAGTTGCAATGTAATATAAAACAACTTCATTTTTGACTGGTATAATGAAAATTTTTTCCTCCAAAAAAATTTCTAATCTATAGAGGGAAAAAAAGGTACGGAATCCTACTAATATAATGCATATCGCCACTGATGACAAAGTTGGGGTGTGATAAACCAGTCTCAAAGAGGTTTTTGTGTATTTTGTCGCTTGAAGAAAAAAAATTAAATAAAAATCAAATAATTGTTGGAATCTTGCAACAATGAACATCTCGTCAGATGTATCAAGTAATATATACAAAATACTAAATGAAATTGACACTACTACAAACAGCTTGACGAGGCCAGAATCACAGGTTCAAGAAGTTGTCCTTAATATTAGTTCGCGGGTATACTCAAGAATGAGGAATCCTAAATCCCCACAGTGAAGATGTGTCCAGAATAAAACTGCCTAGTATAGTTTGTGTCATCACAATACAAGCTACCCACTATCGGAACTTAACAACAAAGAATGAAAGAGAAATAAATACACTGCTAGAAAACAAAGAGAGAAGAGGTGAAAACAATTGGGTGAATTTGAGTTCATTTAGGCAAAGTAAAATTTGAACGCATTTTGGAATAGAGAATTTGAGTTCATTTAGGCAAAGGAGAGGGCGAAATCAATATACAATTAATGAGTGAAATTATGTTGCATCATGTCAGACATTAAACGGCCAAAAAATGTAAAGAAATAACTTTATCTTCATGCACATAAATACTTTATAAAATATATTTTCGTAAGAAAATGATATCATACCGTATGTGACTCCAAAATTAAGAAATAAATCAATCAATTTGACCTAATTCATTTAGGAAATAAAATCTTGTTTTAGTTTTTCTAAAAAAAAAAACGTATTGATCTTGGTTTATTCACACATGTGCATATATGCATTAACCATGGAAAGTGTCATCTGCCCGCCCATATAGCTAACTAAGTTTCTTAGTTATATGGTGGTATTTATCTTTAGTTTAACCCAATATGTGACTAAAGGCTACTTATTCCATTCACTCATAAAAATGAGCAAGTATCCATAGAGACCCTTACTGGGTCTTATGGAGATGCCCAAGGTCTTCCCAACTCCAAAAACCGTCACCTAAAGCCCCTCTTCTCGCAAGCCTTCCCTAATGTGCGGGAAGATTCGGGATACGGCTAACCATTAGCCGTTTTAAAAAAGTGAAAAACGGAAAATCATTAACCGTTTCAGTCTTAAAACCCTTACAACTTAGTGGGACCAAGAGAGATTTTAGCTTAAAAATCGATTAACTTGTATAAACCGGATAATCATCATCCGTTATGGGGAAATTTAGTAGGACCAAAAGAGAAATAAGTGGGGTTTGGGATTTGATGGACCCAACTAATTAGAAAACGGATTATCATCGTCCGTTTTTCTCTTAAATCTGGGAATAACCATAAAAGCTAGGCTCTTCCCAAGCTTACGTGGAAAAGCAATTGAGAAGAGGTTGGACATCTCTACAAGACCCGGGCTTATGTCCTAAGGTCAAACCACCCGAGACTAGAAAACTCTTTTTTAAAACTCACTTTCTCCAATAATTAAAGGAAAAAGAAAACCTCATCTTTACATATTGTACCACGAATACATATTGATCATTTTAACAAATGTTGTAGCACTACAGTGGCCAGATAAAATTAGATGAAATTTAGAGTTATAACTCCACAAATACTGTAGCAATGAACTAATTATGAGTGATAACTGGCATTTGAGATTCTCCACATTCTTCTGTAAATTTAAGACAAACATGAGAGCCAGATTACATACGCTCTAGTTAGAGCCACTTAAGCAGTTCTTATGGAGTGAACAAATGTTCATTTTGATCCCACTATGTACTCAACAAAAGAGGAAAATGGATGGGAAAATTGAATGTTTTTCCCACTGCGGTTCTTGAGCAGCCGCGCATCTCTTCTCAAACCATGCGGATCAACAGTGGTTCAAGTAAATCTGCTGGCAGCTCAGCATAATCAGTGTTTCCCGTCTCTGCCCGCCAACGATAACATCTAAATGGTCCCAAATTTAATCATTCAACATCTCTCTTTGAATATCCTATAAATACTACTCATTTCACCATAAAATTCACACCTTCACCTCTAACCTCTAAATCTCTCTCGAAAATCAACAAAAAATGCCTCCAAGAGTGTCTCTCGGATCTCATGGTCGTAAATACATTTTAAAAGAAGATTTAGCTAGTTGTAGAGCCGTTTTTTCCCAAACAAACGATAATGTCAGTGGGGATGAAGCCGCGTTGAAGAGAATGTTTTGGGAGAATATTTTTAGAATGTTTGTCGTAAAAACATGAAACTTGTTTAATCGTGAGCCTGAAGGATTGTCGCAACTTTTTAATGTAATTAATCAGGAAATATCGGAATTCCTAGGTCTACTAGTGCACGGTCACCAAAATAAGCTGAACGGTGAAGTTGTACACTAAGTGGAACCAAGAACACTGGCGATGTGGGCATTATCTCACGGCAGATCTTTCTCCTTTCAAGCATGTTCAACATTTTTAAAGAGCTCAACATATTCAACCGCTTCAGCGTCCTAGGAATTCCACCACTCGGCTATTAAATGAGTACATTAATTGACGGCTATGCAATATTTTCTTTAATATAATGTAGTTGGTTTAATCCAATGTAGTTTGTTTTTATTATAAAAAAAGGTTTAAATTAGTTATGACATTGATGGTGCCAATTTCCATTGATTGAATAAACATAACATAGCATAACATCGAACTAAAACATAAAACGATGTTGAATCCGCTAGTTTCTACACTTTAAATAGTCCACTCCACCAAAAAACACCTATGACATTTCCAAAAGTAATTTCAATATGCGTCTTCTTCTGTAAAAGTGTGCATAAAAGTCCTACAACCGGGATTTGAATATCCACTAATTCTTTGTTCACAATGTTTGAATTCGTGATCTCCATCTCCACAATGCTTGCAATATAATAACTTCTTCTTCAATGTTGCAAACTTTTTTTTTTCTAACCTTCATAACATCATCTAGCATATGCGGTTCTTATGGACAATTGGGATCCTGACATTGCTAATACCTGAGATTTTCTGGTTGTGATTCAATGACCATTCTGATGTGTGAAAATCCTTCATGTGGACAATTTAATTACATCCAAAGGCATTGCTTCAGACTGTGGTTATTAATGAAACATAATGAACAAACCTCTTTTGCTTCAACACATAATATTTGCTTCTCTTTGCTTTTAGAAAACATGGTGGATGATGTTGGTAGAGACAGATTTTTGTAGGTTGGGTTGAGAATGAAAGTTGGGTTGAGTGTGGTATTATAAATAAATAAATAAAATCCGTTGGTGATTCATGGGGGCGGTCTAGGTGAAGTCGCACGGGTTTTGTTTGACCTCCAACGAATATATATCCAACGGCTTTAATTCCTGAACCTTATAAATTCAACAGTTCCCATCTCCAATTCACTCCTTCAACACCACTTTATATTTTCACTTCCATCTCAATCTTTCTTTCTAAAACTCTTATTAGTCTCTCAATCTATAGAAATATTTCTGCTAGTATTCGTAGTTCTAAATTTAATCAACAAAGAGGATTTAGCTATTTGTAAATCCTACGTTTTTCATAAGGTAAAAAATGTTATGCGCGATCAAGACATGTCGGACATGTCTTTTTGGCAGAACATTGTCATAATGTTCATTCCAGAAATGGGGTATCACGGAAACCGAGATGTTGGTGGTTTGTATGATCATTTTCAATCAATAAATTGCGTGGTCATGCGATTCCTTGATCGGGCAAGGAAATTGATCGAGAAAAATTTAACGGTGTAACTGAAGCTAAAGTGATCAAAATAGCTCTGGATGAATGGCACTCACGTCAAACCTTTTATTTACGAAGCTTGTTTTCACATCCTTAGATATGGCCCATCTCAATCACATTTGTATTGCACCCTTCGGGCTTTCCTTGTCGTTACTATGAAAGAAGATGTTACTCTTATTCGATGTTGGATATATATTGTATCGATAAATATGACCAGTGACTATTTCTGGGAAAGAGTGTTGCAAAGGTTTGTAGCGTCGTGAAATAGCAAGATCCTAGAACTAAGATTTTCATTCATCGGTAAGGATGTCAAACGTTATACAGAATTTTTTTGGACAATTGATGGTAAACCGTGATAATTGTGGATTGTCCAACGAAGAACTGGTGAGTATCTTGATACTTTTGTCCTCATTGAGTTACTGCATCTTAGTTTAACTAAATTGGTATTAATTAACTTGTTGTTTATCTGTTTTTCAGAAAAACATGGCTCAAGCCTAGTTTATTGAAGAAACAGAAGAGAGTTTAACCATTTTTGAATGATATGAACTCTATAAGGTTCATGTCACTGGATTTGATATGGTTTGATGTTATTGTTGTTATTATGAGATCAAGTTACCATATATCGCTTAATAAAAAATAGAAGTCTAATTTAAGGTATAATATTTTCATTTATTACTATTATTATTACTGGCACTTCTTTTACAAGATATAAACTTAGACAATAATAAGAAATTAACTAACAATTTGAATTAGCTGAATTAGAGCACTTTCCCACGCCTAAACCAGTTTTTTTACGAGTTTTCTTCCCTTGAAAAAATTTCCTTCACCATGAGCGGCTAATCAGCCATCTCATGGGATCTGATGGCGAAATCATACATGGTTCTTACGAATTTCTGCTACTAATTGAGATTTGGGTCCGTAATTATCAAAGCTAGACTTTTTATTGGGAATTTTGTTAGAGGATAGAGGAAAAGTAGATTTGTTTATGGAGCCACAAAAAAGAAGGGATTTGATGTTGGATTAAGCTTTTGCTTAATCCCAAATTCAGACGGTTGCTTCTGATTTCATCCCTTGGGTCAGGTAATGATTTGCTTCGATTAATTCAAGACTGCATCGGTTTATACCAGATTGAATTTTTAAATTAGGGTTCTCTGAAGATTCAATTATAATACTTGATAATGGATCAATTTATTTACTCCCCTGTGACATCTGTAAGTTTCCTTCCCTTGATGCTTACACTTGGTGATTTTCCCCTGTTAATCCAGCTTTAATCAGATTATCCTCTTAAGCATGCTGGTTTTCATGGAGTTTTCTATAGAATTTTTAATTTAAACAAAGTTATTAGTTTATTCCCTTGCTTAAAGCCATTAGGTTATAAATACTCTTGAAGATGAAGTTCTCCTTTATTTATGTGTTATGCTTCTCAAATCAGAGAAAACCTTTAAACCACCATCTCTACTACCTGGCTTCCTTCTCAAAAAACCTTTCATCAAAACCTTGTAGCTTATTAGTTGTTAGTCAGTGTATCACCATGTTTGCTATTTGGCATGGTGATGTGTCTCAGTTAACAAACCAACTTCAACAGTCCCTGAATCTGAGTAGTGGTAGGAAGTTTAATCTCAATGAAATAATCCCAACTAGATTTCAGAACACTCATCTTCTTTGGACAACCTGCCTGATTGGAACTTTTGCTGAACCGGTAGAAAGAAACTACTGGGATGTCAAAATGTGTTGTTGTTTCAGTGGGAGATTCATGGGGGTATATCAGTAAGAAAGGATAGTGAGTGGATATACATAATCAGGTTCTAACATGATTATGATATGCATAGAGTATTGAATCTAGCCACCAGAAGAGTGTTTGGAGACCTTTTCTGCATTAAGAAATGGGAAGTCACTGATAACTTGCAAAATTGGTATCCCACAGAAGAGTTGTTCTTCATAACAGTTGTAACCTAACGCCAGCTCAAGTGACAAGTGAAAACCTCAGAAGATATCTAGCTTGCATGGGGGAGATTCTCTCTTTTTCTTACCCAGTGAGAAGTTTTAATGGAAGTTATTCCGATCAGTGTGAGAACAAGTATAAGATTCAGACAGAGACTCAGGTTTAGTGTAAATGCAGAAAATGAATTGGGTCATATTAATGTTGTTCATTTTGAGTTTCATAACTTCCCTTTCAATTTCTGTGATATTTGTGATTTGATTGGCACAAGGCACGGAATTCCATACACTACAACATGGCACAACACAATGTAGAGATACAACAAGCACAAGCTAATGCAGTCCTGGTAGCTATGCAGTAGGAGGTTGTATTACAACAAGAACTGATGCAACCATTGATGGTGCAAGCAGGCTTGGAACCCTTAGAAGACAGCCTGGCCAGTTCTGTGTCTGAACAAAATGCTACTGAGGTAACATGCTCTGATCATCTAGCACAACTTGAATCTGATATTGTAAGTCAGCCTGAAATAGGCAGAGTACTAATAGTGTAGTAGTTGAAAATCCTGCATCTATGCAAAGAGATCAATATATGTGGAAGGTGATGCAGAAAAGGGATAGACCTGGCAATCCCTTCAACTTTAATAGTTTCTTGGATTGTGATTCTTCATCTCAGTTAAATCCCAGTAATGATAGTGTTGCCTATTTGAGAAATTAGGGTTTGATGCAAAGCTTTTTCCATTGGGGCAATCCTTTCCAATGCCTAAAAGACCAAAACTGACTGATCTGGATTTAAGCTTGAATCTTCCTAACCAAATCAAGTGGTTATTAGAGAAATTGAGGGTAATGAAGCTAGCAGTAACGTAAAGAACTATCCTCATCAATGGTTTAAGGGTGAGTCTTCCAACACAGCAGATGAAAATCAAGATGGAAATCCTCAAGGGGGTCTACAATGAAGACTAGTCTAGCTTATAACAAATCTCATGGATAGTAGCAGAAGTTTATTTTTGGGACCATGTACAAATAGCCATCAGAGCCTGTGTGCTCTCTATTCTGTTTTTTGCTTGTTTTTTGTTTATTTTGGCTATATATTCCTGCTACTCTATAGTTTCCTGCATCTGTTTTTTTCAGATTCTTGTAATATTATTTCTGTAGCTTTTCTGTAACTAGTATTACTTGTAGAGCTGTCAATTTTCAACCCGGCTTGCGGGTTGGACCTAGCTTGGCTTGTTTCAACCCGGCTCGACTTGTCCCGTTGGCTAAACAAGCCGGGCTAGGGTTAGCATATCTAGCCCTAGTAGAAAACAAGCCAAGCTAGGGTCAACCCGCGGGTTACCCGTCAACCCGTGAGTATATGCTCATATAGTCATATGTATGATTTTTTTGTTGATGTGAGACACAAAAAAAAAAATCCCGTGATATCATTTTATATTTTTTCAATAATCTGAAATTTATATCTTATTTACAATTGAATGACAACCAATAACTTGAAATTTACATTCAATAGAACCAAAGAAGCCTACACCTAAGAAATAAAGAACACATTTTACGTTTATTATATACATATTAACGAATAACAATTAGTAATTAAATCCTTTGTATTATTTTAGATCATCAGTCCCTTCACATTCCATATCAATAAAATAGAGATATCAAATCCAAAATAAATTGATTCATTAGCACCAAAAAAAATAAAATTATTTTTAAATAGAAATACTTGAATTTTGTGTAGCTTAGTAAAACAAGCCAACCCGTGAACCCGCCAAGCCAACCCGTCTAGGGCTAGGGTTGAGATTTTGGGCTTGTAGATGAATAGTACTAGGGTTAGGGTTGACCCTAGCTTGGCCCGTTGACAGTTCTAAATTTACTTGTTTCATTTCATTCTTGTATTCTCTGTTTAGTTGTGTCCTTTACATTTCCTCTGATTAGTCTGCCAGATTTCATCTTTTACCAGGGCCTGAGCTTTCAGTCTGGTAGCAGTTTTAGTGAGCTTTTTTGCTCATTATCTGGGACATTATTGACAAGTACTCGATAAAAACCTGGTTCTCTTTTGCTCTTGTTTTGTTAGTCTTAATATAGACTCTTTAGTCATGTTAAGAATTTTAGCAATAGATCTAATATTGCTTTCCATTCCTCTGTAAAAATCTGTAGATTATGCCATTTAGAACTCCCTTCTTACTCTTTGAAGCCCAGTTAACATTTTTCCCTTATATAAGTTCTTTTCTTGGCCCACTCTTTTGGCTCTCAGTTTTTTTTCCTGGGTTCATAAGTTCAACCATTAGGAATCTTTTGATCCCAATCTTTTTACTTAGTTACAAACTTCTCAAACTTTGCTTCCTTTGGTGTGATATTAGTTTTACTCTTATTAAGTTTCGCATAAATTTTGGTATCCCCTTTTTCACCATGAAACTGCTTTCGTGGAACGTCCAAGGAATTGGAACACCACTCACTAGGGATCATCTAAGCCATCTCTGCCATTTCTACAAGCCAAATGTTATTTTTTTATCGGAGACAAAGGCCCCATTCGACATAATGGACCTTTTTCTAAAAAAATCCAACTTTCATGATTGGTTTATAGTTCCTTCGGTGGGTATCGCTAAGGGGTTAGCAATAGCCTGGCACAATAATGTAGACTTGAAATTGATCTCATCTCATCTAAATGTCTGTCACTTTGAAACGTTGATTGGCGAAAAAGAAATATAAATTACTTGCATTTATGGTGCAGTGGAAGCAGATGAGAAAATTGCACAATGGTCATAGATTTCGGATCTTGCAAAACAAGTTAAAAATCCTTGGGTGCTAATTGGAGATCTAAATATCATCCTGGATCCGGGATAAAAACAAGGCGGCAATAATTCGAGCTCTATCAGCAAGGCTTTCGTTACTCAAGTTATCGATTCTTTGGGTCTCCAAGATGCGGGATATGAAGGAGCACCATTTACTTGGTAAAATAACAGAAGCGGAGATGTTAATATCTGCAAAAGAATCGATAGAGCTTTAATTTCTTACCAGTGGATTCAGATATTCCATAACACAAAGGTAAGTCACTTAACAAGAGTTGGTTCTGACCATACCCTATACTCTTTGATTCCAACCCGGAAACAAAAAAATCAACAAACCATTTAGATGTCTTAGATCCTGGCTCACGCACCCTACGTTATCAACAGTAGTGGTAGCGTCTTGGAATCTCCATTCCTCAACATATCCTGATAAGAACTTTGCATCTACCCTAAAATATCTCTCCTAAGACCTAGCTCATTGGAATGCCGATGTTTTTCGGCAATATTCATAAAAATATTAAAACTCTCAATAATAAAATAGAAAACATACACAAGTCCGGGAATTTCGCTTCTAAAATTGATACTCTCAAGAACCTCCAAGCGGAACTGGGGAACTGGTACAAGATTAAAAATGACTATTACTATCAATTATCTAGGGATAAATTATTTAAAGAATATGATCAAAATACTGAGTATTTCCATGCTTCTGCTTCCAATATAAAAAGGGTCAATGCAATCCACTCCCTTAGAGAACTTTCTGGTCTTTGGATCTCAGACCGAGACTAAATCAATGCTTTACTGATCAATCATTTCACCCAAATTGGAACCTCTCAAATGGGTAGCTCCAATATCGATCTCTCAGAAATAATCCAACCTTGTATTTCAGATTCGGAAAATTCTTCTTTCACCCAAATTCCATCCAAAGAAGAAATTTGGTCCACCCTCTCGAAAATGAACCCTTGGGGTGCTCCCGGACCAGACGGCTTTCAACCGGGATTTTTTAAAGCCAATTGGGAGATCTTGGGGTTTGATATTACAAACACCATACAAGATTTTTTTAGAACAGGGATTCTGACACAAGAATTTAACCATTCTTTTATTACTCTTATCCCAAAAATATCAACACCTCAAACCCCAGCGGAATTCAGACCGATCAGTCTCAGTAACACGGTTTATAAACTTATTTCCAAGATCTTATCCAATAGATTAAAGCCCTTATTAAATAGGATTATTTCACCCAATCAATCGGACTTTCTTCCTGGAAGAAAAATTACAGACAACACTATTATAGCATATGAGCTGATTCAATGAAAACTTCCAAAAAAAAGAAGGGGTCTTTCGCGCTTAAGATCGATCTTTCAAAAGCCTTTGACAGAGCTGAGTGGCTTTATTAGAAAAGCATTATCTTCATTTGGATTCAGTGATGACTGGATGAATCTCATATTCCAATGCATCTCCACTACCTCCTTTGCTATCCTTCTAAACGGATCCCCAGGCCCAACTTTTTCCAATTCAAGGGGTCTAAGGCAAGGTGATCCCTTATCCCCCTATATTTTCTTAATTTGCATGGAGATCCTCTCAAGACTCCTTGAACAAGCAACAAGAGAAAATAAAATATCGGGGATTCAAATAAATAAGCACGCCCCTACCATTTCATATCTATTCTTCGTCGATGATTGTTTTTTGTTCACCAAGGCGGACCTGGGAGAAGCGAAGAACTTATTGGATATTTTATCTAAATTTGGGGAAATTACAGGCCCAATGGTCAATCTTCAAAAATCGGGAATCTACTTTAGCCCCAAAATCCATCCCAAACACGGGAAAATAATAGCAAAAATCCTAAAGGTCCAACTGATGACTAAAAAGGATAGATATCTAAGAACTCCCCTATTCTTTGTTTAAAACAGGAAGGATAATTTCGAGTCGCTTCTTCAGAAAAACTATAACACTTTACAAGGTTGGAAGTCCAAGTTGCTTTCTCAAGCGGGAAGAACAGTCTTGATACAATCCATTCTTCAAGCGTACCTGACATACCAGATGCAGATGCTAGCTCTTCCTAAAGAAACCTTAGATAGATTAGATAAATTCCACAGAGATTTTTGGTGGAAGAAAGATAGATCAAAAGGTAAAGGTGGTTATATAAATGCGTGGAAAGGCATGTGCAGGCCAAAATCACAAGGGGGTTTGGGAATAAATAATCCTCATAATTTCAATATAGCCCTTTTAACTAAATTAGCTAGCAGACTAATAATGGAAAAAGAACAACTATGGGTTAAACTCCTAGAAGCAAAATACTTCTATAATTCAAACCCTTTCGAGCCTACAAGAAACTATGTGCTATCATGGATTTGGACAAGCATTCAGAAAGGTCTAAATATCATTTAAGGAAATTATATATGGCAAGTAAAAAATGGAGCTACTGCAAAGATTTGGGAGGAAAATTGGATCCCCAACTCGGTCAGATTAAATATACCAAGGGACAGAGATGATAATTAACCACAAAAAGTTCAAGAATTAATAAATAATGAAGGATATTGGGACACGGAAAAGCTAGATGAATTATTCTCTGAGGACATAAAAGAAAAATTTCGAGGACATAAAAGAAAAATTTCTAAGCTATTACCCCAAATAAAGAAGATTGTGACAGGATAAGATGGGCTCACCACCGTTTGGTTTGGTTTTCCTTGGAAATGGTCGGGAGATTTTCTCGATGAAAAATATTTATAACTTTTCTCATTTACTATCTAGTAATCTTTGCTATAATGAGAATGATATTGATTTCAATGGAGTCGGTTGGAAAAACTATGGAAGTGGAGAAAAGCCAAAGACCAATTGGAACTCGTTCAAATGCAAGATTTCTACTTTTCATTGTGTAGAGGATCGAGAAGTTGTTTATCGAGTTCGAAATTATGGGCAAAACAAGAACTCATAAGCAAAGGGCAAAGTCTTTACCAACCTCGAGGGGAAACCCTATTTGGAGGCTAGCGGCTCATAACCCAGCCTAAGGTTTCCCCGAGTGTCAAATGTGCAATAACCAAATGATTAGCGATGTAAGAAAAGAAGAAAATCAAGGAAGAAGAAGAGGATTTCATTGTTGATGTTGTGTTTAGAACTTGTCCTTTTGCGAGCTCAAGTGATAACCGAAGTAGCGAAGAGAGGATTTTTGTATTGTGTTTGGAGGAAGGTTTTTCCTTGGAAATGGTCAATTCGAAATCAATTAACACAAATGTGATTAACAAATGGGTTGAACTTTGGAACGATGATTAAAACTTCTCGCCAAGTAGCATATTATTAGAACTTAATGCATCTAGGGAATTAAACTTGATTAGTGCTTTTACACGTTAGGTTGTTCCTTTAGGTAGAATTCATATTCGCATCTTTTAATGTGTTTGGAACAAATTGCTTATTTCTTTATTTGCTTTTATTTTATTTTCGTTTATAAAAATCACAAAACTACCGGTGTTTTATATAGGAAACCATAACAATTTGACAACCTGGATCATCACTATATTTATATTTTGAGTAGTAAGAAAGTGTAAATTATTTTTGACGCTTACGACTGCGATCAGTTCATATGGAAATATAGATGTGAGGTCGTTTTCAGGAAAACGGTTCCGGATCCCTCATATCATCTAATAAAACAGATAAAAACCTTCATCCAGTCTTCAATTATCAAGGAAGAGACCAAATCTCAAGGCATCCGAAAAACGAATATTATTAAGAAAGGGTGGAACAACTTAAGGTCGGATTGGATAATATTCATTGATGCGTCCTTTAAAAAAGAAAATCTATCCATGGGATATGCCTTCATTCTATATTCAGCAGACCAAGAAGCTTTCCTTCATATCTCAGCAGGCTCCGAATGGGCGTCCTCGGCGTTACATGCGGAAGCTAAAGTCCTGGTAAATGCTTTAAAATGGCTAAAAAATAATATCCTTTCTAGCGTCTGTATAGTCACAGACTGTAAACTCCTTTTGGAATCTATATCCAAAAAGGATACAGGAGCTTCATGGGTTGCGGAGAATACTATTAAAGAAGAAATTCACTTACTGGACAACCTTCCTCAAGCTCGGGTTAAATTTATAAACAAGGATTACAATGTTGTTGCGGACTCTGTTGCAAAAGAAACAAGGATCAGAAGACTTCACCACATGTCAACACACTTGTGCCAACGTGTGCGAAAAGAGAGTATTTATTCTAATATCTTCGATGAAAATGAAATTGTAAATCTTCTGTATTACATTGCTTAAGTTAATATATTAACATTTTCCATCAAAAAAAAATTAAAAAAAAAAAACAATTTGAATTAAAATCTAGTGCAATTTTTGGCCTCCTAGTTTTCTTCGTTTGACGTATCTTCCATTCAACGCCCTCGTGAACTGTTTCTCCTTTGTATTTGTAACTTGGGTTGTTCACTTTCAAACTTGAGCTGTTCTTTGCCTTTTAGTAGAACATTTTCTTGGATTAACTTCTAAAACTTGCACTTCCCTTTTACTATTTTCAATCATTTATTTCATCACAAAAAAGTGTAATAGCTTTTTGAGACATTTCACTTAAGAAATTTAAAAAACTTGATTAAAATTAGAAGAGAATAGTAGAGAAAATTCAGGAGGAGTATGTGAGTGGAGTGTCTGAAGTTAGTGGTAATTCATAGTAGTGAAAATATGACCATTTTTTTACCGTAGAAAAATAGCCGTTGGCGAATTTACTAAGACTGCTAGCGGTCTAACTTTGTCCACACGGATTTACTTAAACCGCCAGCGGCTTTACTTCAACCGCGCTTCATGATGAGCCGCCCATTACTTTTACCATAGTGGAAAATCCACTTTAATGGCCCATCCACCTAGCTCAATATATTTTTCAATCAGTTTAGGAACTTCCCTTACATTTATCATCCTAGAGTAAACTAGTAACGGCAGTAATGTAAATTTGAAGTTGGAGTATTGCACCCATGCTCAATTATCAAGTTGGCTAAAAGCTTGTTACAAATATTCAATGAATGTGCCAAACACTACCAACGTGCACTACACAAAGTGTGGATACATATCCTGATAGAAATAAATAGATAATAATTTCGTGGGGATTTTTTACTGAAAGCATCATACATAAAGTCTACTTCTACGTTGAATCTATTACAATGAACTTTTTTATTCCTTCAACACATCTCTATTCTGCTTCATCTATGCATCTTCTTGCCTGCTATTTTTTCCATCTGTCATCATGTTTTCCTATTTGGTGTGAGTACATACATTTTGCAAGCATGAGAATCCACAGTAGCAGACAGAGAATCCTTCACTGAAGCTTGAGTCGAATGCTGTGAATGTTTAACCATTTTAAACATGTGATCAAGCCGTGACTAAAAAACATAAAAAACAAGTCAGTAGCAAGTATAAAATGCCTTGTTTATGAATATCTTACCGCCCATAAGTCTCGAACATTAACTACAGTAGATGGTTTAAGGCCAATATCTTGCCAATTAGCCGTTATTGATGCCTGTTGAGATCCTCTATTCCATAGAACCAAAGCTATCCTGTGTCCACTTAGAGCACCAGCCCAAACCTGCACGTTTGAAGAATGAAATGTGAGCTATGTTTAAACTACCCCACTACCCCAGAGTTAGTACTAAGAATTTCTGAGAGACATCCTGGTGCAACTGAAAACATCTAAAACTTTAAGTCTTCTGGTTTTATAGAGAGAGTAGATAATGTTACCTCCAAGTCTCCATCTTTCTTAACTTTTTTCCCTTGAACTCCAAGTTTATCTGTCCATGCCAATCAGAGATAACAACTGTAAATCTCTGCTGAATACACTGAATCCTTTGGTTCTTAAAGTCTTTATGACACGTTGTCTTGTTGACTACAGTTTCAGTAACCAAAATGAGTACTCTAAATACATACCTTGATTAACTGCAATTACATCCTTGTTGCTTAGCAATTCGGTTGTCACATTGTTCATTGATCGAATATCACACCCAATCAACAATGGAGCCTACACTTACATTAGAACACATCTACTCAATTCTAATTATTGTAGGTGGAAAACAAAAAGAAAGAGAGGTTCAAATATTAACAGTGGTACCTTAACCAATGCCCATATACTGAAGTGCGAACGGTACTCTTCTGTTGTCATGCCACCATTTCCTACTTCAAGCATATCGGGATCTAACATACCAAATATAAGTGTATTCAGTAAAGCTTATATTCTTAATTCAAGATTAAGCAATCTTGTCATGAGAATTACCATTCCATCCACCAGGTCCAGCATAAGCCGCCCATTTGTCATTTAGATCCGCAAGTTTTGTCATACTAGAATCATTAAACCATGTAAATGCAGAATTTCAATAAAACATCCTTTTGTTGTACTTGACATTGGTTTTCTAATACTGTATTGAACTTTATACCTCTCCCATTTATCCTCAATATCTCCTGTTGTTCTCCAACTATTTCCCAAACCCGGCGCCCAAGTTGCTGGATCTTGATCTCCCCTGAATGAAGTGTAAATGCATATCTAAACTTGCAAATTCAATGTCATTTGTAACTCTATGTTATAATCCAGTATATGAGCAAGAAACTTACCATTCACATAAAGAGAAGAATATGGATCTTCCAGACTCCAGTAATGCTTTGCTCATCTTAGGATATCTATTTCAAGAATTGAATTAAAAAAAAATATTGCGACTATGACTTCAATATAGGATCAAAACAACACTCACAGACTCAGGTTTCTAGTGAATGACTAAAAGTAAAAGGGAGTACCTATCTTTGGGGCTTGTACCAGTGTTATGACAGTTATCATACTTCAAATAGTCGACACCCTAGACAGAACATTCCAAACAAATTAGTCATGTGAAGTCTGTCTGCACTAGCTCATCACATCGAAAAGGTGATGTAAAACTCCGTAAAATGCCATTAAGCATTCATACCCATGAAGCAAAGGTTTTCGCATCTTGTTCCTCATGGCCCAGTGACCCTGGCATTTGCTTACTGCAAGTAAAGACCCTGGCCAACAAATATGAAAGTGTTATACTGACAAACTTTGAAGTGAAAGTTCTTAACATCAAGTTCTGTCTGTTCTATCATCTACTCCAGGTGTTACTAGTTTTTACCCTGCATCAGAGTATATTCCAAGTTTGAGCCCTTTGCTATGAACATAATCTGCTAGAGCTTTTATTCCTGAAGGAAATGCTGACGCTTTAGGAACCAAATTTCCCTGTCAAATGAGAAAACAAACCTTGACAATCTTAACTGCATTTTTGATATGGATCCGTATGATTGTAGCTAGACATACTTATACTTGAGATCCCTATTCATGACAGTAGTCTATAGAATTCCCAAAATAAGCATCAATTTGGTGAATGGTGAATTACCTGAGAGTCTCTGTTGAGTTCACCCCAGCAATCATCTGACAGAAAGACAAAAACGAAGTTAGGAAACCATGTATCTGGTTACACTACTCAAGACTCCTCTGGTGATTTGTTGTATTAAGCACGTCGTGAACGGTGGTCGATATGAAAAGGCTGATTAAAACCTTGCAACCTATGTAATTGACTTCTTTCCTTGCAATTGCAATGTAGACATACTTTTCTGAATCCATGACCCCTTGGGCCAGTTATTCTATCAGCTCTAGACCAAATGACAAACCTCATGAAAGACAACTGAAAATTGAACTCTATGGTATTACACATAAATCATTACCTAGATTTATGTAATTGTATCCAACTGCTGCAAGACCAGTTGACACCATTGCATCAGCTGCAACAAGAATTTGGCGTAACAAATTACTTATTAGCTTCTTGGGATTTACATGAAGATGGCATAATAATACATGAATTGAGAAATATATTTGCAGTATGTGAACAAATTACCTGTTTCTCTAATCAACTTCTCCTCAATGTTACACTGGAAATGATTCCAACTGTTCCATCTGATATTCATCAACACGGTATAGAAGAAAATCACGAATTAGTTTAGAAATGTCTCCCTTTCATATATGCTTCAGTAGAACGAAATTTAGAAAGAAAAAAAAAGAAAGAAAAACGAAAACTTAGTACCCCATCTGTGGAGTTGAGCCTAGACCATTATTCAACAATTTCCTCCTAAGAATCATCCGATGCACATTATCGATCTCCAATTCTCGAATGCTTTTCAATCGTGAAGAATGCGCAACATTAACGGAGACGGAAAAGAAAATCAGCAGAAAACACAACAGAGAATTCATGACCATTTTCTGTTCTGCTTTCCTCTCTGCCCACTGCCGTATGAGATATAAAATGCTAATCTTAGTTTCTCATTTATAGGACCACTTTGTTAACTCCAACCATTAACTTTGTCCAGATGTTTTTGTTTCAGCTGAAAGTGAATAGAGAGAGAGAAACAAAAAGAGACAGAATGTTAAAGATGGCGATCTCTTGTTGTATTGGAAATCCACGTACATCATTGTCTTTTGTAATGCTGATAAAAAGTTTAAACCGTTTTTTCAAGCCTATGATGTAATTAGCAAGCTCTGCAAAATCATGGTAAGCGCATTTATTATTTGGTTCAAAGAATCTGATTCCATTATTAGATTGCGTTTCATTGCAGTACATGCAATTCAAACCAGGCTAAACAAGGAAACACATTCCATTACTTGTCATGAAGACGGTGGATCCACTGTCCTCTATCCATCCTCAAGCTACACCTTTTTCTTTTTATCTTTGTGGGGTTAGGTACTTACTTAGGTTGATCTTTGGAGTGCAAGTTCTGCTCACTACCTAATTCGTTCTCGAAAAAGATAGTTAATGCTAGAGTTATAACTTTGTGGGTTTATGGTTAGATCTTTATCTACCAATGAAAAACTGAGTAAATTCTTTGTTAGAAAAGCAGTTGCGTTTGCAAGGAGGCTTCAGATGAGCTGGTTGCAAAGTCTATTCCACATTCTGGAGATTACTGCATATAGATGCCTATTGATTTCTTGTCTATCTAATTATTAAATGTAATCATACTGCATCTGGCATGCCTATAAACTTTAGTTATTCATCAAGAAGAGATAGAGATGTCCATTACCTGTGAGGTGGGTCGAGTAGTACTGATTATCCTAGTCACAGATCAAAACATGAAACACAAATCAATATCATGACCAGCTAGTACGCGGAAAGAGTTGTTTACCTTCTACGGGATAGAGACACTATTTTGCGTAGCTTGAGAAAAAGTGCGAAATGAAAACGGCCTTAAATAAAGAGCAAAACAGCTTTTAAAAGGAGAGAGTATGAGAACCTACAATATTTTATCCATACGGGTTGACATTTGCCATAAAGAAAGAAAAAAATGCCTAACAAGATCAATAAAAATCAAAAAATATTTTAGGGGACCCAAAAAGTGAAACTGGTTAATGGCATTTGGTCCACGGCACCCAAAATGGTTCATCATTCTTGACGGATGGTTTAGTTTGGTGCCGTAGTTGGAAAAAGATGGGAAGAAAACGGGGGAGTACCAAGCAAAGTCGGACTTCGGTAAGTCCATAAAATTCTTGAATACACCAATGTTGTTGGTTCCATGAGTTCACATGACGTCCTATTTATCATCCTGGCATTTTTAGGGGCGACCCCAAAAGAATTAGGAGCGACTTTTTTATTCCCAACTCATATACACCGTTAAAGTATGTCCAAAAACGCGGAGAATACGTTAATGCCCTTACATAATCGGAAGCTATTTTGTGCCCGATTATTATAAAGAAATCGGAAGCTTAGCAACGATATTATACTACCGATTAATATCGATTTTGTGCCAAACTCGTATCTGGCTTCTATAAAAATCGGTAGGAAAAACAACCTCACGAGACTACCGATTGTTACAGTATAGAAATAAGAAATCTTTTGAATTTTGCAATGATGAAATTTGGGGCTCCTATATAATCGGACGAATAAAAAAATGTTTAAGCTAACGATTTAGGGCTTCCCATAATCGGGATGGTAAAAGTAACAATTCCTACCGATTATGGTAGATTTCAAATTTCCTGCAATGAAGGATTATAGAAAAAATTCATTTTGGGGCAACCTATAATAGGGAGGTTGGGTAATCTATTTATCTTCCGATTATGGCTACATCCAAAACACGAACCAGATGGTTATGGTCGGCTCTGTACCTTCGAAACTATGGAATTGGCAAAGGTTCAATTTGGGGCTTCCAATAATCGGTATGTTTATAAGTAACCCCCTCTACCGATTTTGGGCTACTCAACAATCGGTAGCTAATGAGGTGGTATTACCTACCGATTAATAACCGTTTGACAGATAAAACCAATGTCAACCTAAATTCATTTCATTTCTTTTCAACTTCAACTTCAACTCCTCTTCTCCTCTTTCCTTCCGATCAAAGAGAGGAAAACTCTCCCCCTCTCCTCGCTATACATAGTTCATCGTCGAATCGAATCATCGTCGATTATTCTCTATAAAGATGAAAAAAAAGGAACGTAAGAAAGCTCGAACCAAAAACGTAGTGCGCGGTGAGGATCCGAATATTGGATAGCATGCCCGTAATAAAGAGGTTTTAACTCACGAACCCGAAGAACACGAAGAAGATGAAGTCCCTGATGTAGGCGATATTGATATCCAAACTCTCAGGCAACTTGAAATGGCGTCGATTAGGTAAGATTCTACTATTAATTTGGTTTATATTGCTTCAATTCGACGAATCCATGTTTTTTTTTTTTAGGGTTTTCGGTTATTACCCAGATTCGGTAGGTTAGTTATTTTTTTAATCTTCCGATTGTGGTCGAATTCTTCATTTCACGAGAACATTTGTCATATTCGGGTGGTAAATATTTAGGTTGCCTACCGATTTTAGAACGTTTTTTCATTGCGAGGCCTAAATCGATCATAATCGGAAGTTAATTGTGTTTTTGCCTTCCGAGTTTTCTGAGACTCATTTAGCCCTTTATATAGGGTAATACATAGTGGATGACAACTATACTACCCTTTATTTTCGGGAATGTCTCGCGAAGTGTCGCAGATGCACAAACATTCACTCTCGCGACACTTCTTAACCCTCGCCGGGTCTCTCGTCTTCTTTATGTTTTGCCTGGGCCGTTATTCATTGCGTCGTTTATTTTAGCTCCTGATCGCCTCGCAACAACGTCGTTTATTAATCCCGCGAGTCTTGTACGTTGCGATATTATGATCCTACATCTTGCCTCTTTTTCCTTAAATATTGCTTGAAAGAGCGATCTTTAAGGAAAAATCTGTTGTGGTAGCAATCTTTGATTTTTGTTGATGAAGGAACGAAGCGGAAGAATCTTGGACTTGAAAAGTACGTACTTGCCTCTATTCTTTTGCAAAGTTCGAAGCTTCTTTGAGATATATACAAAGTATCGTCTCCCATCACTCCTCATATTTCTCTGCGAGGGAAGAGTATCATGAGAGTTTTACAATATTGTTGCCGCGATTGCTTATCTTTATCTGCTTTGATTTTGTACTTTTACGGATTTTGATTATTAAAGTCTCTTCTTGACACGTCTCTTTCAGCCGCTTATTCTTGACCATTCATGTCTCTTCTCGCATTAACTGACCTCGTTTTTCTCGAGGATCTTTTTCCCCTATATATAGTTTTCTTTTCCCCTCCTTTTCATCCTTTAGTTTCTCTACGCAACTTTTCTTTGACTCTCTCCTTCCATAATTTGCGCCACCTCTTGCAAATCCTTTCTTCATCCTTTCTAACACCGATCTTAATTTCCTACTCCTCCCATTCATTCCCATGCGATAATGGCCTCTATGAGTCGCGCATACAAGTCTTCTTTTGAAGAAGTTAAACAGAAGTTGCTAGAGACGGGTTTTACTACATCAACCATTCCCAATCAAGAACCTTCATCTATTCTTTTCAAAAATTGTTTTCGATCATCATTGTGATGATCAAACAATTATAGTCTCTCTGGGTCAGCTTCTTGCGGGACTCCCCATCCCTTTATACAATCCTGAGTTGCCTTTATTTTATGAAATTTTGGCCCATGAAAAATTCTCTCGGGCTGTTTATCAATTAAGTGGGGATTGCATTTGATGTTTTCGGGTTCGCGAACCGTGGTGCGAGCAAAGGATCTTTATACCTAACTCATCGAAATCCCAAATTCGCGAGATTTGGAAATAGGCTATGGAGAAGTACACTTTGTGGAAAACTTTTTTTGAAAATTACGCGGTGATAACTATGGTGAATGTAAAATCTCGCTGGGGCGTTCGCCTGAAGAAAAGGATAATTTCCAAGATAAATTACTCATGCAAGACATTGATTGGCACCAGGGCAATAATACTTCTCCTCGTCATTCCAAAGATGAGAAATGGTGGGTCGTACCCTTGATCTTCGCGGCCCTTACATCACGGGCTCGCATATTCTTCCCTGCTAATCTCGCGAGGATATCATCCTTGGGAATTCAAATGGCACGAGAAGAAGAAAGAGGTATGTTTGACTTCAAATTTTGCTTTCGCAACTTCCTTTCTATAATTCTTTGAGTTTGTGAAATCTTTAGATAACAAGTTGAGAAGAAGCTACAAAAAGGATCACGGTCGGAGGATACTGCGACATTGCTTCGATAAACATTACGGTGAAGTAAGAAACACTTCCTTTCTTCTTATTTAAAACAATATTGTTGCCTCTGTTTCTTATCTTTACGCGTAGACGAAAAGGTTGGGAGTTGAAGAAACTATTGCGAGGATTAAAAGTAAGGGTAAAACGTTAGTCGCTCGCAAAGATAAATCTTGACTCCATTATCTAAGAAACAAAGCTCGATCTTCTTCTCGCCTAGCTCAAGTTCGATTCTTCGATGATAATGATGATGATACAAACCCAACTTTTGAGATAAGGCTCAACCGGCCGGTTCTCCTATGGACCAGCGGTCCAAAGATCTTCTCGAGATTCTTTCGGGGAATGGAGATGCTCCCCTAGCATCCCTTTGTGGAGCTCTCGCGAACGTGTGTAATCTTTGCTTTCTTGGAAGGCAACAATTCATTCAATGGAGTCTACAGAGTTGTGTCCACGACCTTTGAATGCACTTGGGTCTC
This sequence comes from Papaver armeniacum, assembly GCA_023531295.1. Classification (NCBI taxonomy): domain Eukaryota; kingdom Viridiplantae; phylum Streptophyta; class Magnoliopsida; order Ranunculales; family Papaveraceae; genus Papaver; species Papaver armeniacum. The sequence continues at coordinate 626,297 of JAJJWW010016644.1, forward strand.
AGTATGTGTGCAGTCATACTTCCCTGCTAACTTTAAATTGTTTAAATATATACATGTTTTAATGGTTTTTTTTTTTTTTTTTTTTTTTTTTTTTTTTTTTTTAGATTGGAAGAACTTCCTTTGTAGTTGCCTCAGATCTCGAGAGAAGACGCAACAATCTTGAGAAGAAGAATTCGCAATTGAGCAAGAAGATTCGAGAATTAGAGACTGAAGGCTACGTCATCTCGCGATAAAGATGAGAGAATTCAAAAAGTTAAATAATTGAACTTGACTCTCAAAGGGATAGGGTGTCCACTCTTGAACGCTAATCGGCAACTTTATGGTATAAGATTTTCTTCCTTTTATTATTTATTTTATCGGTCGCATCTTTGCTACCTAACTTATTACCTTCGAGATGTATATAATCTCTCCGATGAGGCTATTCTTCTCCATACATTTCGAACCTATGGATGATGACCTTCTTCTTGCTCATCTCAATCAATCTCTAAGTAGTTCCTCGAATAAAACTAACCTCCTTTCATTAAAAGATCTTCAATCCAAATATCATCTCTTAGAGATCGAACACGAGATCTAGTTTGAATTTAACTAATCGCTTTAAACGAATGTACCTTGACTCGAAGAAGAATATCAAGACTTTAAGGAAGAAAATTAGTAATCTCATAGATGAGAACGATCGTATTACTAATGAGGTGCACGGGCGTTAGCGAGAATTCCACAAATCTCTTCTTAGTGTGCAAGTTGAGCAGAGATGAACTCCTTCATCAAAATACCATGCTTAAGCGGCGAGAAGAGCAAGTTCGCTCTCTTCTTGTTATTAATAGTGATGATGAATTCGCTTTGGGCTGCGAAAGTTTTAGATAATGCCGGGAATAACCTAGGTGTTGATGTTAGTCTTCGCAGGAGCATACTTCCTTGATTAAGGATATGATATACGATAGAGAAGGTTACTTATTACCTTCTTCTTACATACGTAGTATTGCTTGTAAATTATTAACTTGTTGATACTTATTTCGAGAATGCGAGAAGAGGCTTGAGGTTAGAATTAGAGAGCTTGAATGCGAAAGAAACAACTCGTGAGAAATTTTCCGCGAATTGAAGAACTTCGAAGAGCGAAAAACAACGGCTCTTAAGAGTCTCTCCCTTCGCAATGACAAGTATTCCAAGTTGAAGAAACAATTTGAAACAGCCAGTGGCGAATTTTAATAATGATGCGGTTCGCTATCGCAATGGAGCCATGGAGTATGTTTGTAAAGACCATAATATCCCCTCTGCATTCATATCCCCGGCTCCTGAAAAGGTTCTGAGAATCCGCTGTCTCGGACGTTTCGATAATGCAGGTGGCGAAGAAAAATGCAGCGATGAGAATAATAGAATTTGAAGAATCGGATGAAGAAGAAGAATCACCAAAGAGATAACTCTTCTGTTTTCTTTCTCTACTTGTAATATCTGTACATTTCTGTATCCTTATTATAGTGTACATTTCAATCTTCACTCCCCCTTTTTTGGTAGTTCTTCCTTGTAATATAATTGGCTAACATTCCGATGTATAACTCTTTCATCAGAAGATGAATAACAATATTCTATCTTTTCCATTCCCATACTTGCCTCATTATTTATCTCCGGATGGAAGATTTGTTGTAAATCATGTATGTGGTTGAATAATAATTTTATCGTTATTGAAATGTATTGTTGCGACGAGGTCGCGGGTATCTTCATAAATGTATTTTATCTCTTCTCATTGCGACAAGGTCGCAAGCCGCCCCTCATTTCAAGTAAGGACCCATTGATTTTGCCTTATCATTTTTGTGTGGTCTTCGAGTTAGACCTCCCTAATTAGAGGTCTTCCCCCACCTTTTATTGCGGCAAAATCGCAGACGTCTTTTTCATGTAAAGACCCATTGATCTTGCCTTATCATTTTCCAAGTATTTTTGCCTCTGCAGATGTTTTTAGTTGCGACAAATATGGCAGGCCTATATGTCCTTGCGAACACATAGCCCCATGACATTGCCGTCGTGCGACGAAATCGCAGACGTCCCAGTACACTTTCATGTAAAGACCCATTGATCTCGCCTTACCCTTGCGTTAGTATTATTGCCTCTGCAGGATTATTGCACAAATATGACGAGCCTAAATTCTCTTGCGAAAACATAGCCTTATGACATTTGCGTCTGTTTTGACACCCCCTAATGGAGAGCGTCGCCCTTATCATCTCCGGTTGCCCCTTCAAGGAGGCGAAACATCGGCCATACAAGACTAGCTCCTCCCATGGGTCCTTTAACAACAACAGTTGTTTTCGCAGTCTCTTATCCCTTATACCTATATGGTTTATGGTTAAGACTGCACCCTAAGTGGAGTTTTCTTCAGGCGAGTGCAACATATGCCAAGACTTGCCAAGAATGGCCGGGGTAGAGTTCATCCATCCGGGCACTGCAGCTCAACCGTGTACCTCGGCGCCTTGAGCATACACGACTCTAAGAAGAGACCCTCGGTCGCCCAACCGGTATAACCTCATATATAGTTGGGAATCAGGTATCTCCCGGATAGGCTTTCATGGGCCCCAAATTTCCATGACCCGGGCTTCGGGAGCGGTGTAACCTTCCCCGAGCCATGTCGAGAGATACCCCCTTATATGACGCACTTTAGGTCTTATATTTGCCTCTTACGAAATATTTATTCGCGAACTAGGGTGTACGCCATAAAGGTTCGTCCCATTCTTTACTCATTCATATTTGTTAAATCATTCAATCATTCATGTTTCATTATTTGTTTGATATTTGTTTTACGAAGTATTCGCACAATTCTGTTTCATTTGTTGTATTTTCATTTTTCTTTCTTAAATTTGAATTCCCATATACTCATTGAGATTCTACGCACATCATTACTTCAATTGCTGCTTTTTGATTATTCACTTCTTATGCCTTTTGTTCCTCATATCTTTTACTCCTCTATTATCATAATATTCGCCTATCTCTAGGTATTCACCTTGTAAGGTATGTTCAATCCTTACTTCTATAGCATTCACCATCGGTTTTCTTTTCTCCGCCATCTCTCTACATGTTGCTTCCATCCTTTTCTTTTGGTATTTCTTTCTTCACGACTTTCTACATCGACCTCATGACATTGTTGCGACTCCTTCCAATCTCCTTGTATGATCCGATACCATTTGGATGTGGGAATTTTATACATTGATGATATGTTGATACGATCCCCAAGATTTCATGAAGCCATGGCCTCCCAATCGGGCCGCATTATAGGGAGATTCCACGTCAACCACACAGAATAAAATATCGGTTGATAATCCTTGTAGAGGTATTCTCATGTGAACCTCTCCCTTTGGTTTGTTTGCGGTGCCATTAAAGCCATATATCTTGTATGTCGAGGGATCAAATCCTCATCTTTTCCTCCCATCGTCTTGTAAGTATGGTAGAAGAGAATATTCACCGAACTTCCGGTGTCAATTAGAATTCGGTTGATCGCTTGACAAGCTTACGCCTCATCATCTTCTCCATCGGCCCGCTTTGGGTTAATCTCTAGTTTCACAACCAACGGGCTATCGTGTGTTTCTCTTCCTTTTGGCACTTCATCTGCAGAGAAAGAAATAGTCTAACTGCCACTTTTCTAATCTGCGTCGTTCTCTTGAGACTCATTATTTCTTTATCATTAGCATCTCTCGCAAAGACTCTCTTGAGCACGTTGTCATGAAAATCTTCAATTGTGCGATAGGAGTGGACGATAGAGTTGCGATTTAAATTTCAGCTTTTGTTCCAACTTCTATAACAAATGTTTCCTTTCCTTTCGCCGACACTCTTTCACGTGCATCTCTGGCGGTGGTGGTAATGTTTGGCTTTATTTCTTCTCCCTTTAGAAAGTGATTTAGCTTCCCCGATCAATCATCCCGAGAATAATTCTCTTTATGTTTCTACAATCGTTTGTTTGATGCCCATGGAAGCGATGGTAAGAACAAAACTCATGACTTCTATCGGCCCGGCGGTGGTTCCATTCCCACGTTCCAAGGTCTTTGGTACATTTTCCATCACAAGTATAGCTTCGAGATCTTTTCCACACTAGCATTCAAAGGGAGGCATCTTAATCTCTTCCCATACTATTCTCGCGACTTCTTTTGCCCTCCACGGTTATTTTGCCTTCAGTCCCACCGTATGTTTCTTGCACATGATCTAGCCTCCGAATCTTATTATTCTTTGTTACGATTGTGATAGTTCCTTTCTCGTTCAAATTCCTCTTGATCGTGGCTTCCCATGGCTACTATCTTCTGCTTTGTCCCTCATCGCCTTTCCTTGCTTGCTGTCCTTGCGAAGTACTCGCGCCACTGTATTTATGAATTGAGGCAACAAACTTGCGTTCATAAGCATTCGAGCTTGTGTTCGATCGGATAAGAATTCATTTCATTCTCGTCTTTCTTCTAAAGCAATATATTCTTCCTACGTAACTCTCATAGATTACGCCATAGTGATTGTATTTTTGATTCTAAAAATTTGAATGTACAACAAGTTAGTCATGAAAGAGAGCATTCACAAATGAGAGGATGAGATATCTTTCTTCAACCCGTCCGCCATTTCGCTACACATGGTTCTCCATCTTATTGTCAATTGCCTTAAGCTCTCGCCAACCCTTTGTTTCGGCCGAATACATCCTCAATACACAGTCGCGAAGAGTGTTACTTATGTATGCTCCCGGGAATGTGGCTTGCAAGTGGTTAAATGATGTGATTGTGTTCCTTGGCAGACCTTCAAACCATTTTAGTGCTTCTCCTATTAGGCTTGATGCGAAATATTTGCATAGTATAGCATCATGATTCTCCCACCGTAACATACATCTCATATAAGCCTTGATATGTTGTACCGCATGAGGTTGTTCCATCAAAAATGTTGGTTAACGCGGGTAGATTGCACTTAGGAGGTATTCCTCCCATCTGCATTTCTAGCGTGAAGGGATTCTTCGCGGCGTCTGCGATGGCTTCGTCTAATTGTCTCCTTCCTCCTTCCCTTCTACTATTCAAAGTAATCCTCTCATTTTGACTCTCTTAAGATTTGTTCATTTGCCTCAATTTGATTCTACTTGGTCTTTTAACTCGCTGCTTCTCTCCTTCTTCGCTCGTGCCTATTTTGACCTTCCCGCTTCATTATTTTCTCCTCTTCTTTCCCTGCGACGCTCTTCTTCGTTTCTTTCGTCAATTCGCACGCCATTATATCGGTTGTTCTCTCTTCTTGGTTGTCTCTCGACTCTCATCTCGCACCCTCTCATATTCTTCATTAATATTTCTATTGGTACGATTTTTTTCCCTCCTTCTTTCGCGGTTGTCATGGTTATTCGCGGATTGCCTCTTCCATCTCTTGATTTTCCATTTCTTCTCTTATCCTTTCTCTCTCGCGAGCTAGCGCGCTTGTTCAATGTAGTGTCTCTCAATGTCATCCTCAATCTCTCGGTTTCTTCTCAGTTCTTCTCTCCGTGCAAGATTATTCTCCCTTCAGCATGGTGAGTCATTGGTTCTTGAGTTGCATGTTTCCTTGATTTTCCCTTATTCCGCTCATTTTGAGGATTTTCGAGGTGAGGAATGTAACGATCTTCTATTTCCCCTCTTCTCTCGCCATACTGTGACTCGGATTTTGTGTTTCTTCCCAAAGATTTCTGTTGGTAAAACTCTCCTTCTTTCTTCCCCTATTCGATCTTGAACTTGATCTCACGCTACTTCTAGATCTCCTATTTTGCAACCTCATATTTTCCATCCTCAATTCATGATTTTGTCTTGTCAAGTTTGCTCGCTCCTCTGCCTCTAGTCGTCTCTCTTCGTGTATTGTTTTTCTCAATCTTTCTAATGCTGCGATTTCTTCGTTTTCTCCATTCATTCCTTGCTCTCCTTGTCCATTGTTCACCAGTGCTGCTCCTCTTCTCTCTCATCTTCAGAATCAGACCTCCAAGTATGTACACTTACTCTATCATAATCCACAGCCGCGTTTGCTACTGGGGAGATCGGCGGTTGGTTTTGATCTTCTCCATCGTTTCTCATATTCATTCTTGACGATTCTCCTGTTTCATTCCTCCTTTCTCCAGCAAGTCTCCCACTTCTTCTTACTGTTGTTGGTTGCCCTTGTACATTTCTTCTTCTAGCCATTTTTCTTTTCCAATGAATTCTTGAGTATCTTCTCCAAATCTTTTCTCTGTCAATCCAAATTCCTTCCAATTTCTACGTCAATCTCTGCTCAATCCCTGTTTCTAGCGCATATGTAGTAGCAGGTTTTCCCACACTACACCCCTTACTCGATTTTGCTTAATTAGTCCATTGAAAGATGTAAGATCAAGAATATTTATTGATTGAATCCATGAATTGTTTACACAAGAAAATAGAACTACACTTAGAAATTAAAACACTCTTAAATTTTCTCTCTCCTAATGACTTGCCCAACAATTCCAAAAGATCTCTCTCTTTTACAGACTCATTTAGCCCTTTATATAGGGTAATACATAGTGGATGACAGCTATGCTACCCTTTATTTTCAGGAATGTCTCGTGAAGTGTCGCAGATGCACAAACATTCACTCATGACACTTCTTAACCCTCGCCGGGTCTCTCGTCTTCTTTATGTTTTGCCGGTCGTTATTCATTGCGTCGTTTATTTTAGCTCCTGCGACTGCCTCGCAACAACGTCGTTTATTAATCCCGCGAGTCTTGTACGTTGCGATATTATGATCCTACACGAGTATACTATGGAAGAACAAGTATTAGAGACATAATAATCGGGTGATATATTTTGTAATTTCCTTCCGATTGTTTAGGATGAACCACTTGAGTAATTTCTGGACACAAAGTGATGCATATTCGGTAGAAATTAGTTTTGTGAGGCTTCTGATTGTGATGCATTCGGAAGGGTGGACTTTTATGACTTTCGATTATTGGTATTCGGAGGGTTATGTTGAAATTTAGCTTCTGATTATTGTGTGTAGATAAACATATTCGAACACCAAAAATTTTCTTTTGTTTCTGATTATACGTATTCGGTAGCTTTAGGTGAACTGATATTTACGATTGAGCGTAATCGGAGGCAATTGGTTAAATCAACCAACCGAATATGTATATTCGGGAACATTGGTTTTACATTAACTTCCGATTATATAGTTTACTAACCTTTTGTACTTTCTTTTGTTGTTTAGGGATAGGCGAGGTAAAAAAATCGAAGATGCAATTGTCTCAGCTAGTGCAAGGAAGGAAAGGCGTCGAAACTCGACAGCCTAGTGCAAGGAGAGCTAGGATCTGCTAAAGCCGCTTCAAGTGCTCAAGATGGAACTCAACAAGCAAGTCAAGAAGGTGTTCAACCAAGTTCCCCTCAATCGAACTCGGTTCAAGAAGGTGTTCAACCAAGTGCCTCTCAATCACAACCGAGTTCAAGAAGGTGTTCAACCAAGTGCCTCTCAATCACAACTGAGTTCAAGAAGGTGTTCAACCAAGTGCTCCACAATCACAACCAGAAATTCAACTAGAAGCACCCGAAGATAGAGTACCTGAAGTAGGACAAGGTCGTGGTGCGCAAGAAGAAGGAGAAGCCGCAAAAAAAAATCCTCCTCGAAATAAAGCGAAACACCTTGTCCCACAAAGACTGAAGATGAAGGATATTCCAGAAGGCGTAATCCTTGGGCTGCCGGAGGATGGAGGACAATTGGTATTTGGATACAAAGACTCCTGGGCCAAAGAAATATATGAAATCGAGGTAATAATCGTTTCCATAGGTTTTATTTACCTATTATCTTTTTCTTCGTAATAGTTTTAAGTGTTATATTTTTAGGTTATTTTAATTTATTTTTTTAACTTGTCATGTGTTTAATAGTATCATTCCGATGCGGTTCGTATACTCAAACCGACCGCCGCACCAACAAAAATGATGGATTGGCCTTTGAAGGATGAATGTGAAAGGTTTAAGAGAATTATTGCAAATTCTGGGTTGGCTGATGCTGCGGAGAACTCTATGTTGGAACATGACCGGGTGGCTATATCGGCGTTTGTGGAGAGACTTAACCTGAGACCGACACCTTCCATATGTCGTTTGGGGAGATGACGATTATCCCAGATGATGTTGTGCAGATTGTTAGACTCCCTGTCCATGGCAAAGGTGTTAGGGCTGAGTTCACAAAGCAGTTGGAATGGACCAAACTTTATGCTCTAACTAAAAAGTGTTTGGGTTGGGATGAAGAAACATCAACAATTGAGTTCAAAAGATGCATGAAGTATAGAACTAGACAGTTCAACATGGGTACTCTGATGGATATGTTCAAGGGCACCAAGGAAAAAGAAGATAAAGGAACTTTAACGGACGAGCAAGTCAACCACGTGGCCACCGCATATCTCCTATGTGTATTGGGATGTGTCATTTTCCCCAATACCAGTGGCAATCGGGTCGACGCCAACCTTTACAACTTCTGGATCCTCTCGATAAAGTGCATGAGTACTCTTGGGGCACGGCATGCCATGCGTGGTTGATGGAAGAGTTGAGAAAGGCGTCGAGGCTTGGAATTAGCCAAGTGGCCGGGAACGTGAGTCTACTACAGGTATTGTTTATTAACTCTACATACTTGGTTATTTTTTTTATTTTTCTACCATTGAAGAATCAATTTCCTAATACTTGCAAAAATGACAATATAGACATGGATCTTCGACCACTTCCCTATCTTGGGATTGGCCATTGAAAAGCCGGCGTGGGCGAAAGGTGACCCTAGAGGAACAAAGTACGTCTTCGATGACAACCATTCTAGGACGAAGGAGCAGCAGCTGATTCATTTGAGGGAGATTTTAGACTCACTTAATGCCCAAGATGTATGCTTTGATCCATACAAGGAAGACCGAGCTGATGGACATATCGCGGGTCGGTCCGATTTGGCACTTTATTTTGGACCGTTGTGGCACCCCACAGGATATGTGATGTACAATGCCTCAAGGGTGATGCGACAACACGGTTTTGTACAAGGTATATCAAAGGACCAAATCCATGACAATTTCACTTTGGAGCTGGAGCACTGCAAGTCTGATAAAGATTCTATCACGGTGGTTTACAAGGGTTCACCATCCTGTAAATTCCATTGGGATAGAAGGGCGCATTACTTGATCAACCAAGGAAGGGCAGCCAACCAAGGTTTTTAAAATGCTCCCAACTATATGGATTGGTACCGGAATATTTCTCATCTTCGTGTAATCCGTGATCTTAAAGCAAAGCCCGATTCGTACAAGAGTATCCTCAAAGACAAACCTGCGGGTTTTGATAGATTGGTATGTATTGTTTTATTAATTTAGTTTAATATTATGGGTCAAAATAGAGTAATAATCGTTTGATGGTATGCTATGTTTTAAAACAGATGAGCAGGTTAAAGCGTTTGTCCAAATGGTGCACTGATTGCATAAAGTCCGGAGAGCCTGTGTCAATTGAGAAGATAAAAAAGCACCAAGAGTTGATTGATAACGTTGACAATGAGGAGTATGCATCTCAGTTCGGGGAAAAATTGCAAAAGAAACCTACAACCAAGGTGAACAAAAGAACTCGTGCGTCATCGAGAACTCAAGTTGATGAAACCAATGATGATGTTGGTCCAAGTCGTAGAGGTAGTAAATCTCGCAAAGTCAAAACAAATAGGAAAAACTAAACTCTCGGTGTTTTGTTAACTTTATGGATAACTTTGTTTATGTCGGATTTAACTTTGTTTATGTCGGATTATGTCATTTGTGTCGGATTATAAGTTGGTATGTTATGTTTATGGTTATGGTTCGTTTTATGAATTATGAATGGTTTTATTGCTATCTTTATGCATTTAACGATGACTCGCAAGCGAATCACATGCAGAGATATGAAATTGTTGAATTTTATCCAAACAATCGGAAGGTTACTTTATATACATAGCTCCCAATTCTGGGGATATTTGCAATTTTATTGTCAGAATCGGGAGCTATTTATATTATGTACCTACGAATCTGGGGATTTTGCAAAAAAATATCAGATTCGGAAGATTATGAATTTCGTTGCCTACCGATTATGCTTTGTGAACAAATAATTTTTGTTCTGTAACCAAACCACACCATATTCGGGAACTAATGTAACTTATTAAACTTCCGATTATTATCATCGGTAGTGTTAGTTTATATTATTCCTACGATTATTCTATGTGAAGAAAATTTTGTTTTCTGTATCCAAACAACACCATAATCGGGAACTAACATGATTCCTTAACCTCCGATTATGACACTCTAAAGTCCTTTGTGATCTGTAACCAAACAACACCATATTCGGTAACGAGGTGAACTACTTAAACTTCCGATTATTGTATTTGGTAGGTTTAATTTATATGTTTCCTTCGATTATGACTACGTGAAGAAAACTTTGTTTTCTGTATCCAAACAACGTAACATTCGGAAATTAAATTAACTCATAAAGTGTCCGATTGTGATAATCGGTTGCTTATTTAACCAAATAAACTACCGTATATAAATAATCGGTAGGCTGTTATATTAATAATATTCCGATTGTAGCCATTACATAAAGACCTTAACGTTACAATCACTTTAAAACCACTCTTACAATCACTTAAAAGTATTAAAACAGATCATAACTTCCAGTGATCATAGAAATTGTCCCTCTTGATTTTGTAGCATCCTTCATGTTCAAATCGTTTCCCGTAGAGGTCCACATACCGGCGATCCGCAAGATTTCTCTGAAATTACGAATGAGTAACAAGTTAGTACTCACTTATGTTAATGTGAGCCGGAGTTACAAAGATACTTACTCGTTTTTCATACGTCCACCAAGGAAAAGCGTTCCTAACAAATCGTTCCTCATCTTCAAGTTTGTCAATCTCCTTATCGGGCGTCTTCATTCTCATCTTAATGTCATTGGATGATCTCCTTATTCGATTACCATCTAACGCCTCAAATACCATTAAAATACGGTTCCATAGCTGCTCTTGGGATTCCGATTTGTGGAGCTTGTGAACACGATCATGAGAAGTTACCACAACGTACGCTCTATAAATAGCACAATCTTCTTCTTCGGCAAAAGCAATATCCATGTTTTTGTTTTCAAAGTTAGAACTGAAGAGAGGAAAGAGTTTGGTGCAATTGGGTTGATAGATAGTTTCTTTATATAGGTTTAGGGTCCAACGGCTCTTTTTCTTTTTCCCAAAAACTCCAACGGCTATTTCTTAAATTTGGTTTAAACTGCAACGGCTAATTTGACGTAGGTTGAATCTTGGGAAACCAATAATCGGTAGGTATTTAAGTTAGAATATCTACCGATTATGGTAGCTTTCAAATTTTTTAAAAAAAAAAAGGATTTTAGAAAAAACTCATTTTGGGGCAACCTATAATCGGTAGGTTTTGGAACCAATTTTACGTCCGATTATGGCTACATCCAAATCACGAACCACATGGTTATGCCTGGCTCCGTACCCTCTAAACCTATGGATTTTGGCACAGGTTGGATTTGGGGCTTCGTATAATCGGACGGTAAGAAGTAATAAACTCTACCGATTATGGGAGATTTCAAAATTTGGAAAAAAAAAAAAAGGATTTTAGAAAAAACTCATTTTGGGGCAACCTATAATCGTTAGGTTGTGGAACCTATTTGGCTTACGATTATGGCTACATCCAAATCACGAACCACATGGTTATGCCTGGCTCTGTACACTCAAAACCTATGGAATTTGGCAAGGGTTCGATCTGGGGCTCCTTATAATTGGTAGGTTGTTAAGTTGTTAACTCTACCGATTATGGTATATTTCAAATTCCCTTACATGAAGGATTTTAGAAAAAACTCATTTTGGGGCAACCCATAATCGGATGGTTTGGTAATATATTTAACTCCCGATTAATGCTGCATCCAAAACACGAACCAAGTGGTTATGGCTGGCTGTGTACACTCAAAACCTATGAAATATGGCAAAAGTTGGATCTGGGGCTCGTTATAATCGGTGGGTTATATAATTATATACCATACCGATTATGGTAGATTTCAAAATTCATTACGTGAAGGATTTTAGAAAAAACTCATTCTAGGGCAACTTATAATCGGTAGTGTATGTAACCTATTAGGCTTCCGATTATGGCTACATCCACAGCTCAAGCCAAGTGGTTATGGTTGGCTCTGCACCCCTCAAAACCTATGGAATTTGGCCAAGGTTGAACATGGGGCTCCTTATAATCGGTAGTCTTACAAGTTGGATAAGCTACCGATTATAAAAGGGATTATTAGCCGAAGTATCTACACAATAATCGGTAGGTATAGTTTCAATTTAACCTACCGATTCACCTTTAACCTACCGATTATGGTGTAGGCTCCCGATTATATAAGGGCATATTGGCCATTTCGAAAAATAGAAAATAAGGGTTAGCTTAGATTTACGTTTGGGTGACCTTTTTTGTCTTTTAGTGTCGCCCCTAATTCTTTTGGGGTCGCCCCTAAAAATGCCAGGTTTATCATGAAGCTGGTTAGTAGGGGAGAAGGTGAGAAGAAAATTTTAGGCATAAAAGATCCCAAACTCTCCAAATGGGGGCCAATTTCCCCTTCCTTTGGTTACTGGAATTTCAGATCTCTGGGTCTATTTTCTCGTGCATTCTTTGTCGGCTGCAGAACGTAATTGCCTCCAAGTTAAACTGACAACTAAAAGGTCGGTTACTTAGAGTCCGTGACATTATAATGAACTAAAGAGAGAGAGGGTGAGTAACTGAATAAAGGAGGTAAAGGGAATATCCTGTGATGAGTCTGTTGTCTACTTATACTTTCAGAAGAACCATAACGTTCAATCGTTGTCAGTCACATATTTAGTCACTGTTGCTACTTGATAGCCCAGACATCACACCAACCCACTCTTACAAATGAGCTAAATGAGCTTTGGAGAGACCTAGTACCCAAATGAAATTGATTTTAAGGCTAATGCATATATATGATCTTACACATAGTGGGGTAAATGTGAATTTACCATTACGAAATGGAAGACTCTGTACGTCGCCCCTGGACTTAAGACTTTATAAAAGAAAATCGTGCATAGATTTATAAAATGTTACTTAGATTTAGTGTCAGGAGTTAACCACTGTCCACGCAGTACTGCAGAATGAGACTCTGACTGCAGTAAAAGAAAAAACTATACACACTATCTTTTAAGCAAAAAAGGATAACTTGTGCTGGGAATTCAGTTATTGGACCAGTCAGTCTAAGTAAATAATCATTTACCCTTTGGCTTACTCTTAACTGATGGCTTATTTTCTGCAGGAACATCAGCAGTTAACTTCCCCATTTGCTTCTGCAGATGCGCAACTGGATCATCATTGGTTACTTTTACTTTCGGGCTCTTCTTCTTTCCATCCACAATCTTGAACTCTAGCCTATATAGAGCGCACACATCACAGTTGCTTAGCTCATACTCGAACAGGTGCCAATCAAAACCTTCCAATGGTTGTGGGTCCATATAGTAGGATCTCTTTAAACCGCCGAATTCCTTCATCTGTTGTTTCCTTGACTCATGCCAACCACGCCCACTGTAATCTGGCAATGACCTCTTCTTTCTAGTCCCGCTTTCAAATGCTCTCTGTGGCTTATCAAAAAAGAGCCACTCCCTGATTGTTTCACCATCTCCAAGGGAAAAGTCAAATAGCTCTGGAGCATTCCATGGGCACTTGGTGGTAGCAGCTCCCTCGCATTCTGGAATACCAACATCTTTGCCCTGTACCTTAGCTTTGAGAGCAGCTAATAATGGACCATCTTTTAGGTCTATACCCGGTCGTACAACAGGAGTCATGCCAAGAGCTCCTTCTTCCGTGGCTAGGCCAGCATGTGAGCTACTGCAATAATCTTGATACCACTCAGATCCTTGAGCACGCCTTGTACAATCCCAAAGTGCACATTTAGGACCCGAGATCCCAGAAGTTGGAAAACGCATATTAGGACCAGCCTGTGAGCTACTCTGCCCAACATCTTCTCCACATTGCTTTGTCCCATCAAAATCAATGCTAAGGTTCCTGTCGAATTCCTGATGCAAATCAAATTGATCCAAGTCGAACTCATTAAAGGCCTCATAGTTGTTAAACATGTTTGGTTGCATCACTGAAGGAGACTCTCCATGCTGACCAACCCCTTGATCATACAATTCATACCCATGTTCTTGTGGTACTTGATTCAAAAAGTAACTATCATCATGAAACAAATTAGAATTAATATCTCCAGCAAACGTACCAACATCAAGCCTAGGCGCCTCAAACGCCTCAAGCGCCTGAGACTCAGGGTTAGGGTTAACGATTTCTTTTAAAGCGCTAGTTGCATCATCTTCTTCATCACAATGTTCCAATAATCGACAAAGTTCAGCAGTAGAGAATGTACCTCCCAAACTAGCACCACCGAGCAAAGAAGAAGAAGCCGGAGAAGGTTCATCAAGTTCATCTTTCCACTCCCGCAACATCTGATGAGCTTGTTTTTGTAGAACGGCAACATCACCAGACCGACTATCTTGAAGAGCAGACTGTAGATTTGTTATTACTGATTGAAGATCATCTACACGATTCTTTGCCTTCTCTTTGAATAACTTATGAGATTCAGATTTCCCACCACTATCCTTCGAATTCATCATGATCTATTCCTATAAACCCAAAACCAATTGAACCCTAATTTCACTTCCCAGAGATCATCTGATAACCACAGTATTGATGGCGCATATATATAGAACTCTTGGAAGTGTTGATTGAATTGGGTGCTCACAGTTTTGTACGACTAAGGAAACCCTAATTGAGGCAGTGTAAGGGAAGAAGAATGGAAACCCTTGATGAAATAAGAAAAGGAAATCCTGAAGGAAACGGTTTGACTAATAAGTTGGACAATAGACTGTTTGGACCAGGTTATTTCAGAACAAGGACGGGCCTGGTGAGGGGCTAATTGAAGCTCCGGTCCGTCCGTCCCTTGGTTTGGCACGGATTTTTTTTTTTAGTATCTTTCCCTGGACAAAATAAGTTCTCACGTTGATCGCTAATGAAACCCTCGCTTCCTATTGGCCAAAACAGGCCTTTTCTAATTAGAAGTTATGCTGACATTTGGCATAACTTTATTGGTCGCGATATTAAAAATTGGATTACACTTTATTTACATCGAGTATTTAACCGTCAGTTAGTGACGCCGTTAATAAAAAAGAAGGTGGAAAACATTTCCATTAGAATTTTAATCTAGTAAGTTTCTTGTTTTAATCTAATAAATTCCCTTACACCGTGTTTATACCAAATACTTAATTGTACATTAGTAACACCGTCTAAGGTGGAAAATGCTTCTGTCAAACCACGAAAAAAAATTCCTACACAAATTTTTTTGCTATGAAGAAATTTTTTCCATACAAAACTTCGTTAAAAAAAAAATTTCATTTAATTTATTGGAATAGGAAAACTTAACTTACCGTGTTTAGAATTTTATGGAAGTTCAAACTCAATTTGGAAATCGAGTACGTAATATATTAGGACTCTTTTTTCCAAACTAATACATTAAAAAAAAAAAAACCGCATATTTCACATTTATTTTCTACGAAAATGATTTTGTTGGTTTCATCATTATTTTATTTATTCTTTTGGTTTCATCATTATTTTTTTCTGTTGGTTTTCATCGTATCTTATGTTGAAACCTTCCCCCTGTTTATGCTGCAAAAATCTATCCTTTAGCTTATGTTGTGGTTTCATCAAAAAATGATGCGAACTAGAAACATTTTTTTGGAGAATTTGAAGGAAGTTCTTTCTCTTGTGCGACCAAAGCTTACTTTGTGAGTGATAGAGGTATTGGATTGGTGAATCAAATCCCTGCCGTATTCCCTGATGCTTTTCATGGTTGGTGTTACTGGCATACGGAAAATAATATCAATGCATGTTTACCAAAGGCCAGCAAGGTTTATAACAATTATGTATTGGGACTGTTTAAGAAATGTGCGTGCGCTAACACTTTTTTGATGGGTAGGAAGATTAGTTGAGAGGATATATAGATTAGGCGGGGTACCGTCAATATTTCTTGAGTGTTAGCGCACATGTGCGTACGGTAACATTCATAGATATTTTCTAGAGAGTTGGGATAAGTTGAGGCATGTTAAGAATCAGAAGTTACAAGATTATCTTAGTAGAGCTCTTGTTGACAAATGGGCAAGTTTTTTTTTCCGGGGTCGACGATATGGTAGGTTGTGTTCGAATATTGCTGAGAGTTTCAATGTTTGGGTTGTTGAAGAGAGAGAGAATCTTATAGCCATCATGGTTGATGAGCTCAGAGTGAAGCTAATGAAACAAATGTGTGAACGTCACGAGGACTATGCAAACTTATTGGATTGGCGACGAACTCTATGTCAACAACTTGAAGTTGAACTCCATAACAACAAGATGCATGTTCGTGACTTCAAAGTTACCAAGTCGTCACAAGATGTGTTTGAAGTTCATTCTACATTAGCACAGACAGTCGATTTGAAAAGAAAAACATGTTCTTGCAGTTGTGGCGTATTGACGGTTTCCCTTGTACCCATGATGTTTGTTGTATCATGTTGAATGGAGAAGATCCATACAAGTATGTTGAACACTACTTTACGATAAATTTCTACCAAAAATCATATTCAAGAGCAATTAATCTTGTTCACACAGTTGTAAAGCCTCTGACAGTGTTTCCAAAATCGATTTTTCATGGTCCCGATAATGGGCCACAGTCAAGTCGTCCATCTAAGAAAAAAAGGATTCCCAATACAGGTTCAGTTCCCAATAAAAATATAAGAAATTGTGGTCTCTGCCATGTTTTGACCACCTATAATCGAAGTACATGCCATTCGCGGTAGATGTGAAATCATTTTGACTATAAGTCATTGAATTTCAGTTTTTGTTGAGACTATAATATATGTTTCATCTACTCATTTGATATTTTCTTTTGACTGTTATTTTTTCATCTTGTTTACATGTAAAATAATGTTAATTTGTTGCAGGTGTTTTTATTTTATAATTTGTAAGAGTTTCATTAAGTTTGTCAGTTTTTGGAGGCCTTCATAATTTGGTGCAACCAAAGTAGGTTTCATCATATTTCTTTGGAACCATTTCTGGTTTCATCATATTTTTGTTGAAACCCTTTTTGGTTTCATCACTGTTTAACTGTCATTTTTCTTTTGCATCTTTAACAACATAAAAGACAATGTTGTCTACTATTTACTAAGGTGATAAATTATTCTTCAACTAAAAGACAATGTTGTCTACTAACTGATATTACAACATAGTGAATTACTGAAAATTTATGGGTACTGTTACATAAAAATGAAACATCATATTTATATAGACATAGGCTTTAAGGGACTACAATTGAAATCTTTTTTATATAAAGTAAAGTATAATTTGTCACGATTACAATTAGTCGATAACCATTTTACAACTAGTTTAAACTTCAACTAAAACTGAATCTGCAAGAAGAACTGTAAAACAAAAATTGGGCACCACATGTAAGTATTATTCTCCATTGTCATGGAGGATCTTATACGCCAACTTTGGTCTCATATTATGCACCTTTTCTTGTATATCATCTTCAGTAGACATCATGTTTCCCTTCAAGAGGCTTTTCATGTAATAGCAAACATGAAGGTCGTAATCATTCCTGAAACAAGAGTTATAGTGAGAAAATTATGTGGTTTTAGTATCAAAAGCTAGCAGTTTCCAATGGTCTACATCTCTGAGTGTTGTCAGTAACGGAACGAATAAAAATTGCATACGGTAATCTGTTTTTTAAATGAAATCTTCAATTGCAACAACACATTTCTTTCCTAATGAGTGACATGTCTAAAACAATACCAGAAAACAACTTCAGAATGAATGACAGACATGCAAGTGTTTTTCTTCCTAATGAGTGACATTCTTTTCTTCCTAAAGAGTGAAACCGAAATTGTTTCCATCAAAATCAACCATATAACCAACAACATTTTTGGATTCTACAACTATGTTGTCTGTGAAAAACAATTACATTAGAGAATTTTAGAGGAAAATCACAACTTACATAGGCAAATGTGCTTAGAAACAAAATTGAAGCATATATATGTAAACCATAACTGAAAAATGATGAAACCAAATTGATTCCATCTTTAAAACCCATTCACTATTGTTACAAGTGACAAGATGAAAGTGTTTTGACATTAGAAGTCTAATTAAGAAAACCGATAACTGAAAATGATGAAACCATATGTGGAAATGGTGAAACCAACAGGGAAATGGTGATACCAAATAACTGAAAACCAATGACATCAGAATTCTAATCAAGAAAACCAATAACTAAATATGATGAAACCATGAGTGGAAATGATGAAACCAAATCAAAGAAACATCAATTAAAAACACCAACCTAAAACGGTTTTCAAACATATAAGGAGAGTAACTTAATCAGGAGAAATCGCTTACGTCCTCTAATTTAAAGACTTCTTTGGGATCAAGAAGCGTCTATTAGTACCATTGGTTGGAAACTAGAATCTGCATTATTATTTTAGTTTTCCATTATTGATTTGATTGACTAACAGTTGTTAACTCTTGATTGCACCTAGTTTGATTATTCTTGAGAGCCTTCTCTTCTAACATAAGGTCACTCAAACTATATCAAGAGATTAGTGGTAGTTCATATCTGATTTTAAATGTGACGTTGACTTATGATCATCCATTGTTAATAGGCTTCGTTATGTGCGTGATCGATCATAAGTTGGAATCAAGTTTGTTATTGTGCAGGTACAGAAGAAGACTATTGAAAATTTGAAGACATGAAGATTTTTCTTATTAGTTTCTTATCTTTGTGATTTACTTCGTGCACAAACTTGATCGCTTGGGGTCCGGCTAGTTCTAGTTTATCTTTTGATAGACTTGTTATTGCTAGTCGTAGTTAGATCGACAAGCTATCATTTGGTGGCATTCTTCAGTATACGAATTTGGGAATTCAGTTTGACTTGATCTAGTTAACTTGTTAGTCTATATCTTGGAAGATCTAAACCCGACAAAGGAGTTTATTTAATTTTATATAGAAAATCCTTTGTCACGCTTAACTATTATATCTCTGATTAACTTTCTGAGGTATGAGAGTGGTTACCAAACATATTAGTCCTTTGATGTTTGGAAGACGACCGAGTGCAAGTCTTTAGAGAGGCTTAAGAAACTTAAGATAGTGGACTCTATCTTAGGATTCACGTGCGTTGGCCAGATTGGTTGTAGGTGCAGGGATACCAAGGAAACTAGGTAACTAGGGGTAGTTTACTTGGTCTCAAGTATATTGTGTTTTGTTTTAGTAAATTTCCAATGTTGATGGATGATGGATGTATTTGCCTATTAAAACCTATGCAGGATGTGATGCTCTTGCATGTGTGGTATGTACTCTCATATTTTGTTGGTTATGATATGGTCTTATCTACTGCTTTTCCTTTAAAACCTAATTTCTTATTCTTTCCAGTTCGAAGCTCTGGATTTTGGTATATGCAATGTGTTACAGTTACAGGTTATTGTAGTTGTTCCTTAATATTTTCCTTTTACGATGTTAACTTCATGTATGGAAACCAGATTTTTTATGGTTCTAAATAAATTCCTTTTAAGTACTTGAAGGTTGTGTTAGTTTAATTTCTTTTGGTGACTATATTGCCACCACACTTATTTTGACTATTTTTGTTGCTCCAGCTTTTTCACCAACACACTTATCCTTCCTGTGGTTAATGGACCCACTGAAGGTCTCATGCTGATTTATGTGGCCCACTTTTTTACATTTCTTGTCGGTATGTGCTCTTATATTGTGGCATCATTTACTCTAAGTCCAAGGGTAAGCAAAAATGGGTGTCAGTGTGTTAAGATGAACCATTTAGTAAAGTTGCTTTGTTCTGATAGTGCATATTTGTTCTAATTGTTTTGATGGATGCACATTTGGCAGAGTTCCGTTAGTGGATGAGAGTTTGGTTCTCGTGTCACAAGTTAGTGCATACTTGTCCTATTATTTTGGGAGTTTGTTGATTAGAGTTTGAGTAGTTTTCTGGTAGCCGCAGTACTGGTCAAGTATATGCAATATTTTAGCTAGTCTATGTAAGTGGTGTTCGTGGTACGAGTACTATTAGGAGTTTGAATAAGTCTTTTAGTTGTTAAGAAATGTTAGTTCTTGAGTAAGTGGCGAGTTCTTTTAGGATTTAGTGAAGCACTTTGTGCTGTCTTGTATGTGTATAAGTAGAGTCAGTTGTAATTGAAAATGTACCACAAGTTTAATGAAAATGTAACTATTAAGGTTCTCTGATTGTGTCTCCCTCTCTACTCTCCTCTATATCTGTTTTGCGACATGGTATCAGAGCTAGGGTAGAGAGAGGTAGAGAGGGTATAGAAAATTTTGTGAGATATTATTTTTAAAGAATGAATATATAATTGTTTTCTTTGAGATAAAATTGTGAATTTGGTTGAGAAAATAAAATCAGTTTTCTAGTTCATTTGAGAATATAAAATCAGTTTTTATTTTGATTCTCTCTGTGTTAACACTCTATCTCGATCATCATTTATGAGATGGTATACGGGAGCTATTTGTGTAGTGAAAGAGTGTCTTTTCTTTTGTTGCTCACAGAGTGTTTGATTTTATTACTCAAATGTTACTCTGTGTTTACATCTCTATTTCTCTATCTCGTTCATCATTTATGATATTGTGTATGAGAGTTAGGTTAGTGATAGAGTATGTTTCCTTTAATTGTTCACAGAGTGTTTGATTTTGTTACTCACTGAATGGTTTTGTTAGTCTTTGATTATTGTTTGGATGTGTTCTTCTCGAAGATTTTGAGGAATTGTTGACATTTGTTTGCTTGATGAAAAGGCCAGAAAGAGAGTGTGTCGTTCTATGAAGAAGAATGGTGGAGATTATATTCTCAAAGAAGCTGTTTTAAAAGATTTGAGGCTTGAATACATGGATGGACGTTTGTCATTCCTGGTGGTGGATAGTAACCCGTTGCATTTGTTTTTTCGAGTTGTTGCATTGGTGGCGTTCAAGCAACTAGGAAAATGGACATGTTGGTTCATGTTACACGGTAAGACAATTTCTCATGATATGGTTGCGGTTTGATGGAGGTATTATTGCTCGCAGATGTTTGGTTTTATTGTTGTGAGGTTGTGTAATATGTTATTTGAGGTGCTCGGTGGAATAAGCTATATAGAGGTATTCTTCTTCAGATTGTTTATTATCCATTGGGCTAATCACGATGTATTCCTATACATATTTCAAGATGTGATGCCATGCAATCATGGTATGGTTCATGGATCAGTTAGTTATTTTGGTATTGCGTTAATGTCTTCAAGTTATTACTTGCACGTAGGTAAGATGATTTTTTGTTAGTACTGTGAAGTATTCTTACGGATGGTTTATTTGCGGATGAAGTGTTGTCTTTATATCTCATCTCATAGATATAGAGATTTGTTAAGTATACTTGAAAGGTATTAATTATTTTGATTATTTGTTGAAGTTGCAAGTGTTCGGTTTTATGTTTTCTTAGTGAAGGTGTGGATGGTTTTCTCGTGAGGGTATTCTTCTTATGTTTGGTGTCCTGTGAAAGGTTGTACATTTCTTGGTGCTTGAAGTGTACTTTTCAGTTGTCTTTCTTCTTTATTAGTTTGAGGTGTTGCCACCTCTTGATCGCTAAAGCTTGATCCATTAGTTTCTTTTGAAGTTCAAAATGTTGGAGCTCTGATGATGTTCTTTTGACAGCTTGCCATAGAGTTAATTCATTTTTTGTTGCTTGAAATGGGTTGTGATTTTGGTTTTAATGACCCATTTGAATTTGGAGTCAAGGCCATTTGCAAAGTGATCAGGACTATTTGATATGTTTGAGAAGATATTTATATGTTGCGATGCATCCACTTTGGTTTCATCTCTTAGATTAATAAGCAGATGGAAAGAGTTTCCGCTATAGCTTGTTGAAGAAAGTATTGCTTCCTTGAAGTGTTTTCGGTCCTGGTGGGGGTGAGATTCAGTTTGGATGACGTGAGCAAAGCTAATGTTTTCAGTATTTGCTCATAAACAATTTAGTATATGTTACACAGTATGGTAAACCTATTACTTGATTTGTTAGTTGATTAAAGTATTATATACTTTAAAGTTTCTGGGCTTCAGTGATGTCAGCGACTTCGAGAAATGCACACAGTGTTCTTGAACTGTTCGGGATGTCAGTGAGTTTGGAAGATGCATAGAGTGCTCTTAAACCGTGTGGAGAAATGTCTATGAAGACATAAGTCTGCTAATGAAGCAAAAATATTGAGTGTCGAGCTTAACATGTTTGTTTATGATGTTCTGGAATGGGTTTATGTTCCCACTGAGTATCTTCTTTGGTTACTTGGTGAAACTAAGTGATAAGGTGATGTGTCAAATGACGTACATGAAGAAAATGACTTAAATGTTAGGTGAAGCGGACTTGAATATCTGTCAAGATTTAAATGTCAGGTGAAGGGGAATTGAATATCCGTGAAGACTTAAATGTTGGAAATTGCAATTTATTGGATGGTTTTTAAATTTAAACATCTGATGGATCATGGATGTCACAGAGGTGACTAGTGAGCCATGTTGGCAATGCTTTACCAGAGTATGCACTAAGGTGGAGTGTCACAAGTTAGTGCATACTTGTCCTATTATTTTGGGAGTTTGTTGATTAGTTTGAGTAGTTTTCTGGTAGCCGCAGTACTGGTCAAGTATATGCAATATTTTAGCTAGTCTAAGTAAGTGGTGTTCGTGGTACGAGTACTATTAGGAGTTTGAATAAGTCTTTTAGTTGTTAAGAAATGTTAGTTGTTGAGTAAGTGGCGAGTTCTTTTAGGATTTAGTGAAGCACTATGTGCTGTCTTGTATGTGTATAAGTAGAGTCAGTTGTAATTGAAAATGTACCACAAGTTTAATGAAAATGTAACTATTAAGTTTCTCTGATTGTGTCTCCCTCTCTACTCTCCTCTATACCTGTTTTGCGACACCTCGCTGGTTACTGTATCTTCACAGGTAAGTTCTCAAAAAAAAAAAAATCTCATTTGCTGCATTCAAGAGTTTTTTTTGGTGTGGCTGCATATTTTTTTTATTCTAGTCCGGGAAACTCCAACATAATTGACGCATCTCTTCAATAAAAGAATATACTTCTTCTGCCTATTATAAAACCATTTTTTTGAAAGCTGGTCGTAAAGAAAAACAGGAAACGATCCGTCTCTTTAGCTCGTATCCTTCTGCCTCTAATCACCATTTTTTGCTCACATTTTGTTTTACATGTCTCAGCGTCACTCTACCTGCACTTTGCCACGTCGGTCATTCACGAAATAACCACTTGTCTGGGAATCTACTGCTTCAGGTGAAATGTGTTGTTCAACCTTGAAATAAAAATACATTGCGAAGACTTATTTTGTTCCTTCCTGATATCATCCAATCATGTCTTCCCTCTAACTTAGAATTTGATAAATCTTGAAAACATTGATTTGACTTCCTACACACTAAATTGCAGAATAACATGCTCTCCCCGGATACATGTATAAGATATTTTTAGTAGCTAAATCTGGTTGATTCCTTAAATCCCTAATATTGTTACTCCCTACTTTACTCTTTACGGACTGCTTTAATTTACAAATCTCATCTGGGGGGTGGGGGATACAGTTGCCTTGATGTAATAAGTTAGTGATAATTATGTTCTGATGTTGACTTCTCCGTAAATTGGGTTGCATTTTCATCTATGTTTGATTTTGTAGTGCGGACTCTAACAACATCTTCAATGATTAACAATAGTACATAACCAATACAGTTAAGTGTTGAGCTAGTCAGGATTCAATTTGTCAGTCCACTCAACTTCTTTCTTTTGCCAACTTACGCTGCTGCAGCAGAAACGGCAACAGTGTCATTGGTTGCTACACTTTTAACCAGGCAATTCAAGCTATGGTTCAGTTACCTTCCTGCATCCTTGACACTCCTCCTTTTAAGCTTGCACACAACTTGAAAATTTACAATTGTGATGGATTTCATATCACCACAACTTGTTGTCTCTTTTAGATTTTTATTGTCATGATTGAGGTCCATATATTGGGTTAATTAGCAGGAAACATCACCTGATAAGTACGTTCTTCCACTGAAATGTGGAGAGAGTTGTGGGAATCTCACAATACTCCACTAACCATTCTTTTTACCTGGGTTTTGATAGGTAAATGTCCACTTCCCTTTGCTTTGGATCTTTGTTTGGATGCTCTCTTTATTTCACTTGTTTTTTGCCATTTCTAAGTCACTTTTGTGGTTGATGTTTCATATGAAATAGTCTAAAGGTATGAAGAGTCTGAACTGTTACGCAAACCAGACCAAGAATTATAAACTTTTTCCTACAATTTCCAACACGCAGGCATGCCGGTAAGAGACTATTCTTTCTCGCGGCAGAGGTGTTGACAATTGACATTAAAAAATGGCAAAATTAGTCCACCTCACTCCAATTATCATTAAAGGGCACAAAAGAAATATTCTTGCCCATCACCATCAATCACCGTGGTAATCCTCATCGGCTACAACTCATTTCAACTACCTATCCGACCTTGAGCAATTTCAACTACTTATCTCATGGCAAGCCTTGAGGTGTATTCTTTAATCAAGATATTTGCTTACAAGCCTTAGGTGTACGGTTATTTTGAATTTTAACCTTAACAACACATTTCACCTGTTATGAGAAATTGATATGGCCATTGAAGTTTTCCATGATATTCAATTTCGAACAGCAGGAATGACAGGCTCACTCTGTTCATGCGACAGTAACGGAAAACTCTAGAACTAGGACAACTAACATAGGCCAGATTTAGGACAATCAATCCAGACCTTTGATCATTCCTATCTTCACCCCCCCTATCAATCCCAATGATAGACTAGAGTCATTCCCCTCTTCACCAATAAGATTGCGACACATCATGTCCCATATCTGGACTAGCCTCTGCTGTCCTGGCTGTAGCAAGGTTTGTAAGTAACAATACCCCAATAGCCCATTTTACTGCAGTCACTCAGTGTAGTATTGCAAAGAAGAATTGGAATCTCTGACCCTTTGACTTCATTGACCCGCGGTTTTCAAGGAATTCATATAAAAGAATATTCCAACCTTCAAATTCAGTAAGAAATCATGAATTAACCATGAATGTGTTGTAGGGCTTTAGCCCACGGATGCGCGGCCCAATATAATAACTAGGGTTCTATTCCTATTGTATATAAATGACTACCTATGTAACACACCAAAGCTAATGTATGAAATATCTTTCTCTCCGTGCCTTTTTATCTTTCCCTATTATCAACTACAAAACGTTATCAGCACGAGCTCAGCCGTTGAATTTTTTTTTTTTGAGAGAAAGATAATGAGATAATGATTACTACTATTATGCATAATATTATCATGTATGCTACTGTTATCATCTATCTATCATCCTTTTTTTGTTTTTCTTGTTTTTATTTTGTCATGATGTGCTTCTCTCCTGACCGTGTTACTGTTAACCCTCTTTTGAAAAAGAAAGTTGAGAATAATTTGATGTATTTGTATACCATATATTATTATTTAATACATTTTAGCATAAATTAGTACTACTGGACATAGTAAAAACATGATCCTAAATTTATAGCATCTCTGGAATCTGTTCATTTTTCTTTTTCCTATTTTTATTCTCCAACATCATTCGGTAACGTCTTTCCAAACAAAAATAAAATAAAAATCATTTTGTAACGTATGCTTTGTGACGTTAAACATTTGTGTACTCTATGTTTGTGAACTTTGATGTCCTTTTATGGGCTGTAATCTTGACGTTATTAATT
Organism: Papaver armeniacum; assembly: GCA_023531295.1. Taxonomy (NCBI): domain Eukaryota; kingdom Viridiplantae; phylum Streptophyta; class Magnoliopsida; order Ranunculales; family Papaveraceae; genus Papaver; species Papaver armeniacum. The sequence goes on from JAJJWW010016644.1 coordinate 652,093, forward strand.
TGATGACCTTTTTTGGGGAGCATGTGTCTGTTCACGAGGAGAAAGAATGCTCCTGAAAAAAAAAAAAGTTTATTCGGTGATCCCGTGTCTGTTCGCGAGAAGAAAGGCAACCAGGCCCAAATCGGCCGATTCAACTAGGCCCAACTCGGCCGATCCAGCTCTAGCTCGGTTCTGGGATATGCGTGACTAGGGTCGTTCCGGTTTTGTATATATATATAGCTAGCGGGAACTTAAGCCTGAGGTATGTAACTAAAATGCGGATTTTTACATGAAATAATTGCTAGACTTATTTATATGTTTTTAGGACATGCCTAGTTTTGTTTATTTTTGTCTTAAGATAAGTCCACACTCCACATCATAAAAACGGTCAATTTAAATTATGATTGTTGATCTCGATCATTAAGAATTTTGGTCTTAATGTTATTTTGTTCTCTTGAATATGATATTGGTTATAGTTGAATGGTGTCTTTTGTACAATTGGTTGTACCAACTTGATTCAAATGTATGTATTTGGGGTTTTAGAAGTACTTGAACACCATTATTGCATATTTGATATTTTCTCCCCAAACTTGAATGTTCCATGGAATGTAATACACTCGCGCGACTATTGAAGAGTCGGTAGTTTCAAAAGATATGTTGCAAATAAAATCTCATGCATTCCAATTTTTTTAGAAGAACTCACAAAAGGTGATATGAGTTCAAAAAAAAAATCCATTTCTTTACTTATCCATGATGCTTACGAAGCAGTATATTTTGAAGTATGACAACAAGAGAACTATCTTTAGTAATATATTCAACCTAAAGTAAGTGGTTGACATGTGTAGTGAGATTCTATTGGCTTATTGAGATAAAGAAATTTCTCAAATTAAGCAAAATGTAGCAAAATTGAAAATGGAAAGAACCCCGAAGTAATGAGAGTTAAACGTACCGACTCATATAAAGCATGTGAAAAGGGACATATATCATGAGACAAAGATTTATCTTTTCCCCCGGTAGTAATGACACCAAAGTACAGGTATCAACTGAATATGGGATGAAGCTAAGATGTAATTCTAGATCTCACCAAAGAGTCGAGAATGAATCTTCTTATTGGTATTGGTACAAGCAATGCAATGCGAGTACCACAGTAGCAACCAATTTCCATGGAAATGTCATACTTTAGACATCAACTTTAATGCCAAAAAGAAGTTTGCCTGGCCAATTGACTATTTAATTGAACTAGATCAGATGTCTGTCCTTATGGAATGAAAAGTACATCATTCCCACGATACATAAATTCTCTAAAGCACTTGAGATATATCTGGATGAAACGTAACATATATATATATATATATATATATATATATATATATATATATATATATATATATATATATATATATATATTATAAACTTACAATGAGAATGGAGTTGATTGCATCTATGAATTATTTCTAATGAAAGTGGAAGGAAGCATATTCTTAGAAAATTAATGTGTTAATCTAGTGAATTGTAAATCACTGGAACTTGATACATTGAATCTATATTAACCCCAACAATGAACTGATTGGGATTGATTCATAAAGACTTTGACATAACCATCAGGCACATTGGTTGTGACATGATGTTCTGTTTTCAAAGTACTAACACAGGCATCACTTCATTTGAGTGTACAAAGACAATGAACTAATAGAATTCGAAGTTACAACATCTATCACAATCAGTGATTTCTAAAGCTACTAGATTTATACCGCCTCTCCCCATTATGCTTTAGAGTAAGAAAGCACGCCACTCATCTTACAAAGTCTTTCTTTAGTAAAACATGATTGAGACCACCATGTTTTACTGAGATGCAAATGGTAAATAACTCATTCTTCAAAGAAATAAAGTGTTGTTAGTGAACACATATCCATGCAGAATGCGGACCATTCAAGTAATTTTTGGCTCTAGTGGATGATTTGATGCATTGAATCAGTTATTGCTCACAACAAACGATGCGTTTAATTTTTGTAAAACTCCTAGCACATATTGCACAATGCAAAGTGCAAAGGCTCACCACCCTTGTTAATGCTAGAGAATTTACATCAAAAGGACTTGATGAATATTGCATATTTAATAGGATCAATATATAGCATCTTATACCCAATGGTCTCGCATAAGATATCATCAAAGGTTACTGATGGTGTCTAAGGAATAGGTTATGCGTACCAACCTACCTTTAATTGCTTGGGGAATATGCAATATTGACGCATCTTTACTTAATTCATTTTAGAACCCAATATTAGTCAACCTTTTATGCGTACCAGTTGGTAACTGGATTTAAGCCTGACATTCGTGTTCTTACGCATTTTTGGTTGTACTATATATGTGCCATTACGATTCCACATTGTATTATGATGGGTCTTCAAAACTGTTAAGTAGTTATGTTGGAAATGAGTTCCCAACAATTATCCGCATTTTAAAACCTTTGGCAGGAGATCTCTGTAAGGACCCTCAAGCTCGTCAACGCTATTAGACCAGTCAAGAGACGAATTAACTGACAATGACTCGATTAATTAGAGACGAATGTAATTAATATAAATTAATCTAACAACGATCTAGATACGAAGCTAGTATCACTAGATAGATCTAGAAAAGTTATGCGGAATAGACTACTCGAACGTGTCATTCAGACACCGGACGAAGAAGATATCACTGGATTAGTATGAAGGGCAAATAATATTTTTACATCTAAACCGCCTGGCTGCCCTTATCATTTATCTGGGTGCCTGTATCATTTTATTTTGGCCTTATCATCACCCAAACGTGTCGAGGAGAAACCAGTTCTCTTTTATTTTCTCTTTTCTTCTTGTTTCTTCCTCTTCTCCGTTCTTCGTCTCTTCCTCTCTGTTTAATCACATCTCAGAGTTTTGAGTTTCTTTTGTTAGAGAAATTCTCTTAAACCTGGTTCGCTTAATGATTTGAGGAAGGAGGTGTTGTTATTGAAGCCGATTGAGTTCCGAAAGAAACAAAGATTTGTATGCTTGTGTGATTAACAGTTAGTCTATATTAACTACGATCGATTCAAAGGATGAACCAGTGGATTCTGGATTTTAAGGTAGGAGTGGTTTTCCTTCAAAACAGATGGGAACTCTGTAACCTTCTTGTAATCATTAAGTTCCTTTTCATATGCGAGCATGATGAGTCATTACTTCTTATGAGTATATTTGTGTGTAAATGATCGGGTATGTTGTGTAATATGCATTGTGTGGATTCTCCAAATGTTATATCTATTTTTATGCTTATTATAGCCCAGATGAGGCAATATGGTTATATAGGGGAATATTACCTTTTACAATTTCTTGTGAGAATCCAATCGTTTGCATATTATGCTTGATTGTAAAACCTTCGGGACTTATGATGGTACATTCTTGAAGCATGGTTTGTATAGGCACTCCGTGTGGATGGGATATTATTAGAGTCTGGAGTTATTCTGCTTTCGCTTTCTCCAATGAGTTTGGCGAGGTCTGAGTAACATATTTTAGTTGTTCTTGCTTCACTTTTGTGGATTCATCCGGTGGTGGTCTTTTACGGATATTGCCACTATGACCGCAATATCTGAGGAAGTGGAAATAGAAGAACATTATTTCATGAATGATATATATTACGATGCTTATTGTTTGCTGAGTGAATAATTTGATGTGTGTTTGAGTGAAATCCCACGAGGAGTGATTGTGGTCTCCCCATAGCTCCTTGCTAAGTCTTATAGCCCAGATGAGGCAATACATAACACAGGAAGTGTATATAATAGCTATCTAGCGCGTAAAGCGAAATAGTATTACTTTTATTTTATAAACTAATTTATGTCGTTAAGACCCGGATGAGGAAATATTATATCGAGGTATTGGGGGAAATCATTCTTATGCATATTATGCACGATGACATATTTTGTTACCATTCTTTAGATCTGTGAAGCATATTAGTGATTACTTGGAATGTTATTTGTTTTCATTGGGCACCCCTTTGGGATGATGTGCTCACTCGTTCCCACTTCAGTTTTCAGAAATCAGAAGAAAAGGTGCGCTCGAAGATAATTGTTTCGTATCTTAAAGCTTTTATCGTATGAGAGATGTTACGTAGCTTTTGTATATGTATATTTTTGTTAATCTATAAAATAACACATTATTATATTCATATCACTCGAGAGATCTTCATTTATATAATATCAGAGTGTATGGGTTTGCTTTTGGGATTAGCTTATGAAATTGAAATTCTTAAGACCATTAATCTAGATTTGATGCTTCAATTAGGTTGTAATCTTTATAGCTAAGCAGGTGATTAGGTTGGGGTGTCACAATCTCTTAACGCTAGATTTGCGGGTTGTCATTTTAATGAGACAGTCTTCCCGTCGTTAGGGGGAGATAAGAAAAAGTATTTTATAAGGGAACGACAGGAATTGTCGTGATGTGTTCCCATTGTGTCTCATATTGATTCTTATACTCCATAAATGTAAATGTGAAGTGACAAAGAATAATCGATTTTCAGAATGTACATTGATGTCGCTAAAGTGATGAGATCACAAATACCAGCTGTAAACCTACCTGCAAGGTTACAAATCCTCAATAAGGGATATACACCATAGACTAAGGTGTTGCAACTACACTCAGTGGAAGTGTGGTTGAGGCCGCGGCTCCATAAAAGAAGTTGGAGAGACCACTTGGTTCGATCAATCCTCACCTAGAAAGGAATTAGATGAGTAAGGCACAACTTATTTATATCATTAGAACTCATAAGATTGTCTTTGAATATGTCCATGAATCAAACTGGAGGACGCTCTGAAGTTTAATGATTCCAGAGAATAATGACATCCCTAGTGGAATATGAGAATACGCATGAGTCAATGGAAAGATCATGCGAGTATACTGATTATAAATTTCATATACACTTTCTTAAGGAAATAGAGCAAGATGAGATCGAACCAAGCTCCTTGTTGCTTAATGTCAACGAAGAGCATATTTGCCTATACAATCCAGGTAGAATTTGATTCTTTAACAAATATACAGGTATTTGGTGTGGTAGTGCTAACCAACCAAGTGTAAAGCCTATTGGACATACATGATTAATTTGTCACAAAGCATAATGAGAAGAAAACAGTCTTAAAGTATAAAGACTCGCCTTGTGGCGCGAGGTTTCTCACAAAGCCCTGGAATTGTTCTCTTCTAACGAACTTTATAGTGTTCCGCTACTTAGATAGCTTGGTAATTTCAAAAGGACTTGAAATGCAGCATATGTATGTGGTTGTTACGTATCTATGAAAGAATTGAGAGATAAAAGATATTGATAAAAGTACTTGATAGCCTTTTTTTACCCAAATCAAGTGACTCTAAACCACAGAGTGCGTTTACAGTTAGATATAACACTTACTTATAAATTAAATCAATCAGGCGGATGTGGTATACCCGTCTAAGTGACTATTTGATTTGGAGGGGATAGACAAGTAAGTTATTTTTCCTTGTGTATTCACAAGAAAGTTCCTGATTTGGAATTGTATCTATCTATGTCGATGGTACAGACATGATGGGTACTCTTGATGTAATAAGAGACCTTAAAAGCTATTTGAAATCCGAATTTGAAATGAAAAATCTGGGCAAAGCTCGACTGAATACTGAGCTTGTGGTATATTATCCCACCAATTTGCATTTGTCTAAAGTTGTTAGGAAATTTAACAAAGACATGCATCCTGATAGCACTCCCATGATTAGTCGAGGTTCAAATGTAAGTAAGTGACCATTTCATCTAAAGGAAGATGACGAAGATGTGTTGGGAGATGAAGTTCCCATATCTAAGTACAATAGACGCATTCTTGTACTTAGTATAATAATGTACTCTATAAAATTTTGCATCCTCAGGGAACTTGTTAGCTAGATATAGCTCAGCGCCAACGCAACGTCATTGGAATGGTACAATGAATGTAATCATGTACTTAAAAGTAACCATTGACATGAGTTTGTTTTATCCCTGCAAAGACATAAAAAGGAATTCTAAAGGAACTGCAATCCAAAGGTTGTTGATTATGAAGGAACAATAATCTCTTCTCCAATGAAAGTGATCAGGGGGAGATATGGTAGACTATTTTCTAAGTCATTACCGATATTCAGTTTCGAAAAGCACATGACTAAAGGAACTGTCTGGAACAACTCTGAAAGTAATCAGAGGGGGGATGACGACATCAGGGGGAGGATCTAAGGATATGATGTCGATATATTTTACTTCGAAATTGAAGATGTGTTGTACTCTTTTTCCCTTCGATCGAGAATAGTTTTTCCCAAAGGGTTTTGTTACTCGACAAGATTTTTAGCGAGACAACACTAAAAACATCAAGTTTTTGATGGTGGATTTTCATTTAAGGTTAAAATTGTAAAAACCAGAAAATTATGCGCTGACATCTTGTAAAAGATAAAGTCATTAATAAGTGTTGGATACTCCCTCACTTTATTCACCTAGAATGGAGCATGTGGCAACAATCCCATTCTATGAATACACGAAATTCATCCAGGTTGGAGCATGTAGCAACAATCGACCTAGGTTGTCAGCCGACACAAATATAATTACACTTTCTTACTACTCAAAATATAAATATAGCAAGGGCAAGAAAGGATCGATCCCACAGAGAGGTCTAGGTTGTCAATATGTTATGGTTTCCTATATAAAACACCGGGGGTTTGCTGATTTTTATATACTAAAATAAAATAAAAGCAAAACAAATAAAAGTAAACACGCAAATCAAGGATGTGAAAATATTGGATAAAGGTTTCATCTTCAATTGTAAACAAGTTTATGAATATATGAATAGAATTCGTATTTAATCTCGCTATCATCAAAAGCCATAGAATACCTTATTGCAAGAATACTCCGTAATTTCCAAAGTTATCAACACACACATTAGGGCTGCGTATGTGAAATCTACCTAAAGAATAACCTAACGCCTTGCGCTAATCAAGTTCAATTCCTAAGAGCATTAAGTTTCAGAAATAAGCTAATCGATGCAACTATCACACATTGCGCATGACAATTCGGACAAAGGTCAATTTCTACATATGACTACGAGGATGTATCACTACAACCTAGAATCATATCATGCTACTCGTATTCAAGGTTATCGCTTGATGAAAACCCTAAAATAGCTATAGATATGGATGTGAGTTCAATCAATTCTAGACTCGACTAAACAAACATTCAATCATATTGCAATACGTCAATCATGCAATTATTATAACCCGTAGAAATCATACGATAATATTGAGAGAAAACTAATTCATAAAAATCATAACTTGGTTGCAAAATCCAACTACATCTTCAACCAATAATAAAAACTTAGTTACTCATGGCATAGGAGTTCATAGCAAGAAGAAAGAGAAAACCTATCATGTTTCTAAACCCTAGAACCAAAAGTATGAATTCTCCCTAATGGAGATATATCTAGGTTTAGAGAAAAAGTTCTATTTATATGCCTCTCCCAAAAGGATACCCAAAAGTAGGTCAAGTCTTCTCCAAACCCGTCTCAAATTCGTCCACCAAGCCCATGAGTGAAAATAGGTCTCTGGAAATTTTGGGTCCAAAACTGGGTCGCCGGATAACTGGGATTGTGGCCGGAACTTGGCCGGAAAGTCGCCGAAAAACTATTTCAGGTGACCGGCAAAGTCCACCCGGTCACCGGTCAACGGGTCAAAACGGTCAAGGTCACTGAGTCAACTCGGTCAGGAAGAGTCAGGTGTCAGATGACTCAACTCAGAGTCAGACCTGAATCAGAGTGTGAGTAGCCTGACTGAGCTGAGTCATCTTGACTCAGGCCATTGCACATCTTTGTGTCGAGTCATGCACCAGGATGGTGCTTCATCCAAGCAATTCCAGCCATTCTGGCTGTGCCTTCTTCCATTCAACATCATTTCATGTATCTCACACAGCCACAACTTCCATTGCAGCAACTAATCAACAGCACAAAGTCGACTCCATTGCGGCACTTTCATCTCCCTGACCTGAATATCTGCTAAGATTCTGATTCATCATAATACAAACTCAGGCCATTCACATTAACTCACACAACTCTCCCATTGCAGACTCATCCTTGTCTTTGTAATGTCTCAACCATCTCAAACTCATCTGACCTTCAATATCAGCGGCAACATCGAATTCAGTTCCTTCTTTGCTTCAAATTCAGACTCATAACCCTTCTTGCTCACCACCATTTCAACACAACAGCTTCTTTCAAAGCTTCAAATGCCACCTGCAATATCATCTCAGGCCACCACCATCAGTTCATACAAACCAACATCAACACCCTGGCCATACCAAGACCATCACAGCACTCCAGTCCTGCACTTTGCACAATCAGACCTGCAAACCTGTATGAGTTAACCGCTCTCAACTCCTTGCTTAGCCGACTGCGGCAACAACAATACATAACAGCCTCAAGACTGCAACCCTAGCCATCATCTTCACTTCAGCTCATGTCACAATGCAATACCCTGCCAGCAACCACCAGCTCAGGCCACATCTTAACACCACCTACAGCTGCAATTGCAACATTTCCTTGAGCCTCTCCCTGTAAATATACAGGCCTAGCCACTGCATCACTGCTTCAAGATGCCACCAATTACCACCTGCACTTCACAGTGCCATATACTCAGTTCCTCCTCCTTCTATTTCCATCATCTTGAGTATCACCAGCTTTTTTTTGTAGTTCATTACAGCACAGCACCACCTGCAATTGTATCAATTCTAGCTCTTCTGCCAGCCATTCCTCCATCGATTCCAACCCAGCAGCAACATCTCACCAACAAAGACAATCTCTAATTGAGGCTCTGAACCCCTTTTAGAACAGCCACCAAAACCTGGTTCACTCTTCCATGGATGTAATATCTAATCAAACATCAACTTCTTTGCCCTGGAACTCCAGCATCCATACTATCCGTCATAGCCTCTGACCACCAAGCCTGTACAGCTGCAACTCCACTTCCATCTTGCCAGCAACCACCAATTATCACCTGTAATTTAACTTCAATTCGAGTCACACATACAACACCACTGCTTCCCTGAGTTCATCTCGACATCACCATCTTCATCTGAATCCTCAAACCCACATAATCAAACCCATTTAAACATCACAGAAACCCTTTTGCACCACCAGATTCATCTCCAATTGTATCTCATAACCCTTTGAATCAGTATCAGTCACCAAATTCTTCAATCGATTATATTTAGCAAAACCCTAATTTCCCTTGACTAACATCGAGCCCTAATTCTTCATCACTTCAATCCTGAAATCAATTGCAAACCCGTCTCTGGCTGTATTCATGGTATCAGAATCCAGATGAAACCCATTTCGATTCGAGTCAGTATCATCTTCAATTTCTTGATCTTCTCTGTCTTCTCCATTAATTCTTTTCCTTCAGCCCTAAACAACATCACTCACCATTTTCTGTTCTTCAAATCCCCTTCTAAATCTCGACATCCACAGCACTCAATCGATCTGCAAATGCAATCCCTAATTTCCTCTCTGCATTTCTCTCCTTCTCAGACAAACAACAGCCGCATACTCAAAATAATAATTGAGTTTTTCTCTCGATTCTGGGATTGGTTTGTTGTAAGAGATGATGGTGGATATAGCCACCTAGGACTGGCAGATAAGGGGTTATGGGAGTAAGGTTATATCCAGTGTCAGTCACCTTGATAAGGGCTACCCAGCTGGCAGCCCCTTAACATTTGTTGGCTGTCATTTAATATTTCTCCGAGAGGATTGTCCCTTAACCTAGGCTCAGCTCCAGATAACATTTGCCTGTAAGATGACAGTTTCGCCCTTTTGCTCAAATTGGGTAATTTCTCCTTCTTTTCCCCCATGCGACTCCAGCGTACCTGATAACTCAAAAGCAACCATAAAGTACATAATTCACAAGAAAAATAGCCAAGAAAGCGTAACTACTAGATAGTAAATACGGTGTATTCTACACCTATCACAATCCCATATACCCTGTGAATTTCTAGCATTATTAATTAATGCGCAATCAGCCTTGTATTTCCTGTACTCATTATCGGTGCGGCATGACGACTGAGTGTTACTCTTACAGAGCAACACGAACCTCCAAGCATTATAATGAAACCATGTACGAAATACCCGTACGGTGACTCTCGGTGTGTTATACTAGCCCGATTGAGCCCCTCTCGGTGTGTTATACTAGCCCGATTGAGCATCCGGACCGACCGTATCGGTCCGGATATGATCGCAGATCATCCAACTCCACAAGCATGATTGGATGACCCAGATCAATTCCATCACCCCCAAGCAGGTATGGAATACCCACTGCCGACCCCGCATGGTCGGCCATTGGCCTAGCTTGCCAAAAAACGTTCATACCAAGCAGTATGGACGGAAAAACCTAAATTAGGGTTTGCGGCATATTACATGTGTCGCAAAACAGTCTCAACCATCCATCTTCGCAGGTATAGATGGAGGGTGTAGATGTAAACTCAAAGGGCCCAGAGCATGTCAACACAATCACCGAGGGCCCGCCTACACACTTGACCAACCGGTCAAGACCAACCATACTTGGTCGTAAAAAATTCGTGCGCCCAAACAAGGGTTGACGCACGGCTTTGAAATCCCGAATTAGGGTTTTGAGCATCACGAGCGTCCATCTTCTCTGTCACGAATGGAGGGTCCAAGATTAGATTAAGCAGGTCCGGTCATACCAGCATGAGCACCGTGGACCCATCTATTCCCTCACCCGATCGGCCAAGGCATATCATGCCTGGCTAATTCAAAACGCACGCCCAAACTAGCGTGGTCACACCTCCCAAAACCACAACCGATCTCGACCGCTCAACTTCGCGGACGATTTGGATGGCTCGGATCACGTTTTTATGGGATATTCGGGTATAGGCGTAAACACCAGCCTACCACCTTCACACCAGGCCAATCGGCCAAGACCGACCAAGATTGGTCGTCTTGGAACGTGTGCCTGAAGTGGGCGTGACGTGCGGCTCTTGCCGCACTGGTTTTCTGTCGCAAATCGATCTCGACCACTCAACTTCACCGGATGAATTAAGTGACCCAGATCATACTTTCGTGAGGTAATGGGGTATAGGCGCCTACACCATCATGCCGTCTACACGCATGTATGGTCGTCCTGGCCAAAGTTGTATCCTATGCTTGGTTTCGACCAAGCTGAAGAGTGATGCTGCGCACCTCTTCAAAACCCTAATTTCATTAACGGTCGCGAGATGAGTGTCTCAAAGATCATCTCATCCGTCCAACTTCACAAGCTTGGTTATCAACCCTGGTCGGGAGTTAGTTGGTCGGTGAGGCGTCATTACCCATCACTTTACCACACCATGATGCGTACACGCATAAAATACACACGATACTTCACAAGTATCAACTTCCCGAATAACGCTTGATTATTCAAATTAGCATTACATGCTACCTATCGTGGATCCACGATCCACACGTTCCAGACATCAATCATGTCACAAAGCGGGGTATTGTATTGGCGGCGGTTTACGGCGTGCGGCGTGCAACGCGCCATCACAAGAACGTGTTAGGAAGTCATGGACGGTTAGAGATGAACGGGGAGAAGTGGGCAAGGACCGGTCGTGTGGCACCGACGCACAACTCCACTACTCCATCACTCCACTTCCTCCACTTCCCATGAGAGACGTGAATAAGTCTCAATGACTTGTATAAATAGGTTCTCCGCCCTATTTCAAAAACAAGGAAAAACAACAGAGGCAAGTGTTAATACAAAACGTATTCCAACACCCAGAGCCTGCTTGCATCAATCGTAAGCCTGCTCATCTTTCTGTTACAAGTCATTCATAGCCAACACCTTCACAATCTCAACACCTTCTTCGCTTCCCTCCCTAAGATCAACCCCATCTCCTTCACTTTGTGACCGAAACAAGTCTGGAACGACCATTTCTTGGTTTAGGCCGGACTTGCACAGATTGACTTCCGAATCTACAAGCACTCACCGCGCAGTGCATTTGTTTAGGGTTTAGATTCATTCCTCATCCACACGCCCCAAATTACCAAATTCAACAGGAGTAGTTTTCACCCATAAACAATTGGCGACCACAGTGGGAGGTTGATCTCTCGGTTGTAAAGTCAATTTCTTCAATACCATTCAATCAATTCTGAGATGGTTGGTCTTAGGACCGCTTCGACAGTCTCAAATCCTGATGGCTCCTCCAACGGAGATACCCCTCCTCCTAACGGTGTATCCGACGGCATGATCAGAAGACTTCCAACATTAAGCGAACTAGCATGGGTACAGGAGATTCACACGAAGAACATGGAGCTAATCAAAGAAGCGGTAAACGGCATACTTGATCTCCTCATCAAGATGACGTCAGAGATGAGCATTCCGGAGATTTCTACACCGGGGACTAATTCCCCTCAGATCAACAGTTTTACTACGAACCAGAGACCAGTGGATCAGGAAGCGGCATCTCTAGTGGAAAGCTTGTGTGAACTCTTGCACCTCTCGAGGAATCAACGGGCAGAGACGTTTGCTGCAATTAATAAAATAGCTCTAGATGTACACCTGACTCCTTCTCGTCCAGAAGTCCTAGCTGCATCGGAAATATCTGTAAACAATGTTACATTTACAGAAGACGACATGATGGCAGAGGAGGGTCACAACCGGGCCCTACATGTTACCGCACACATCAAGGGTTCGGATTTCAGAAGGGCCCTCGTCGACACAGGAGCATCTTCGAATGTAATTACTCTTAAGACTCTCAAGACAGCCAAGGTTAGCCTATGAGAGATTGTACGACAGCCCACCACGATAACGGACTTCGAAGGAAATCAGACCTGCACATACTGGTATGTCAATCTGAACTTATCAGTAGGACCCGTTCAATCAAGAGCAAAGTTTGAGGTCATAGAAAAAGAGCCGGACTACCATATGATACTGGGGAGACCATAGCTTCACGACAACAAGGTTATTCCCTCAACGTATCACCAGTGCCTGAAGACCATGCTAAACGAGAAAGTCATCCGCATTCCTGCATCATTGTCTCCGTATGCACCAATATGCGGAGTGGAGCTGTTCGAGCCAAAAGGTACCTCGCAGGGAGGATCGGACAAAGTCCTGTGCACCCCACTACCCACGTGGGCTTCAATCAAGGAAGGAGACCGACTTGCATCACTGAGGGCCAAGCATCACGACACTTCTCTGACGAGGCGTCCATCTTTATCCAGTGAAGCTTCAACCCACGTTCACACCAAAAGGGAACGCACTTTTGAAGCAAAACGTGACCAGAAGGGGAAGACAATATACCAGCGCCGCTGTTAGCAATTAACAGGAGAGACAGGCACCCAGTCTCTCCGCCCAATTGAATGCTGCAAGAACGACGGAATACAAGAGGAGGTACCAGACGCCCCGCGGCAACTACAAGATGGAACCAATTCCACAGGCGACGAGCTCGAGGCTGTTAACATCGGGAATGAAGAATCTCCCAGGCCGGTCTCTATCAATTCGACTCTGTCCACAGCACGAACGTACGAGTCTTGTTCAACTACTCAAGGAGTACCAAGATGTGTTCGCTGGACATACGAGGAAATGCCAGTCTGGATGAAAAATTGGTCACCCATCACTTACATGTCATACCCGGATCCAAGCCAATCAAGCAATCTCGAGGAAATTCGGACATGAAGTAGAAGAACAAATCAAGAATGAAATTCGAAGTTACTAGCTGCTTTGGCTTCATCACCCGACTTGGTTGGCTAATGTGGTCCCCAGTAAAGAAGAAAACGGAAAGATCCGATCTCTGCGTGCATTTCAGAGACTTGAACAAGTGCTGCCCCAAAGACGACTTTCCTCTACCTAACATCGACATGTTAGTAGACGCCACCAGCGGACACGGCATGTTCTCCTTCATGGATGGTTACGGTGGATACAACAGATAAGGATGTATGAGCACGATGCGAGTAAGACAGCTTTCCGAACCCCTCTCGGCAATTTTTACTATACTGTTATGCCATTCGGTTTAAAGAATGCCGGCGCAACTTACCAACGTGCTATGACGACAATCTTCCACGACATGATGCATAAACAAGTATAAGACTATGTAGATGATATCGTGGTCAAGTCAAAGGCTCGAGCAGATCATACTAACGTCTTACGGCAAGTATTTGAGAGGTGTCGGGAATACAAGTTAAAGATGAATCCTTTGAAATGCGCTTTCGGTGTCTCCTCAGGTAAATTTCTAGGGTTCCAAGTGACTGCAGAAGGAATAAAGGTAAACCCGTCCAAGACCCAGGCTATCCTCACAATGCCGCCTCCCCGAACTGTGAAGGAGCTCCAGAGTTTCATGGGCAAGGTGAACTACATTCGATGTTTTATACCTGGTTTAGCCCAACTTACCGCCTCGTTCACCCCCTTATTGAAGAAAGGAGCCAGCTTTGTTTGGACCGCAACCCAGCAAGAAGCTTTTCGAAAGATCCAACGAATACTATCATCTCCAGCTATCATGAAGTCTACTGTACAAGGGAAGCCGCTGTGTCTCTACACTGCCTTCAGTGACACTGCAGTGGGGGCTCTACTCGCTCAGGAGGACGACGAGGGAATCGAACGTCCCATATACTATTTGACCCGAATATTGTGGGGCGCTGAACTCAGATACCCCAGAGCGGAAAAGGCATGTTTAGCCTTGATCCATTCCATTCAGAAGTTTAGGCATTACCTACTGTCTAATAGGGTGATACTCGTGTCTAAATCCGATCCTGCAAAGTTTTTACTTTCAAAGCCGGTCCTGACTGGAAGGACAGGCAAATGGCTTCTCCAAATGTCAGAGCTGGACATAACGTGTGCGTCACCTAGAGCTATCAAGGGTCAAGCGATTTGCGGACTTCTTTGGCAGCATTTCTGGAGAAGGCACTACAGAACTACATGAAGACCTCCCCGGAGAATTTCCAGACGTCTCTATTTTGGAGGAAGAAGTGTGGCTCCTGTGTTTTGATGGCTCTGCTACCCCTAGCAGCAATACTGGAGGAGCGGGCGTGGTGTTAGTCTCTCCAACAGGAGAAGTATTTTCACATTCCTTCAAGTTAGACTTGAATGCACCAACAACTCGGCGAGAATACGAAGCTTTCCTCATAGGGCTTTCAATAGCTAAACAAGGGAGTCACGCGTCCGGAGATAAGAGGTGACTCCAAACTCTCGGTAAATCGGATGAATGGAGTGTACGCATTGAAGGAAGCGACACTAGCCCCATACCGGTCATAAGCACAAAAGTTATTAAACTATTTTGCCGACGCAACCATAATCCATGTTGGTCGTAGCAACAATAAACATGCCGATTGTCTGGCAACATTGGCTTCCAAACTGAAATTCAAAGGAGCGGAAGAAACCCTGACAGTGAAGAGGAGAACCATAGATTCGACATGGCTGTCACAATACAAAGACACCAGGACTGATGATTGGCGAACTCCGATCATTCAGGAGCTCAACAACCCACTCTCTCAAGGAAAGGTCGGTCTTAAAACCCTGCAGAACTTCTTCATGCTTCATGGTATGTTGTACTATCGAAACCCGGATGGTTCTCTATCAAGATGTCTTGGAGATGCCGAATCACAACTGCAGCTAAACCGTGTTCACGATGAAATCTGTGGACAATCATTGGTGGTAACGCTTTACCGGCGACTCCAGCGTCTGGGCTATTACTGGCCGGAGATGGAGACTCAGTCCAGAATACTTCAGAAGTCCTGCTCAAATTGCCAAGCACCGCCACACCAATCGGAAGTTTTTAGTGTGAACCACACTGGGGACTGGAGAGAGCCATACATCAACTATCTTCGTGATGGAGCAACTTCCGCCGATCAAAAGGATGCCATCAAGATAAAGCAAAAGGCCAAGCGGTTCGTATACCACGAAGGGATCCTGTACCGCAAGAGTTTCGGAGGTAATCTATTAAGATGCCTAGCTGGGTTAGAAATTCCAATCATTTTGAAGGAAACACACGAAGGGGAACATTAAGGGAAGAGGAAAATGTTCCTCAAGATACACGAGAAATATTACTGGCCGACCATGGAGGATGACGCGGCCGCTTTTGTTCAAAGTTGTCACAATTGTCAAATTCATGGAGACCTTGTTCACGCACCTTCCACCCCCTTGCACTCGATAAGAAGTCCGTGGCCATTCTACAGCTGGGGACTAGACATCATCGGGAAAATCAACCCGCCCTCATCGAAGCAGCACGAGTACATCATAACTGCAACGGAATACTTCACCAAATGGGTAGAAGCCATCCCGCTGCGAGGAACTACAGGAGCAACCATTGCGGCTTTCATTAAAGAACACATCATTTGTCGTTTCGGTATACCTAAGCATATTATCACCGATAACGGCACTCCCTTCGCCAATAAACAGGTACGAGAGTTACTTGAGGGGTATGGCATCAAACAGGTTTTCTCCACCATCTACTATCCTCAGGGGAACGGACAGGCTGAAAGTACCAACAAGACGTTGATCCGGATCATCAGTTGAACTGTACATGACAATCCTAGAGAATGGAATAACCAGTTACCAATGGCGCTGTGGGCATACCGTACGTCACCTAGAAGCTCTATTGGGGTCTCCCCATATTCACTTGTTTACGGAGCAGACGCAATTCTCCCAGCAGAAATCAAAATCCCATCAGCCAGGATTACAACGATGATCGGGATCCATTGGGACGAGGATGAAGCCTCTATCTCTCGAATAGCGGAGTTAGACACTACGGATTCGGGAGAAACAAAGCGGAAGAACGTACTCGGGTATACGAGAACATAATTTCCAGGGCATATAACAAGATTTGTGAGACCACGTATTTTCAAAGTGGGAGATTTGGTCTTAAAAACGGCCAAGCATATCCAAGAAGACATGTCCGCACCGAAATTCTCACCAAAATGGGAAGGTCCCTACACGGTCACCAAGGCCTACAATACAGAGTTACTAAAAGATCATTAAAGTGGACGGAGGCGGTGGAAGCAGTCATCAATGGAAAGTGGCTCAAGGCATATCATGCCTGACCACTATCTGCTGTGTCAACAATACAGGCATTTATTTTCATTACATGTTTGAATCATCAATTATATTCAGAGATGTGTCAATGAAAAAACCTATTTCACCAATCAAAAACCAATGCAGTTTATTTCGCAAAGACGTTCAAAACTTTTGACATAAACGTCATTAACAATAAGGGAGTGCAGTTTAGAAGAGGCCGTCTAGAAGATTATAGTTCCTTGAGAGCATCATCTCCAATTTAGCGTGATATCTTTTGTTCTTTTCTTCAAGTCTGCCATGACTGCTCTACCTTCTTTGATTCTGCAGCCAGAGCCTTCTCCTCTTCCAAGATAGCTTTCGCAGCAGGAACAACATTTACGAGGATACCAGCTCGATCAACCTTGATGGTATCAAGATGCTGCCGCAACCATCCCACGTTGAACTCCATGGATTCACATGTAGATACCATATTCTCCCACTTTTCGAGGCTTGATTCAGCAACGTTGCGGATAGAAATACTCTCCATCTCAGCAATCATGGGAAGAAGGCAGTTTCCGCGTTGACCAAAGCAGAGGAACAGTGTCGGACCACGTTTCAGGTTGCGATATGGCCGTACTTCCTCCATAACTTTGTGTACAAAGGCACAAACTCCTTTTGAGGAATCCACCGACATCTCGATATTTGGAGGATAAACATTTCATGCGAACATCGAATGAAAGACCTGCATTTGGGTATTCATTAGATGAGATACCCAAGTCAGCATCTTCGAGGCTCACAGGGGTAAATGTGTTTGAATTTGAAGGAAGAGGACTGGTTAAATCATCATCATCGATAACCGTCACACATGTTCCGGTAGGGTATCTCTGCAAGAATGAAGGGATTATTTACTTGATCATTATGACGAACAAGCAATGGTTCAGAAAAGGAAAAAGAGACAAACCGGTATGATCTTCTTGACTCGGAGAACACGAGCAGGGGATTGATCATGAAGCTCAGACGCAGGTCGTGCACGTTTAACGGAAGATCTGGATGGTATGAAGAAGACGATCCACTGTTGTTTGACATGATGAGGAAACGGAGTTTCTGCGGGAAAGCCCTATTGAAAAATCGTAAAAATGGTTCAAAACCTCTACACCTGCATATATGCTGAGAAAACCCTAAAATGATTACGGCGCCCGATATACGAGGATTCAACACCGACCAAGTCAGGCTTTCTTTTGAACCCTAATCAAGAATCAGAAGAGCATTTGGATACGAGCGATTCAACCAGCAGTGTGCAAGCACCCACGCCCAGGATCCCAGTAGAAGAAGAATCATATTCCTGACTCAAACACCTAAGGGAGAAAGCCGGCTCATCAAAGGCCTGTGGTCACGCACGTATGGAGGATTGCCCACGGCCAGAATCCCTATAGGTAGACTTCTTTTATTTTGTCTCCTTACGTTTGTATATGTCACCATCTCATGCCTACCCCACAATAGTGTAACCATTATGTGCTAGGCAGGGGACTTATTGTTGATGGTGGATTTTCATTTAAGGTTAAAATTGTAAAAACCAGAAAATTATGCGCTGACATCTTGTAAAAGATAAAGCCATTAATAAGTGTTGGATACTCCCTAACTTTATTCACCTAGAATGGAGCATGTGGCAACAATCCCATTCTATGAATACACGAAATTCATCCAGGTTGGAGCATGTAGCAACAATCCCATATACCTTGTGAATTTCTAGCATTATTAATTAATGCGCAATCAGCCTTGTATTTCCTGTACTCATTATCAGTGCGGCATGACGGTCGAGTGTTACTCTTACGAGCAACACGAACCTCCAAGCATTATAATGAAACCATGTACGAAATACCCGTACAGGATGACTCTCGGTGTGTTATACTAGCCCGATTGAGCCCCTCTCGGTATGTTATACTAGCCCGATTGAGCATCCAGACTGACCGTATCAGTCCGGATATGATCGCAGTCATCCAACTCCACAAGCATGATTGGATGACCCGGATCAATTCCATCACCCCCAAGCAGGTATGGAATACCATTGCCGACCCCGCATGGTCGGCCATTGGCCTAGCTTGCCAAAAAACGTTCATACCAAGCAGTATGGACGGAAAACCCTAAATTAGGGTTTGCGGCATATTACATGTGTCGCAAAACAGTCTCAACCATCCATCTTCGCAGGTATAGATGGAGGGTGTAGATGTAAACTCAAAGGGCCCAAAGCATGTCAACACAATCACCGAGGGCCCGCCTACACACTTGACCAACCGGTCAAGACCAACCATGCTTGGTCGTAACAAATTCGTGCGCCCAAACAAGGGGTGACGCACGGCTTTGAAATCCAGAATTAGGGTTTTGAGCATCACGAGCGTCCATCTTCTCTGTCACGAATGGAGGGTCCAAGATTAGATTAAGCAGGTCCGGTCATACCAGCATGAGCACCGTGGACCCATATATTCCCTCACCCGATCGGCCAAGGCATATCATGCCTGGCTAATTCAAAACGCACGCCCAAACTAGCGTGGTCACACCTCCCAAAACCACAAACTGATCTCGACCGCTCAACTTCGCCGGACGATTTGGATGGCTCAGATCACGTTTTTATGGGATATTCAGGTATAGGCGTAAACACCAGCCTACCACCTTCACACCAGGCCAATCGGCCAAGACCGACCAAGATTGGTCGTCTTGGAACGTGTGCCTGAAGTGGGCGTGACGTGCGGCTCTTGCCGCACTGGTTTTCTGTCGCAAATCGATCTCGACCACTCAACTTCACCGGATAAATTGAGTGACCCAGATCATACTTTCGTGAGGTAATGGGGTATAGGCGCCTACACCATCATGCCGTCTACATGCATGTATGGTCGGCCTGGCCAAAGTTGTATCCCATGCTTGGTTTCGACCAAGCTGAAGAGTGATGCCTGCGCACCTCTTCAAAACCCTAATTTCATTAACGATCATGAGATGAGTGTCTCAAAGATCATCTCATCCGTCCAACTTCACCGACTTGGTTATACAACCCTGGCCGGGAGTTAGTTGGTCGGTGAGGCGTCATTACCCATCACTTTACCACACCATGATGCGTACATGCATAAAATACACACGATACTTCACAAGTATCAACTTCCGAATAACGCAGTTATTCAAATTAGCATTACATGCTACCTATCGTGGATCCACGATCCACACGTTCAGGACATCAATCATGTCACAAACTGGGGAATACATGCGGGGTATTGGTCGGCGGTTTACGGCGTGCGGCGTGCAACGCGCCATCACAAGAACGTGTTAGGAAGTCATGGACGGTAAGAGATGAACAGGAGAAGTGGGCAAGGCTGGTCGTGTGGCACCGACGCACAACTCCACTACTCCATCACTCCACTTCCTCCACTTCCCACGAGAGACGTGAATAAGGCTCAATGACTTGTATAAATAGGTTCTCCGCCCTATTTCAAAAACAAGGAAAAATAACGAGAGGCAAGTGTTAATACAAAACGTATTCCAACACCCGGAGCACTGCTTGCATCAATCGTAAGCCTGCTCATCTTTCTGTTACAAGTCATTCATAGCCAACACCTTCACAATCTCAACACCTTCTTCGCTTCCCTCCCTAAGATCAACCCCATCTCCTTCACTTTGTGACCGAAACAAGTCTGGAACGGCCATTTCTTGGTTTAGGCCGGACTTGCACAGATTGACTTCCGAATCTACAAGCACTCACCGCGCAGTGCATTTGTTTAGGGTTTAGATTCATTCCTCATCCACACACCCCAAATTACCAAATTCAACAGGAGTAGTTTTCACCCATAAACACAAGTATGTTGAACGTTGAAGACATAAAGATCGCGTTGATATTACTGATAATATCCGTATCAAATAAATGAAACGCGATAGTCTGTTAAGCAACGTAACTTCCAGAATCAACAACAGGGCCTTATAAACATTCAAGTCACCAAAGTAAAGTGTGATAAACTCCTTTTGACTGCATTAGACTAATGAAAATTGTCTGACATCAGGAGGAGCATCTAATGGTGTGTTGAAATATTTTCCTTCACCGAGGTTGCTTTTTCCCATAGGGTTTTGTTACTCGGCAAGGTTTTTAATGAGACAGCAACAAACACCGGGAATGTGATTTCCCAGCTAAGGCTATTATCTTTCTCACGATTATTTTATGCCTTGGGAGTTGTGAAGCAACTAGTCAACTTCAACGGAGCAAAGTCATCATCTGCAATAGATCACCTTTAGTTGAATCTATCACGTTGTACTCTTTTCCCTTCGTCAAGGTTTTATCCCACTGGGTTTTTCCTTGTCAAGGTTTTAATGAGGCAACGTATACGCATCTAACTATGTTCTAAGTTTACTTAATGTTGTACTCTTTTTCTTTAGTTAAGGTTTTGTCCATATGGGTTAGCCTGACGAAGTTTTAACGAGACAATTAACTTAGACTCGACAATCTTTGAAGATCGTATTACATGTGATGAACTACATGTAAAATACGAGACAACATGTGAAGTACTACATGTGAAGAGCTGTACCAAGGTTTTGTCCCACGGGGTTTTCCTTGTCAAAGTTTTAATGAAGGGATTGCTTAGACACAATAGTCATCAATGAGAGAATTATATTTGAAGACCTGCATCCGAAGAATTGTATGAGAATTACTGCATATGGAGTTCTATTGGACCGCACAAGGGGAGTGTTGTAGGGCTTTAGCCCACGGATGCGTGACCCAATATAGTAATTAGGGTTCTATTCCTATTGTATATAAAGGACTACCTATGTAACACACCAAAGCTAATGTATGAAAATATCTTTCTCTCTGTGCCTTTTTATCTTTCCCTATTATCAACTGCAAAAGAATGGTAATTTTCTAATTAAGTAATTTAGTAAAACGACCGAAATTCGCGTAATACCGCTACTAATGTCAGCTAACCAATTATTTCCAAACTAGTCCTTGAAATCCTAAAACCATTAGAATTACCCCTTCTGAAAACCTTGTCTATAAAAGAGACTCTAATTAGACTTAGGAAATTCAGACAAAATTTCTCTCAACAAAAACTAGGAGTTTGAATAATATTTTTCTTCATATCTTCTGTTTTCATGGCAATAAGAAACACTCAAAAACTCCTGGGAAGATTCAAAAAATCAATAAACACTTCAGCTGTTGCTATTACTAATTCTACTGCATCATCATTGGTCCCAAATATACACGAAAAGAAAAGCGAAAGTTGTTCTTCAAAGACAGGAAAGACGAGAAATGAACAAATATTGGATCTTGAGAATGGAGAGAAATTATTCTCATCAATAAAAACAAGTTATTTAATGAAATCATTGATGAATCAATATTTAGTTTCTTATGATCCAATTGGAATTTGGGTTATGAAATCAAGATTAATGGAAACTATGGTATTTAAAAGTCTTATATTAGGTGTTGTCAAACATACATTTTATTATCATTTCTGTGCTGGTGAGAATTTAAATGAAGCTAGGACAACTCTTGAAAGTCTTTGAAATGTTGGTTTGAAAGGGATTACGGATTATGGTTTAGAAGATGCTAATGATAATTTCTCATGCGACCGGAATTTAAGCGAATCCCTTAAAACCATTGAATCCACCAAGTTTATCCCTCCTTCATCTGTAAGTATATATTTTCTTCACCTTTTTTCCAAACATTTTCGTTCATTAAAATATTTTCTTCCCCTGATTCATTGGTTTTTATTGGCCGACCCAAAGGGAGGCATGTGATGGCATATTATCAGTTAAAAAAAATCAAATACTCCACTGAATCGATCGATTTTGCTCTCATATTTGAGAAAATTACATTCTCCATTGTTTACTAATCCATTAAACTGATTCAATTAAATCAGTTTCCACCATCAATATGATACGAAAAACCAATAACGAGTTTTAAATTAAATAAATTGTATCTCGAAACTAAGTTGAATTAAAGAAATTTAAATCTGGAAATAAATAGAGAAACAGAGCACATGTACAGAGATTTCGGGCCGATTCCGGGTTTCGCGGGTATAGAAGATGAACAACTGGATTCGGGTTCCTTTGGTTCCAACTCAAGCACACAAATCCAACCCAACATCGAGTTAGCTAGAAAAATATTGGGTGAACTGACAGGGGCGAAGCCAAGGGTTGACTAACCCTGGCTCTAGCCCTCCCTAAAATCAAAAAAAATCATAGAAAAACCCTTATCTTTATCATATTTTTTGTGTTTAGTCCACATAATTTTCATATTTAGCCACCAATGTTTGATAAAAAAAATTTAGTCCCCCTCATTTGTAATATATGGCTCCGCCACTGTGAACCGATCAACCATCACCCTCAAATTCAGTCCATCTTTTCTCTTTAATTCTGCTCTGATTGTTCATACTCCATGACTGATGCTTTCATTTGATTCTCATAGTCATAGTTCATTAGATTTTAATCAATCACGAATCACCCAACCAATATTAAATTTTTTTTATTATTTCTTTTTCAAACTTTAACCCTTAATTAGTTAAGCTTGCTCCACCAATAGTAAACTTTTAAATTCAAGAACCAGATGTTCATCTTTAAAATACTCCACCAACAATAGACTTTTTCAGCAGCTTTTTCTGTTTTCTTTGGTTTACAAGAAAATGTCCTATAATGAAGAAAATAAAAGGGTATATAAACTCAAGGTTTTATGAATAATGAAATATTTAAATTGATT
Organism: Papaver armeniacum; assembly: GCA_023531295.1. Classification (NCBI taxonomy): domain Eukaryota; kingdom Viridiplantae; phylum Streptophyta; class Magnoliopsida; order Ranunculales; family Papaveraceae; genus Papaver; species Papaver armeniacum. The sequence goes on from JAJJWW010016644.1 coordinate 675,799, forward strand.
ATTAAGGCTCTTACAACTCCATAAGAGTGCAGTAGTCCTGTTTGCACTTCAAACAACTTTAAAGAAAAACCTTAATCAAGACTTGCTTTGCAATGAAAACAATCTACATGACTGAAAACAAAATATTCCCTAGGTAACAATAAACAAAAACCATCTTATATATGATGGTGTAGGCTAATTAATGAAAACAAAAACTTGATATTATTCTTGGTTAGGTTTGTTAGAGCATTGCTCGGTCGAACTCGCATGCGTTGCTATCTCAAGCATGTTTGTCAATGTTAGTGATCAAAACTATAAGTCTTGATTTCTAGTCTACTTATATCTAAGTCTCGGACTAGGATAGAAAGTGTAGTTGAGCTCAATACACCATGGCAATCATCATACAAAGACGAAGAACTACTCAAGGAACTGGTGGAACTTCATCGACTAAAAGGTATGTGGAGACTTGAACTTATCTATCACTCAAAAGTCTATCTACTCTATCTCCTATCTTGAGACAAAAGTCGTATTGTTATATAGACTTTGATTATACACATTTGTTATTTCGAGCTGAGTTTATCTCGCTTATCTATTTCTCGAAATATGTGTTGGTAAGCTTTCGCTTTGGTCAAGTTCATCTTTACTAGTGACGAAAGTCATTTTAAGTTTCAACTACTTGAAAATTGCTTTGACGAAAAATGGTTTGTGAACAACAACTATATAACGTCCTCTAAGAATGTTTCAATAATTGAAATGATATTTTAAAATATATAACTATGGTTGGATATAAACATTGTATGATAACTCATACGTGTATAAGTCCTTATTCCTTGAACCAAAGTATGCGTACTTTGCTGCTTAGGAAAACCGGAACTAAAGTCCGCGTACCAGTACGCGCACTGTCGGAAGTTCACATCCCGTGAATTTTGCTGGAGTTTGTAAACTGAAAACAAACTTATTCCGGGTACTTAAGTCCGCGTACCAGTATGCGTACTTAAGTTGGTTATTTTCTAAAAACGATTGTCCGTGAACTTAAACTTATATAAACTAAGGAATGCATATTTGCAAACCGTGGCTATAAAGTTCATGAATCGATTCGAGTGAATCAAATCGTTTTTGCTTCGATTGTGTCTTGTATACTTCTATAAGATCTAAGCAATTGAAGAACTCTCTAACTAGTTCATTTGAGTCATTTGAACTAGTTATGGTAAAGAAGAATATGGTTGATATGAATGTGCTCATATGGCTAACCATTTGGTTAACTACTGTTGAACCAACTAAGTGTACATGTTTGGGTACGGTTACACAAACCTAAATAAACGTGCATTTCATTTGTGTGTAACAAGCTAAGTTTCGATCTAACAGTTGAAAGATATTAGCTTGAATCTAATCGGGTTTCAATCTAACGGTGAATATTGAATGCTTTGTTACCAAGGTAACTTAGATTGCAAACCCTGATTTGAAAGGCTATATAAAGGAGAACTCTAGCAACTGGGAAACCTAATCCCCACACCTCATGTGTGATACTAGTTGTATAAGCTAGAGTCGATTCTCCTTTAACCTTAGGTTTCTATCGAGACCCTGTAAGTTAACGACTTGAAGACTTCATTGGGATTGTGAAGCCAGACCCAACTATTTTCTTTGTAGTTGCGTGATCTGATCTTGATGTTTCTATCATACTAAGTACAATCGTAAGATTGGCTTGAAATTGATTTCTCCGATACGCAAGATTAAAAGAAGTCACAAACATCTTCGTTTCATCGTTTGTGATTCCGCAATATCTTCTTTCGCTAGTCGATTAATATAATTGTGAGGTGATTGATAATTCTAGGTTATTCTTCGGGAATATAAGTCCGGGTTATCAATTGGTTCTTGTTCACCTTGATTTATCAAAATACGGAACAAAAACTCGTAGGTATTTCTGTGGGAGACAGATTTATCTATTACTGTAGACTTTTCTGTGTGATCTGATTTGTTTATTAAAGTCTTCGACTTTGGGTCGTAGCAACTCTTAGTTGTGGGTGAGATCAGCTAAGGGAATCAAGTGTGTAGTATCCTGCTGGGATCAGAGACGTAAGGAGCGCAACTGTACCTTGGATCAGTGTAAGATTGATTGGGGTTCAACTACAGTGCAGTCCGAAGTTAATTGGTAGTATAGGCTAGTGTATGTAGCGGCTTAATACAATATGGTGTTCAAACTGGACTAGGTCCCGGGGTTTTTCTGCATTTTCGGTTTCCTTGTTAACAAAATTCTGGTGTCTGTGTTATTTCTTTTCCGCATAATATTTTGTTATATAATTGAAATATCACAGGTTGTGCGTTAAGATCAATCAATTAGAATATCCAACCTTTGGTTGTTGATTTAAATTGATTGACACTTGAGCATTGGTCTTCGGTACCGTTCAAGTTATTTCACATAATAATCAGGCTCGCGGATTTCTATCTGTTTGATTTGCTGATTACATTGTGAAACAGAGATATTAAAACTCTTTGATACACTTTATTCTAGATTGGGTCTGACTGTCTAGTTGATTCTCTAGAAAGTGTATTGGAGTATGTCCTCACAGACTGCCAAACGAATTGTTGGGTGTGGTTGTTAGAACCCCACATTTTCACTAAAAACATGCAAGATGAGAATCGTTGGAAATAGCTAGTGTACTCACAAAATATGCTATACCAGACCCTAGTTATCCTTTTCGAAAATAGGAATAAATTCTCATGAGAAGTTTCCTAGATAACATAAAAGCAAAACTAAAAGAACAATGAGGGACATAACATATACTAACGTTCTTTTTTTCTGGGGAGAAATTAAGAAGAAGAACACTGTTTTTTTCTTTTTTAAAAAATGGAAGATACTGTAGCTAACGTTTGACTAAATCCGTTAATTGACTTTGTTGACTAACGAGTCAACGACCCAAATATTAAAATGGACAAACTTACGACCCAAATGAAAAGACATACCAAAATCTACGACCCAAACAATAATTAGCTCTAAACAAAAGTTTTATCCTTTCTTCCATCAAAACAATGACATAAAAGGCTTTAACTTTTGTATTGTCAAAAGTTCATTTTATCTTCTATCAATACTTTCATACCGACATAATAGAGATAACTTTTGAACAAGTATGGGACAGTCACAGGTTCACGGACGTAAACAACATATCCCATAACAATTTGCAATATATAAAATCATAAAGATTAAAATTGCGAAAATCATCTTCCAAATAACTTAAAGTTTAAATAAATAAATTAAATCTAACACATTGCAAGATGAAAACCATTGGCAATAGCTATGTGTAATCACAATAATTGCTATTCCAAACTCTAGTAATCCTTCTCAAAAACAAGAATAAATTCTTATAAGAAGTTTCCTAGGCATTAATACAAACTCGTAATGCACATATAAGATGATTTGCCCTTAGAGGGTAAAATCAATTTTTTTCGCCCGGATTTACACCAAGAATAGCTACCAAAGGTGTATAAAAAGATTTTCTTAACAAAGGAGAACATACAAGGTTATTAACGACCATGCACCATAGTTCACAAAGGATGATTGTGAACATTCAAGAATCCCATAGCAATGCGTACTAATGCCCATTCTTAAACTTCCTTCTTTGTGATTCGCCAACAATATTCTTGTAAAAGCTTCAAATTAGTTTAGAAGAGTAGTACTCGAAGAATCCAAGTGCCCAAGTCAAAGAGAAGTGGAACAAGTGTGACGAAACGGAGCAAAACACTCAAAAACAAGAGACAAGACAAATACCAATCTTAACTCATCCAAATTCAAGGTTTCTCATCTCTATATTGAAGAGAATTCAAATAGGAAGAGAATGAAAAAAGAATGAGGTCAATCCGAGTTCGGACGAAGAAATTACGTCCAAAGCAAGTTTACTGAATATCGACGACTACAGGCAAGTATGCATACGGGTTTGCAATCGAATTTGCATGACCTGGAGCAGTATGCAAATGGGTATGCGTACTTAAACCCCTGTATTTTTATTTTAAATGATGTTATGCATAGTTGGTATGTCTACCATGAACTCCAAACATCCCGAACTACTATTTTCATACCTAAACATATAAGAACCTTAAACATAGATCAAGTTAGGTAGAAATGAACGATAAGCAAGGTACATGGATCATTAATCTAAGCAAGTAAATAAACACAAAACTTGCTCAAGTTTATAGACATACCTTTTTAGAAGAACCCAATCGAATTCTACAGCCTTACCGAACATAATTTGTGTGCCCCAATTATTGTGCTTCCCTCACCGTATACATAGCAGGGCATTCCTTGGTGAGGATGCACTTTTAACACAATCAAGTTGCGTTGAGGTGAAGAATGTCTTACTCACCATGGCGCCAAGAAAGAGTTTCTTTCCAACTACTTTTGCATTCAACAAAGTTAAGAAAAATCCAAGAATCTGTTTTTACAAGTTTTGCAAAAGACTTTAGAGAGATACACAAAAATTTGAGTCCCTGATGTCTCATTTTAAAACTTAATAAAAACAGTGTTTGAATATAATGTTTAGTACTTCGCAGGGAAACTCTTTTGGTGTAAGAATACACCCTGACATATTTACAACAGTAAACAAAACAATTATCACGACACAGTGTATCAGGAATTGACCAATGAACTGATTCATGCTTTGAGGTGATACCGTCAGATGACTGAGATTTAAACTCCTCTAAAACCAAGTGGATTACACAGAGGAGGAGCATTTCTCTCACTAATTAGTAAATCAATATCAACCTCGACATGAGAATTATTCATCATAACTTGATTTAGCTTGTCAAGAGATTCTTGTTCTTTCTGGAGGTATAACTCAACATCAAGAGATAAGCTTTCAAGTTTCTTTTCAAGCCCTGAAAACACTTCAAGGGATTTTAAACCTAGAGGAGCTTTAAATAGAAGTTCTTCTACAAATTTAATTAAAACAGACATGGAAGCGACTTCTGGAATCCCTGGATCTGGTGGTGCATTTATTGAGATAACACTTCTGTCCATATCAGACCGCTACAAACACAGACTTATGAGGTCTTTAATGTGTTTTTCTGCTCTGATACCAATTGAAAATGCGGGGGGTCTAACAACGACACCCAACAATTCGTTTGGCAGTCTGAGAGGACTTACTCCAATACACTTTTTAGAGAATCAACTAGACTGTCAGACTCAATCTAGAATAAATTGTATCAAAGAGTTTTAATATCTCTGTTTCACAATGTAATCAGCAAATCAAACAGATAGAAATCCGCGAGCCTGATTATTATGTGAAACAACTTGAACGGCACCGAAGACCAATGTTCAAGTGTCAATCAATTTAAATCAACAACCAAAGGTTGGATATTCTAATTGATTGATCTTAACGCACAACCTGTGATATTTCAATTATATAACAAAATATAATGCGGAAAAGAAATAACACAAACAGCAGAATTTTGTTAACAAGGAAACCGAAAATGCAGAAAAACCCCGGGACCTAGTCCATTTTGAACACCATATTGTATTAAGCCGCTACATACACTAGCCTACTACCAATTAACTTTGGACTGGACTGTAGTTGAATCGTAATCAATCTCACATTGATTCAAGGTACATTTGCGCTCCTTACGTCTCTGATCCTAGTAGGATAGTTGATTCCCTTAGTTGATCTCACCCAAAACCAAGATTTGCTACGACTCAAAGTCAAAGACTTGATAGACAAATCTTTCTCACACATAAAAGTCTATAGGATTGAATAAATCTGCCTCGCACAGAAATATCCAAGAGTTTTTATTCCGTCTTTTGATAAATCAAGGTGAACAGGAACCAATCGATAACCCGGACTTATATTCCCGAAGAACATCCTAGAATTATCAATCACCTCACAATAATCTTAATCGACTAGTGAAAAAAGATATTATGGAATCACAACGATGAGACGAAGTTGTTTGTGATTACTTTTCTATCTTGCCTATCGAAGATATCAAATCTCGAGTCAATTATTCTAATTGTACTCAACACGATAGAAACAACAAGATCATAACACGCAACTACAAGATAATAGTTAGGTCTGGCTTCACAATCCCAATGAAGTCTTTAAGTCGTTAACCTACAGGGTCTCGAGAAGAAACCTAAGGTTAAAGGAGAATCGACTCTAGTTATGCAACTAGTAACACACATGAGGTGTGGGGATTAGGTTTCCCAGTTGCTAGAGTTCTCCTTTATATAGTTTTCAAACCAGGGTTGGAATCTAAGTTACCTTGGTAATAAAGCATTCAATATTCACTGTTAGATGAAAAACCTGATTCAACCAAGCTAATATCTTTCAACTGTTAGGTCGAACTTAGCTTGTTACACACAAATGAAATGTACCCTCATTTAGGTTTATGTAACCGTACCTAAATGTGTACACCATGTTCGTTCACAATAGTTAATCGAGGTTAGCCATATGATTACTCTCATATCAACCTTATTCATCTTAACCATAACTAGTTCAAAGAGTTGTTCAATTGCTATATTCTCATGGATTATACAAGAACACAATTTAAGCAAAATCGGTTTGATTCACTTGAATCGATACATGAACATTATAGCCACGGTTTGGAAAGATTGCATTCCTTATTGATAAATTTTTAGGTTCACGTACAACCGATTTTAGAAAATTAACACACTTAAGTATGTGTACCGGTATGCGTAATTAAGTAACTGGATTTGAGTTTGTTTTAGTTTTCAAACTCAGCATAAATTCACGGACGTGAACTTTCCGCAAGTACGCATACGGGTACGCGTACTTTAGGTAACTGGATAAGTTTGGTTTTGGTTTTCAAACTCTGCAGAAATTTACGGATGTGAACTTCCGCCAGTATGCCTACATGGATGCATACTTACCCAGTCTCCACAACCTTTTTGTATACCCACAAGTATGCATACTTAAGGTTCCCGATTTTGGACTTATACACTAATTTGCGAACACACTATGCTTATATACAAAGATGGTTACAACTTACAAGATTCTAAACTCTTTATTTCAATCGTTGAAACATTCTTCTATCATGATAAATAATATACGTTTTCATACACTATTAGCATCAAAGCAATTTTCAAGATATTGAAATAATCATTATCGAAACATTCCAAGCCTACATCAAATGATTGTATCACACAAACCATGTAAGATGCTACTCGGAAATTTTCTCATGATATAAGATGAACTTGGTCGAAGCGAAAGCTTACCAACACATATTTCGAGATATATGTAAGCGAGATATACTCAGCTCAAAATCTCAAATGTGTATAGAGAAAACTATATTTTAACATGAATTATGTCTCAATATAAGAGATAGTAGAAATAGACTTTCCCAGTGATAGATGAGTTCAAGTCTCCACATACCTTTTGTCGAAGAAGTTCCACAAGCTCCCCTTAGTAGTTCTTCGTCTTCAAATGATGAACGCCGTGAAAACTAAGCTCAACTACACTATCGATGTCCTAGTCCGAGACATCTATAAATAGGCTAGAAATCAAGACTTATAGTTTTGATCACTAACATTGATAAACATGATTGAGATAGAAACGCATGCGAGTTCGACCGAGCAGTGCTCTAACAATTAGATTTATTTAAATTCTAAGTGTTTGGTGGATGAACTTGCAGTATTTTAATCATTATTGGTTATTTTTATATTGAAAATATCTTATGAAATATATGTGCCTTTACATTTTCGTGATATTTCGAATATGCTCAAAAGTTAAATCTATTATGTATTTATGAATGTGATGAAAGAAAATAGAATGAACTCTTTGAGATACTCCGCAATGTTGATCTCTCCTTGATCCACTTTACATGAAAGTATTGCATTAATCCGTAAGAATCTCTTATGTTGAGTTATACCATTTAAATTGATCTTATGGATTGATTTTCTCGTTGATTTTTGGATACAAATCTATGATTTGTTAATGTCCAAAGAAATCCTTCTTTTCTCGTAAAAGTAAGGTCGCTCATGTTGTTCTCTTGGGAATTACATCAAATGGGGGAGAGTTCTTAACTTAACTTGTGCTTAATTGCTATATTTTTGTAGGGAGAGTGGTTGTGGAATATGTAGGGGTTAACATGTATCTTAATAAACTCCTTGATGAAGACACTAAGTTTTGACTATGTGATATCATATAAAGAAAAGTTGATATGCTTCGTTAGTCATGAATTATCTTTTGAGAATTCATTATGAACCCATAATTTTCGTACCTTTGCCAATTTATATTGACGAAAAGGGGGAGAATTATTTAGTAGTTCACACTACATACATATGGTTTACGGATAATTATGTAAGGGGGAGTGGATTCATAATTATAGGTTTTACCTATTATGCAAAAGATGGTAGTATTAACTAAGGGGGAGAAAACATATCACCGTAGTATTATTTCGAAGTTATGATACATTTGGACTTTGATAAAGATAATAATACTATGTGTTGTATTACAATGATTAAGTATAATTATTTTCAAAATTGTCATTGCTACGGATCTTCAAAAACAATGATGCTGAGTTGAACACGTTCAGAATCGCTGGAGAACTTGAATTTACGAAGAATTTAAGAAGTTGAAGAACCAAGGAAATCAAGCATGATGGATCAGTAGCTACAAAGTTTTATTATTGTAATCTATATATATTTATAGTTTTGTCACTAATATTGACAAAGGGGGAGATTGTTAGAGCATTGCTCGGTCGAACTCGCTAGTATTGATATCTCAAGCTTGTTGTCAAATTTAGTTGATCAAAACTATATCTTGATTTCTCTAGTCTACTACGTAGTCATGTCTCGATTTAGGATAGAAATGTGTAGTTGAGCATCGGACTTCACCGCGTTCACCATTTGAAGAAGAAGATCAATTGAAGACTTTGGATTGGAGATCAACTGAAGAACTCTGGAGAACTTCGTCGATAAAAGGTATGTGAAGACTGAACCATCTATTCACTCTGATATATTTTATTTTATCTACTAAAATGAGACTAAGTAGACTTTAAATTCTTGCACAGTGAAAATTTCGAGTTGTGTTTATTCCCAATATATTTCTCGAAATATGAGTTGAGCTATATGTCATTCGAACAATTTATTGTTCAAGATGATCAATCGAAAATAGCCTTGAACAATGATATGTGTGAGATTATCATTACTCGTGAATGTTTCAATTTGATTCATTTCAATCATGTGAAAATAACTTTGAACATTTTATATGATTTGTGTGAGGCAATCATCTAATGTTAACTTGAGATGTTTCGTATTGATTAAGTAATCATTTGAGAATTACTTGGAACAAGTGGTATGTGTAAGATTACCATTGTCGTCTTCCAATGATGTTTCAAATCGATTATCGAGAGTTCTAAAGAAATACTGACTTTTGGATACAGGACAGTATGCGTACATAGTACACGTACTGGCAAAACTAGTTTGGGTCCGGAACTTCAGTATGCGTACCTAGTATACATACCTAGTCTCTGCCTAGTATACGTACCGATGAGACTAGGAAAGGTCCGGAACTTCAGTATGCGTACTCAGTACACATACTAGTCAGTTTATGTTCGGCTAAAGACACCTTGGTACACATACTCAGTATGCATACAAAAACGTTTGTGCTCGTGAACTCAGAGGAGTACGCGTACTCAGTATGCAAACAAGAGTCCCTGAACTGTAATTGTCGTGAGGGTACACATACCTAGTATGCATACCTTAGCATTACTTCTCACGAATTGGATGTAGTACACATACCCAATATGCATACTTACCCAGTCAAATATATTCAGATACATTCAGAAATATTTCTATGAGATATTGAGCAATTGAATAACTCTCAAAAACACATGTTAGAAATATATATTTGATCGCCGATTAAGTTTGGTTGATTATCAAGTCGAACCTAAAGTGTTTTGCGTAAATGACAAAAAGCTTATTACATTCATATGGATAACTTTGGTTAACCGTTATTGAGCCTACACATTGTACACGTTTAGGTACGGTTCATGCTTATCTAAGATTGTATATTTCATTTGTGTGAAAATCAAGCTAAACCATCTAACGGTGGATATGATTGCTTATTTTCTAAGTTATCATAGCTTGAATCTCAAGTCAGAATTTCACCTAACGGTGAATGTTGTTTGCTTGGTTACAAAGCTATCTCAGCTTAAATCGTAAGCAACCTATGATCTTGAAAGTCTATATAAGCAGAAGCTCTTGCATGTGGGAAAACTAATCCCGACACTTTTTAGTGTCCTAGTTGCAAACTATTCTCTTTTAACATAGGTTTCCAGATTTTTCTATGAAACATCGTTAGGTTTTGCGATTTAAAGACTTCGCATGGGATTTGTGAAGCCATGTCCGATTATTTTATCTTTGATAGTTCATGTATCTTGATCTTACACTTATATCGTTTTTAGTTTATCTCTCTTTTGAGTTATCTCGCACTATACCATTTTTGGGGATTAGCAACGGAGCCTGGACGTTGCTGACCAGGGTCGCAACGGCAGGTTGACGTTTAAAAACACGGTGTTGCATTTTTTCGCAATGGCATAAGCTCCGTTGCGACTCTTGGTCAGCAACGGAGATTCACAAACTACTGTGCCGTTGCGACCCTGTTTATTCGCAACCAAGGTATACCGTTGCTAAGCTGTTTCTAATTATAGGAATACCCCTACCCGGAACTAAAATGTTATTGGTTCTGGTTCTAATTTACTTGTTCTGGTTCTAACTTAGCAACAGATTAAAGACGTTGCTAATATTTTGCAACATAAAAAAAAGTCAAGTCTTCATTGACCTGGTCAAAATCCATTTCCCCCCACATTTCCCCCTGCAGTTACCTAGTTCCTCATATTCATCATTTCCACAGATATACAAACTATGCCATTCATTCATTCAACATACAAAACTGTATCATATTATGAAAAATGGATTCTTCAATTGATGTTAACAAAAAGTATGAGTATTTGATACAAATGTATACAAGTATCACAACAAACTAGTGTACACATAGGAATTTACAAGTTCTTAAGTTCATTTCATGGAAAATTACGAAATTCTCAAGTTCTTCCAATTTAAATCATTATAAGGAGGTACTACATAGAAACTTACAAATCTTGCAGCTGCCAAGGGACCGGTGTTAAACCACCTATGATCTTCAATTATAACAAATCAATAAAATCCGGAAACTGCAAACAGATCAAATCATGCTTCATTAGTCTGACTAAGTAACTTTATTGTCTTAGATGCTGTAAGACAATAGATGTTATAAGACAAATTAGATATAAAATGCTACTGCAGAAAAATTCTGATACGCCACATATAAAAATGAGTCATTACTTTCTATACAAAATTTCCTAATAGAAGTTACTTAGTCAGACAACATACTCACCATAAGTTCACAGATCCCAGTATTCCACTTTGGTGCAATATTCCCGTTGGAACTGAACCTTAAGTCAAAGAATAGTAGAACTTACTCAACAAGTAGTTCCCACAGAACAAAACATCTTCTTATATATTAAGATGGATAACAGATGTGGGAAGTTGATGAACTCACCTTAGTAGATCAAGACTTTAATTTTTGGTCAAGGAATAACCATATGGTCATCTAGCTTCAGTCATGGACATAGGAGGATCTTTACAGGGATCTTGTTTGCAGAATACAACACGCATCCATCGCCTAAATGAAGACCACAGTCAGAACAACAACTAAAAAAAGAATGGGTATATAGTAATCAACGACTAACAAAAAAAATATGCACAATGATGTGAATTTCAATCAACTTCGAACTAAAGTTCTTAAACAGGTAGTGCTGCTGAAGTAAACAAAATAAGTTGAACATCATTGTTAAATCTATCAGCCAGAAATGGCCCGTAAGGTATCAGCTAGATATGTTACTCCCAACTACTAGCTAGGTTGATAAGATACAACTATAGTACAATTCATTAAAGATCTTAATAGAAAAAAGATCTTAATAGAAAAAGTCGAAAACACTCACAATCGCTTGCTTAAAACAAATGATTTTATACTTAAAAAGTTTTAGATTTATTCATACATAGATTCATCAAAAATGACCAAGTGAAAATAATCAAGAGACATCAATGAGAAAAAACCGGAAAGCTACCAGTTAATAGGTTAAACAGTTACAAAAAGAGATGGAAAGAGATCGTACCGATCCATGGTAATATTCTTAGAGCGGTTCTCTATTTGCTTGCAGTATACATTGATTTCAACATGATCAAAACCATCTTGTTTAAATAATCTCGACAAGAAATCTTCAGAAAAATAGTACGCACTTTGAAAACACAAGATTCGGGAAATCACAAGTTTGTTCGTAGCAAACAAAGTGCTTTTACACATTAACCAACAGTCTAGTCCAGGACTTACAGTACCATCTCCACGGACGTAAAAACTCACTTATCATCTGGTTTCTTAGCGTGCGCTGCTTCTATAAAATTGGCACCTAGAGTCAGAACTTTGACTATAAGGAACTCATATTGGTACTTATTTCTCAATTGTTGGCAAATAAGTAAATATCAAAATTGAAGGGCATACGCACAACGTATTCAATCAACAAGACTCACCTGCGCAAAGTCATCGGTGGCGTAATCTCGCAGAAGAACATAACCATTTGGATGCAAATAAATAAATGACCACAATGTAACTTCGCCAAGTAGAGTAAGGAGGGACAACAATGAAACTTTACATCCAAACAATACCATGTCTTACCTCACCTTAAGGACTTTCTTTATGTTCTGCAATACCAAGGTTATTTTGTCTGGAGAAACTGCAGACAATGCAAATATCTGCTTGCCATGTTAAATAGCTCACTGCAAACAACTACTTCAAAATTTGAAAAAATTTGGAAAATAACCTTACAAACTAAATCCAAAAAATAGTAAGGAAATTATAACCATGTTTAAGCTTGAATACAAACTAAATAAGCTTGAATACAAACTAAATAGTAAGGAAATTATAACCATGTTTAAGCTTGATTTGATTATTTAACCATGTTATAAGAAATTATAACCACTAAGGAAATTATAACCATGTTGTAAGTAGTTTAAGCTTACAACAAAACGAAACACAAACTAAATAAGCATTAATATTCAGTATTAAACACGTAACAGCTTTATATAAATAAGAAAGATTATATAAAAAAGACTTACCGGAGTAAGGTCACCAACATCATAGTCCGTAGCAACATAATGAACAACATAGTACCTCAAAAGTGATTATATAAAAAAGATTAATATCCATAAGTTTGTACTCAATATGATAAGCATAAGCGAAGGAAGTATACTTACCAGGGTTTGATATTCCCCCGGGTGGCTACTACCGCTTCAATGTGACTCGCGTGCAATCAATTGCGCAACAAAATACAACAGAACCCAAACCACAAACATCCATAAAGAAAACCGATTATATATATTAATACTGCCGGTTCACATAGATACATTATGATTCAAAGTTTTTAAGCAAAAGCGCACGAGAGTTTTACTTATGCACAATCGCATAAGAATCTTCTGAGATTCTTCCTTATGCACAATCGCATAAGAATCTACATGCTAGCATGCTAAGCACATGTACAAAAGTGTTCCAAAAAAAGCAAAAAAAAGACAACTGCGCCGAGAGTCTTCATTATGCACAACTGCATAAGAATCTACATGTTAGCATGCACATCTACAAAAGTGTGAACATATATAAGAAAAAAAAAGATAAAGCCATATATGTTTGTTAATAAAGTGATTATCGATCATTATATACGATGGCTAAGATATCTCCAAAAAAGTAAGTCGACCGCCGACCAGACTAGTCATTTCTGATGCACTTCTTTGGATGAAGCACGTACCCTCCAATTCCAACATCTTGAAAGGTTGAAACAAACGTGTTAGCTTTCAGGACTGGTTCATTTGGGAGGAAAATTTTGTCCACCATCACCTTTCCAATATTAGATGGTACAATACAGCCGTGACACATACGTCCCATGGCACCAGTGCACAGCCTACCAACAACAATAACTTCATCATCAAGGTTCAACAATGAACATGGAGGCATTTGATGCACACTGCGATGATCGACAAAGTGAAGGTGTTTGAGCAGGTGAAGGTGTTTGAGCAGGTGAAGGTGTTTGAGCAGGTGTATGTGTTTGAGCAAGTGAATCATTCTGAATAGGAGAATCTGAGTGACGTTGTGAACAAATGTTGTTGTTTGATGCAACTGACCCTGGCATCGCAGTTTGAATTTCCTTCACAATGTTACATACTAATCCTAAACCTGTGATCGGAACCTCCACCTTGGTACTTAGCTCCTCCAACCGATGCTTGTGACTCCATCCTTGGATTTCAATTCTTGTACTTTGGCACGCGGAGGAGCGAGAACAATCATATTGTGTACGAGTAATAGGACCAACAAACACGAACCCGTCCTCTACATTCCTTCCCAAAAGCTTTAGTCACTACATCTATGTCCGGTATAGGAATACATGACTTTTTCCAGTTGATATCTTCTTGCACCTTCTTAAGCTCATCCTGCCATGTTGAGCATAACAGTGCATGTGTCAGATATAAAATATATAAATGACTAGTAGATAGTATACATATGAGTACTAAAATTCAGATGAAACACAAGCTGACTCACAAAGTGTTTTTGCGCACTGGATAGAATTTCCCCTCCCTCTTGAGTATGAGCTTTAATCCACACATTAGAGGTGGTGATTTCCACATTAGGATTCTCGCGCTCCTACCAATATAACAAGTCGATTTGTATGAATCAATCTATAGAAGGATAAGACTAATCATAATGGACATATTTTGAGATTCATAATACTGAAATCAATATACATGGTTCGAACTTTGACCAAAGAATGAGGTTTCTTTGGAGGTGTGAGAATGGTCATATAGCTGTCGCTTCCTCTTGTGCTCAGCTCTACTTCCTGTTGTTTAAGAGTGTTTTCATTCAAACAGAATTCTATCCACTCCTCTTCAGGTACACCAGGAGGAATATGTGCAATCCTTTCCTCATGAGTTGGATAGGGATCATAAGAAGCATATCGTAACTCATGCTTGCGTCTCCTCCATATAGGAGCCATCGACTTAACCACGTTAATCTTACAAGGCTCGGGTAAAGGATATACTTTACGAGAAAAAGAGTTATTTAGAATGTATGTAGAGCTAGCTAATACATAATACATTTATGTCATCATTTTAGTGATCAAACTAGTAAGGAAAGAATCAAATCATCACCAAAAACAAAATATCTTAATAAAAGCGTGAACAAAAATATGAACTCAGTTCCTTCCAAATATCATCTTTGTAAGAATGGTGCACATGCTTCCATGTTTTGAATGAGATGGGGACATGAGTACGAGTCAAGGCGCCTTTCAGGCTTCCGTATTATGTTGCATTTGCGGAAATGGGAAGACCATTCTCATCTACTTCCACTGCTGCCATAAAAACCTGCAAAATAACAACCAAGTTCTATGTGAGAAAGAAGTTAAACCTATAAGGGATAGCCTTTGTCACTATCCACATAAACATATCAAACATAAGATATAAAGAATGCGCAAGTGATAACACAGAAATCAGGAGAAAAGAGAACAAACAGAACCTATAAGATAATCCGCAGAAAAATATCCCTAATCACACAGAGCTTTAAACCACATAATCGACACATATAAGCTTCTGTAAACTCTCATTGTCAGTAAGAGCTGACTAATAAATACTAGGAATTTCAATACTATCTATAGAGGAAGTCAATCCTTGCGATGAATGCAACACCAAAGACCACCCTTTTTTAGACAGATCCTTTGAGTAGAAAACTTGTGCCGCTTCAGATGCAAGAATAAATGGATCATCCATAAATCCATTAATGCTTTTCATCTTGGACAAGTTAACCTTTATCAATTTTGTAATTGCATCAAACTTGCACCCATTAGTCTTGTCTTCAACCTTTACCCAATCACAATAAAATACGAGTTTCTTCAAATTCCATAAAATTGACTTGATAATCTTCCTAGTGACTCCATAATAGGTCATTTCTGTTTCCTTGTAATTTGTGTCCGTTGACTTCGCTCTATAACTTGTAATAGCTTTCATCGACACACCACTGTTTTGTGACACAACCAACCCCTCGTAATCTTCAGCACAGAAAGTAAATCCATTCACTTGGTATCTCTTATACGATTGCGCCTTGAAGAGAGGTCCATGCACTAGTCGCCAAAGTGTTGAGTTTGCTTCATTAGCTTCTAACAACTGCAAGAGAACATGTGTGAAATCAAGCTAATTAGTAAAATATGAATTGTAATTACATAGATTAGGAAAGAGAGTCAAGGTACATAATTTAGGCTAATATGTTACCTCTTCACGTAACCACAAAAGAAAACTCTTTGAGGGACCGTTTCTCTGAGCATTAACATAAGATTCATACTTCCTACAATTAAAAGATAATTCAAAACAATTATATCGATAGACATATAACAGCTCAAAGGTGTAAAATTAAAACTCTTTGCAACCATCGTACTTAAAACACTTAAAGGTGTAAAATTAAAAATTTGTACCTTTGCCAATCATCTAATCCATCATACTTAGAGATAAGCCATTTGCGAGCTTGTTCAAACTGTACCTGAGTTAGAATAATATCCTTAGCTTTACTTAAAGGAATCTCATCAGCAAACTCATCATCATTATCAAAAATGCCTGGCGAGTATGCTTATGAGTACCATCACCATCCTTTGACAGACCCTCCATGCCATACAAGCTTGCTTCTCGCAGCGTATACCCTCTTGCGATGCACCCATCAATATACCTTTTATTGCGCACCAACCCTTTGAAACCCTTCATTAACCTAAAAAGTAGCAATTAAACAACAAAGTCTGTTTAGGCATGACAACACTCAAGCTATATACATTAAACAACATTATCAATTACTCAAGTTCTAGACATTACTCAAGGTTATATACATTAATTAAACAACAAAGTCGGTTGTGAAATTTTACCTCTCAAAGGGATACATCCACCCGAATCTCACCTAGGATAGGAGATTAAAGCTTCATCTGCTAGATGAATCATCAGTGAATACTCGATAACAAAGAACGACGGAGGAAAATGTTTCTCCGTAACACATATTGCTTCTACAAGGCTGGCTTTTCTTTTAGCGAGATGTTCTCGGTTTACAACCTTCGCGCACAGAATGTTAAAAAAGATGCCGATCAGGAGAAGAGAAACTCGTAGCTCTTTAGGTAGCGATGTTTCAAAGTATGAACCCGACGGAAGCAAATCTTTGCATTACTACATGGTAATCATGAGATTTAAAATTCCTTAGCTCCGGAGGATTAACACCGACTTGATTCACGAAGATTTGAAGAGAAACCGGAAGGTACCCTTAGATTCTTCAAAACTGTACAAAAGTCAATTTTCTCCTTATTCGTCATCTCAAATGATCCTTTTTCCATTGTTGTTCTACCGGTCTCAGCATCCTCTTTCAACCACAACTTATTTCTTATCCCCATATCTTCCATATCTTGACGTGCAGCAGGACTATCTTTTGACTTGTTGTTTCCCATCATAGTATTCAGAAGATGCTCCATTATATTCTTCTCTGTGTGCATGACATCTATAATATGGCGAATCGCATTTGAACCCCAATTGGGCAAATCAAAGAGAATAGATCTTCGGGTGAACATATAATGATCATTAACCTCATCTTCAACATTAGCGTCATCTTCAAGTTCCTGAAAATAGATAACATAAGAACAAGGGTCAAGTTACTGAATTTCAAACGATTCAATATTGCACAAAAAATTCAATATAGGTTCAAATATCTTAACATGCTCATCACTGTAATAGAAAAACTCGGTACCTATATAGCATCCCTCTAGAATCAATCCATTTAAACAAAGTTTAAGCTAAGCAAACAACATAGCTCAATCTAATTAATCAAATGAAGACAAGACAAATGACTAACCTTGATGGTATCGACTTTCCTTTTACGTTTGAGACTTGCTTGTGATGGTTGTTTTCTCTTGCCCTTCTTGGAAATGATTTTACCTACAATCTCTTGTATCTGCAGCCTGTTAGTGGCCATGGAGTTGTACCATGCTCCACAAGTCCATCAAAATTTGTCCTATCATCGCGATACTTATGCTTCGATGGTAGCCATCTTGGTGTCCCCGTAAATGAGATCTTCTTAGTAAATGGCAGATAATCCGCAACAAAGTGCCTTCTTCACAAGTAGGCAAGCACAATATCCATGAGTTACACATCCCGCTAAAGTCCCTAACTTATTTGGAAAATCGTGAATAGCCCACAACAACCGTGCTCTCATCAAAAATTCAGTTTCTTTGAAAGCGTCAAATGCTAGTACACCATCCCATAACTTCTTCAACTCATCTACCAAGTATTTCTAAATAAACATCAAAGTTTTTAAGGGTGCTTTTGGGCCTGATATCAGCAACGACAACAAAGTGAATTCCCGCTTCATACACAACGAAGGAGGCAAATTATAAAAACAAATAATCACCGGCCAACAACTGTGTGCAAGACCGAAACACCCATTCGGATTGAAACCGTCGGTTGATATCCCAAGTGTAACATTCCTTGGTTCCTTGGCAAACTCTGGCGAAAAACTATCTGCACATCACCAAGCTGAAGAATCGACGGGATAACGCATGACGTTTATATCCAACTTTGCTTTAGAATGCCAAGTCATTGCCTCCGCGATCCATGGTTCGCTGTAAAACCTTTTCAGCCTTATAATCAACGAAAAATGTCTAACCGTCTTCTGAGCAATAGTAGTAAGCTTCCTCTCATCATTAAAAACCTTTTTATACCTAGATTCTTGAAAAACAGGACACTTCACCAGCGATGCATGATCCTTTCAATACAAAACACAATCATTTACACATGCATCATATGTTATATAATCCATTCATAGATCTTGGATCATCTTTTTCACTTATGGGTACTTAGATGGCAGTGTATTCTCTTCGGGAAGCAACTCCTTCATCAACTCTAAAATTGCAATCATACCATTATTAGAAAACCCATATTGTGTCTTTATGTGATTCAACTTGATAGAAGCATACAATGCTGTCACTCCTTTAGGACACGACGGATACAACGGTTCTTTTGCACGCTCATAGACAGATTCCTTTTTCTTCCTTTTCCTAGTTCCAGCATCATTATGAACCCCACTATCTATTCTAATATTGTCATCTACTACAGCAGCACCATCATCCTCAACAACATCTCCTAAATTTTCACCCTCACCTATAGCAGGATCAACAACTACATCTCCTACATTAACATTCTCAGCTACTTCTAACTTTTCCCCATGAAAACGCCATGTCGTGTATGTAGAAAGAATACCATACTTAAGCAAATGCAATGAAATTTCACTAAGTGGCCCCAATCCTTTACCATTCTTACATCTACTACAAGGGCATGAGAATAAGGTATTTATGCCACCATTTCTATCAGCAAACTCTATAAATGACCTAACACCTTCTATGTACTGAGAAGACTTACAAGGACATTTCATCCATCCCTTATCAACCGTAGATGACATACCCTAAAGACAGTATCTATGTTAAAATTCAGAGAGTATATGTGCACTACATCAATACAAAATCAACAACATTTTTTGATATGATATCTACTACAACTCTAACATGTACCTATGAGAATTTGATATGTACACATCACAAGATTAATCAAAAGAATACTATCATTTAAAACTATACTAAATCCATTCCATGAAATTGAGTCCCAGCGGTAGGGTTGCCGAAGCCCTTAGGTTAACGACAGAAACATCCCCTCAACAAAGAGAGAATGAGATACAATGAGCTTTTGCGATTCACCACTAGGACCATTTTTATCATGCTCAATGATATTCTATCAAAATCGAAATCGGACTTACAAAAATTTTTAAGTTCAGACCATACAAACTTATAAAAATCTTTAAGTTCAGAAATTATACAAAATTTCTAAGTTCAGACCATACAACTTATAAAAACTTCTAAGTTAAGAGATTATACAAATTTTCTGTAAGTACACCAATTCAATTCTAACATGTAGCTTTAACTGAATCCTAGTGGTAGGGTTGCCGAAGCCCTTAGGTTAACGACATAAACATCCTCTCAACAAAGAGAGAATGAGCTACAAGTAGCTTTTGCGATTCACTACTAGGACCATTTTTATCATGCTCAATGAGTTTCTATCAAAATCAAAATCTTACAAAAATTCTTAAGTTCGGACCATACAACTTATAAAAACTTCTTAGTTAAGAGATTGCACAAAATTTCTGTAAGTACACCAATTCAATTATAACATGTAGCTTCAACTGAATCCTAGTGGTAGGGTTGCTAAAGCCCTTAGGTTAACGACAGAAACATCCTCTCAACAAAGAGAGAATGAGCTACAAGTAGCTTTTGCGATTCACCACTAGGACCATTTTTATCATGCTCAATGAGATTCTATCAAAATCAAAATCAAAACAGTTGGATATACCTTCTTAGTTTTCCTAAACCAATTCTCACTAGTTCTTCTTCAAACTCTAATGAACTGAACTTCAGTTCTTCAATCTTGACAAACCTAGACATGGAAAAAAAACATTAGATTCAGATAAACAACAAACCATAAAATGGAAATTATCTCTTTAAAAATAACCACAATAATTTCATAGTTGATATACCTTTTTAGTTCTTCTTGAACCAACTCTGACCAGTTCTTCAATCTTGACAAACCCTAACATGGAAAAAACAAAGGGGGTATTAGATTCAGATACACAACAAACCATAAAATGGAAAGAAAAAAAATAAATAAATAAACTGAAAAAATTCGCAAGTGAAATCGAAAAATTGAAATCAAGCATTAAACCCTAAAAACGAAAAACTTAAATGGAACCCTAGGATTCGATAAACTTAAATCAAAATCTCTAAATCCTAGAAATGAAATCTCTGAAACCCTAGAAATCACTGAAACCCTAGAAATCGAAATCTAAAAACCCTAAAAACTATGTCAAAAATTGTACTGTATACGAGATCTACACGATGATGGAGATGGAGAGGGAGATGGAGATGGAGATGAGATCCGAATCTCTACGGTTTATCGAGATGGATATGGAGGAGAGGGGGGAAGGAGAGCTGAGTCTCTCTGTTTTGGCGGAAGAAAAAATGAGGATATAATTCATCTAAGGGTGGGATATACCCTAGACTTGGATTAAGGGTGGAAATAAAAGTCGTAGTCTTGACCGAAATTTGACTGGGGCGTGTTTATCAGCTCTAGTGTTACGACCAAGCAAGCGGTTCACACGCTTGAACTGAGCACGGTTGCAATTCGCAACCTCCCTTGTGAGGTTACAAAATTCGAAACGACACAAACCCGTTGCGAAATATTAGCGGTTGCAATTCGCAACGGAAAATTCGCAACCGATACTACGCCGTTGCGAATCTTTGTTGCGAAATCCTAAAAATGGTGTAGTGTCGAGTTTATCTCCGATATGCAAGATACAAAGAAATCACAAAGTTCTTCGTCTCAAACTTTGTGATTCCGCAATAACTTCTTCTATCTATTAGTTAAGTTATTGTGGAGTGAATAATAATCTAGGTTGCTCTTCGGGAGTCGTAAGTACCGGATTATAAGGTTTTTCTGAGCTTTATGCTTATTACAATCGATTTCTTATTTCACCCTGGTCTTTGATATATACGGAAATTAGAATAGACTTATTTTTATGAGACGTATTGGTTTACAAGTCTTCTGCTTTGGGTTTAAGCAAATTCTAGGCTATAAAAGACGTCAGCTAGGGGAATCAAGTGCACAGAATCCTGCTGGGATTCAAGAGGCGTAAGAAGTGCGATTGTACCTTAATCGGTGTGACACTAGGTCCAGGCTCAACTACATTCCAGATTGAAGTTATTCGTAGTATGCTAGAGTCTGTAGCATCTTAATACAGTGTGGTGTTCAAGTCTGGACTGGGTCCCGGGGTTTTTCTGCATTTGCGGTTTCCTCGCTAACAAAATTTCTGGTGTCTGTGTTATTTATTTTCCGCATTATATTTTGTTATATAATAGAAATATCACATGTTGTGCGTTATATCAATCGTAGTTGATAAATCCTTCCTTGTTCGTTGGATAAGACTTGATTGAACTTGGATATTGATTTTTGAGATCGTCCAAGTACGTACTCTCACGTTATAATAAGGTTTACAGACTCGTTTCTGTTTAACGGTTGATTGTGTAGGGAAAGAGTAAAGAAATTTAATATTTTTCCTTAGTTGAGTATCATTAAGTTGTAACTCTCGAAATATTATTAAGGCTTAGTCCATACAGGTTGCCGAACGAAAAAGTTGGGTGTGGTTGTTGTACCTCCAGTTTTTCAAGGACTGTTGATGGATATGGATGAACGTAAGATGAATGACCGACAACAAAGCTTCTTTAAACTCCTGGACATAAAAAGATCAAAATCCAATCTCAACTAATATATATATTAATCATCCTCCTTCGTCTCATACTTCCTCCAAACTAAGGAAGAAATACAAAGGGGTTATTACTTCCTATCCATGGGTTGGCGGTGAAAAAACCAGAAAAAGTTGAGAGAAGAGGAGAAAAGAGAAAGAGTCATCTATTGTTGTTATATATAATGTTGATGAGGGTGATTAATGGAGGTGGTAGACTCGGTTGGAATGATTGTGAAATAGACATCACTGCTTATCGGGAAAAAAAAAATAATATATTGATCGTATATTTTTTTCCTCTTCCTTTTCGTTCCGACTTGTGATTTCAAATAGGAATTCAGATTTATGCACATCTCCCCCCTTTTAAGGACAGTAAGGAAATCAAAATCTGTTAAGTTTTTTCGTTCACCTAGACTTTCAACGTCCGCACATGGAATAAGAGTCGTCCGATTTAGATTTGTTGTGTGAAGGAAAAACACGGAAGCTTGGGTCAGAAACTAAAAACAGGTCGCGGGATCGATTCTTAATCACTTCAAAATTTTTTTTTCCTTTTCCCTTTCACTACTTTTCTGGTCTATGGACCTAAAAGAAGAAACTGAGTGCTTGACATGCAATGCACGTGCACTCTTCTTGTAGTTATCAACAACCTAAACACCCAATCACATCTCTCACTCCACGTCGAGAGTTGCGGTAACCTTCTCTCCCATTGGCCGGTCAATGGAACCCTCGCTCCTGATTGGCTGAAAAACAAGTTAGCCCCTTTACATTTCGTGACCGTTAATTTTTGATGGGACCGTTTCGATCGGATGCTCCAGGCCTTCGGATTAGCCGTAAATAAAATGCCATATAAAAAAATGCGAATATCTTTCCTAACAAGGTCGAACATATTTTTTTTTTTTGGAAAAAATCCGAGAAATTCCCTATAAAAAGAAAATCAACAAAAATAGGTTATTACTTATTACGAGATTCTTTTAATGGAAAGGCAATATCTGAAGATATCTCTAAAGGTATTTGGGGTAAGAGTTGAAATAATACTGTTTTTGGAAAAAGATTCGATAATTTCCATATCATGAAGATAATTAACCCAAATAAGTTATTATAGGATTTTTTTCATGGGTCCGGATCGTCATGGTGCCACTGCTTGGGTGTGCCCTATGTGCCACACCAATAGAATCCCGCCACATATTTCCTCCCATTAAGGACAACTAACTAATTAGATTTTCTATATGTAACAGTAGTCAATTAGGAAAGATAATCAATCGTTATGGCTAAACAAACTAGAAAAGGGATTCTCAATGGAAGTATAAAGCATTTACATAAATCAAATTTCTTGCTTCAAAAAAAAATTAAAAAAAAAATCTTACTTCAGAAAAAATAAATAAAAATCAAATTCACTGCTAGAGGATGTGTATGTATATTTTTCTGAGCAGTTACTTCAATTTTTGTCTTTTATAAGCTCATAAGGGGCATGAGTTCTACAACATTATAAGGGATTATAAATGAAAGAATAAACTGACGATATGAATATGTTGATCTCATAACTTGAATATATGAGAATCAAATCTTATGGATTCATGCTCCATGATTAACTATGAAAGAGCGATTAATTATTAGAAAATTGAAACGTTAAACTTTATTGAATGAAATAGATTATATGGTGGGTGAATTATAGTTTAGATTCAATATTTTTAGAATACATACAAATACCGCTATTTTCTCTTGGATTGGTATCTTCTTTAACTAATTAATTATTATTTCCTAATTGATTAGTGTTATATATAGAAAATCTATTTGGTTAGTTATCGTTAATGAGAGGAATCATGTGGCGTGTTTCTATTGGTGTGGCACATAGGGCACACACAGGCAGTGGCACACATGATCTCGACCCTTTTTTCATCGGCAATTAATGGAGCAGGATGGAAATTTCGTGTAATCTAAGTTTAGCAGATTCTATCATTGGCAGTTATTGGTAAGTTTACATAATTGTTTCATAACGAAGGGGAATAAATAACAAAAAAAAATGATGAATATCCTTGAGTCTTATTAGTTTCCATAACTGTTTTGTGTGCGGTCTGGGAATAATATTATAATTCTGTTAACAAATCTTAGAACTGGCATAAAATTTATTGTTTATCTCTATATTTAGATTACTCCAGATATAGCGGTTGATTGGTCGACAATTTATGCTTGGCTTAGTGGAATTTCTTGAAGACCAAGCTACGGATCTGTATATAAACGGTCCAGAGGTTCTTTGTTTGCACGTTCGGTTGCATCCGCGGAGAGATACCTGATTACACCGCGTATAGATTATCAAGCTATTAGGTTTCAATGGACAATTATAACTGTAGTATTGATTATCACTGTTTAACAATGGACAATTCTAAGCAAGGTTTGAACCTAACCAAATTATCACTGTAGTATTTTCTTTATTATGGTTCTCTGCTTGGAGTTCGTTTCATGATTGTGGTGTTGCCGTAGTATGGACGCTTTACTTTCTCTGGGATTTAATGTGGAGTGGATGGTGTGTATTCATATAACCAGAAGCAACATAATAATGTAATCAGGTAGCCAGAAACCTAATTAATTTGTATCTGATTTGTTTTTTGTTAATAGATATAGCTTTCTCTGGGATTTAATATGGAGTGGATGGTGTGTATTCATATAACCAGAAGCAACATAATAATGTACTCATGTAGCCAGAAACACCACGGCCAGAAACCTAATTAATTTGTATCTGATTCGTTTTTTGTTAATAGATATAGCTGTATTCTTACAGGTTAGTTATTTTTGGCGTTTATAACTTATTTTTGTATTTGTTATTATTTTTATAGGGAATTCTCAGTCGTTTTTATTGTTGATTGATCGTTTTTAGGATTGGGTTTCATTGTTGATTGATCGTTTCGTTGGTTCTTCGTTTACTACCAGTGGTTAAGACATTTGCAAGTACAGTTTACACACCATTCACTAAAGGTCTGGAAGTTCGAAAATAAACGAATTGGGAAAGTATGGAATCTTGAGATTCATCTTATTGACCAGCGTGAGTATATTTTTCCTCTGATAGTTATTTATGGAGTATTTATCAATGAGGTTCCCTGACATTTGAATGTAATTTAATCCAATGCAGGGAACTCAGATGCAAGATAGGGTGGGAAAGGATCACGTACAATCGATCCAGGAAAAGGTTAAGGAGGAATGTGTGTACCCTATTCAAAGATTTAGTGTTGTCAAACCAACTACTGGCTACATGATAGTTTTCGTTCCAATATGTTATGTGGCTGAACAGGTTAGCAAAGATAGAAAGGCTTAATGATGATCCAACAACATTTCCCAGTGAAGTTTTCGAATTATTGGCTTTAGGTGATGTTCCAAGCAGGAAAAATGAGACTATATATTATATAGGTAATATAGGTATGTTGTTGGTTTATCATTATAAGTGAAGGAGATAGAAGCAGCATGTGGATAATACGAATTATTTGTTTTACAGATAATTTGAATTATATGTATATTGTTCTGATTGTAATGATATTTTTGGTACCAAGGGAGATGCAGTTAAAGTGACACTGTGGGCTGAATTAGTATACGCAATTAGTGATGATATCATGAAAAACTCTATGGATGTACCTACTGTGGTGGTGGTTACTGGCACATACGTGAAAAAATGGGTAAAACAATTAACTTATTTATCCTTTTGTGGTGTTGATGTGTGTGTGAGGATTGAAACAATGTAGGTACACTTAGTCTCTGTACATCAGCTGCGTCTAGAGTATTCGTCAATTTGGATGTACACTGTAGGTTGATGCTAATATGAATTATCTGTAGTGAGAGAATTCAGGGCAACATAAGTAGTTTGTCTTACAAAGTTAATTGTGACTACGTAGTGCTGTTGTTAACATTTCCTTTTTCTTTTTTATTGATACAGAATTGATTGAGATGCTATTGAGGTTGACAAAGAGTATCTGGAGGAAGAAAAGAACCCTTATGAAAACATAGACTTTGTTGCAAATAATTGAGAAGATACAATACAATGAAAACAAGGTATGGCATAAAAATAAATGGATACAATAAATGGACATGCAACCTAATTTGTTGCAAATAAATGGATACCATCAATTCATTTATACGTATGTGTTTATGTGATGCAGAACACCACGTGCTTATGTGAAGCAAGGAGTGTTGGACTGCTGGAACATGATGATTGGTATTATTTGGCTTGCAAAAAATGCAATAAGAAGGTGTTGGTGCTTGCAGCAAATGTGGAAATATTTAAGTTAGGAAACAAAACCATACGCAAAATATAGTTGTTTTCATTAGCAACTTATGCCATATTTAGAGAAAAATTCAATGAAATTTCGTAGTAACCTAACCAAGTTATGGTGGTGTATATAAAAAATACAAGGTTTGGTTCAGTTTTTACTGTATTTTACTTTTTTAATAGCTACAATTGACCTTCCTCTCTCACGAAGAAATCTTAGGCTTTGCTTCTCTATTTTTATTTTTTATTTTTGCCCTTTTGGTTTCTTGCGATTCTTCTTATCTCTGTGTGCATTGTGTTGCGATTCTTCTTATCGATCTCTGTGTGATTTGTGTTTATATATTTTAGATAGGTTCATTAACCATCTTTATTTCCTAACTTTGTGCAGTTTGTTTTCCATCTCATCATCTCACCTGCACTTTGACCGTCTTTAGTTTCGAACATTGACTGGATGATAATAAAATTTAAAAAGCTAAAATATCCGTGGAGAGCTTAGGATATTAATTGCAGAGAATATATACTTATACTCTATCACATTTTGTATATTAGTGTTTCTTCTTTATTTTGTTGATGCTCGGCTATCCTTTACATAATAAGTATGAGTATTTAACGCGGGAATTAGTTTGGTTGGTTTATGTAAGAGCAATCACCTTTCTCTTTTGTAGTTAATTCTTACGGACAATACCTTTCTCTTTCTTTTGTAGTAGTTAATTCTTATGGACAATGTTTCAATGGAAATCTGATGATGTTTTATTCTTCAAGCCACATGAATTGGTTTTCTTGAATAGATGATTGGTTTAGCACTCACGAAACTACTGTTCTCGAATTCATTTACATATTAGTACTTGACCTTCCTAACTGTGTGGAGCTCAAGTCTTTGGATGCAATAAGATGGTTTGCTCTCGCATCAAAGCTGAGGATGCATGAAGAGTTTCCAGGCCCTGGGAGGTTTTGTTTTCGAGTCAAGATGCATACACTTATGATTTTGGATTACATTTTGGATTACAACAGACTCTTATATTACGAAGTATACTCTTATACTGATATGGAGTTGGCTATTTTTTTGTTATTTTTCTTACAAGGGTAATAATAACGCATCAACCAAAAATTTTTTTTAATTGAAAACAGGTTGGAGTTAGCTGTTTTTTGGTTAGCCTAACTTACATCTTTTCATGGGTATATCACAAGAGCAGTAAGCCAAATTGTTGGTGCACTTACATCATTGACAATTGTGGTTGTGTTGTTTGTGTTTTTTCTGTTTTGCAGAAGACAATTAGCCTACATATTTACAATGGATGAAGCAGTATAACCATTTTTTGATAGATACCTTATCGCCTTCTCTTGCTTTGTCTATGCTTCTTAACAGTGTTCAAAACCTCTCATATCATCATGACATTCTTAGTTTAGTTCATGATACATGTAGGTCAGAGAGAACTTTGATATGTTGTTGGTCTTTTTTTGCTTTCATTTTATAATTCTGTAGTTAGCCAGCGTTTGATCATTAAATTTGAGTGTTCAGGTTGATAGACGTGGGATAATCATTTTATTTTCTTACCATCTTCATGGTAACTCATGGTAACATCTGTTTGTAACATTTTGTTACCTTACTGGATGACATACTTTTTTTTCTACAGTTCAGTGATTTTTCAATCGTTCAATAGTCATTGTATTTGATGATTGATTGTCTTTTTTTTTTTGATTGATTGTTTCTTTTATGTAAGGAGTAGCATGTTGTTTAGGGATTTTAGTTATGGGGTTTCACGTATCTCCACAAAAAAATAAAAAAATCCGCATATCCCTCTGTTCTCAACAACCAGACAATTATAACATATCCAGAATACTTTGTTTTTCTTATTGGTATTTTTGGTTGGTTGTTGTATTCCATCTCTTTTATCGTGGAGAAACCAAAGACCTGGGAACATCATTGAAATGTCAATTTATATTATGCAACTTTGTAAATTCTAAGTAGTCTGTTTTTCTAACATTTACCTTTAAATTTTATTTGTTTGCAATTCGCATTAACATTTACTTTCTTTTATTATTTTATTAGTTTGAATCATATCAACAACTCAGTTCAGAATCTTCAGATCTTACTGTAAGTCATACTAATTATTTTTGTAACCTCTCCCATATACTGTGTTTTAGATACTTCCTTTGATATATTGGGCGTGGACTACACTCAATGTTTGCTTTTAATTGCACCAAATAAGATAGCTCTTTTTACATTGTTGTATTTGGATTCAAAGGTGGAGGCTGTGGAGTTAGGCTAGGCATTGGATGGGATTCGGCAATTCATTTGAAAAACGTGAGAGTGAAAGTACTGTCTACTCAAATGATGAAATCGTTGCAGTCTCTCTTGAAAAGTCCTTTGATAATGATTAATTTTGTTTCTATCTATTTTGGTTATTTCAGATTCCACCTTTAGGTTGACTGGGCACAGTTTAGTTATTTCAGTCTCAGATTCCACCTTTACTCTTATTGATCCAAAAGCAGTTAATTAGTTTGAACCGTATGACTCCATACTTTAATCTTCTTTCTTTAACTGCTAAGATTCTCAATTGCAGCATAAGAAGTTTCTTCTTCGAAGAAAGAAGAAAATTGTTAATACTTATTTTCTAATTTTCCAAGTGTCTCTGATGTAGTTAGTAGTATTTCTCTAATCTTTATGGCGCCGTGGTCGTGCAGGTGGTAGATTGGGTACTATCAAGTTGAATACGTGACTGGGATGTGTGAGTTTATTTCCTTTTGATAGTAAAACCGAAAATTGATAAGAATGATTGATAGACAAGCACAAATTGACCATTACCAAAGACAATAGGAATGGAAGAGAAAAACGGTGATGATATATGTCTTTGGTTTCCATTTTTCGGGAGCATACTTAACTTT
The DNA here is from genome assembly GCA_023531295.1 of Papaver armeniacum. Lineage (NCBI taxonomy): Eukaryota > Viridiplantae > Streptophyta > Magnoliopsida > Ranunculales > Papaveraceae > Papaver > Papaver armeniacum. The sequence continues at coordinate 705,355 of JAJJWW010016644.1, forward strand.
GTTCGTTTTATTATTAGCAGTTTCTAAGCTTCTTCTGCATTTTAACGTTGTTAGAATGGTAGTTACCTAATTAGAAATTGAATTATGTATTCTAAAATGACTTTATCTGGATTTTATATCTAGCAGGCTAGCACTAAAATTTTCATCGTCCACTAATCTTTTACGTTTGGTTGTCGACTTTTGTTCTTCTTATTTGAATTTTGGTGTTAGGATGTGCTTGGTCAGTAATTTTGGTGTTAAGTAATTCGGTAGACCAAGGATTCTCGACATAGTTTTTTCTTTTTTGTTGATTTCACTATGTTGATCTTTTGGTAGGTTGATTATGATTAAGCAGACCATCATTTTATGGTGTTCTTATCTTCAGTCGCAAAAAATCTTGCCTTACACAATGCTCTAATCTAGATTCTTTCGCATCAATTAATAGAACAAAATCTTCTTCACCATCTTGCAGAATTCCCTGCAAGATTAACATAGTACCTGTCAATGAGAATTGAAATGATGTGGTAAAAAGAATGCAATAATATGTACCCGTCAAAAGATGATGTGATTTATTATGATGTTATCATCACCCACGACCATCATATCCAAATTAACATTTATCACTAGAGGTTACCTCCTTTAGTCTCAAGCATCTCCTCCAACTCATTTATAAGTTTTTCTATATTCTCAAACATATCCTCCAGCTCATCTATAAGTTGGTCATCCTACCCATCCAGAATGGTCAAATCCACTACTTGCGTCTCGACCAACTAATATCCTCTGCATGATTCTTAATTAGCAAGGGGTATTCCATTCTCTAATTGCAGTGAATTAAGCATTTCACCTAGCTTCATAAAAGCCTTGCAATCTACAATATTCTGTATGCCAAAGATTAACATTATCTAGAATATTCAACGAACAAATCCTAAAGGAGTCGGACATGGCAAAAGTGCACCAAATCCTAGAGTCCTCGCGTCGAAGGCGCACGAGAGGTTGAGCAGATGTTGGTTGATGATTTTGGAGGATATAAATAGTGGTCGGGATGGAGTCTTGGAAATACAAAGAATGATCGTGATTTTGCAGTCCCATAAGGAGAAGGTCTCCTCCGTTCGTTTTCTAAGGTATGCATTGATCCACTGTCCTCTGTCATTTCTAACCTTCATCCCATGTCTCCAAACTATATGTGTCTCAATATCCTCCTTACTCTCTCTTTTTTACCGATGTGTCTCTTATCAGGTGTTTCTACAGTTTTAAAACTATTTCCAAACTGATTTACTTCCCCATTTATTTGTTAGAAACCGCAGTTGCTAACTTTTTGCGTCAAATTTTCTTCACTAACCTATCGACCGATCAGGCTCTATTTTTTGAAGCAACGATATTAGAAATATTGTTTTGAAGATTTTTTTTTTTTTTTTTGGTTTGTTGATTGATGCACTTTCCGTTTTTGCAGAAGGTGTACACATCAGTTTTGGTCAGATTTATTTGAGTAAACCTATGAAGATCACGTGGAGTCAACAGTCTTTGTTAAACTCTTTGTGATTCTTATTTTTTACTATATGATATCTTAGTTATCTTTGAAGGAATTCCACTATGCAAAGAAAATTAATATCGTTGTCATTGGTTTCCTATGAAATGCCTTAGTTTCCAAGGTTGCATTCGATTAACTACTCTCATGTCTCTCTTTATTTTTTTCATGCACTTTTGTTCTTTTTGTTCAATTTCAATGAGGATTGATTTTACATGTTTTGTTCTTCTATCTTTGTATTTTGCTTCAAGCATCTTCCATGCTTGAATTGGCGGAAAGTTTGATCCGGAGCAGCCTAGATTTGAAAAAGGAATGCCGCCACAAAAGCAAGTAACAATTTGGTAATAGTAAAAAATAGACTTATGGATCTGTGATTTTGCATACTATCTTTTAATAATCTTATGTTGGTATTCCACCACATTTTTTTGCCCTTTTATTGCATTCGTTTGGTTTGTTTCAGATTTCAATTTCAGTTTTGTACCGCATAACTACATTCTATTGATTTAACCTTGCAAAGATTTTATGAACACTCTTTTTTGTTTATAAACTATTGATTAATGCAAAAGAAGTTTTGTTGATCATGTACATTTTGTTCTTTTTCTGTTTTTATTCTTAAAGATCATATCGTATTGTTGTTTTTTTGGCCTTCAATTTTATTTTATTTTTAAAGCATTCTGGCCTTCGGTTATTCTCTAATCATCGGGTGCTTGGGTATTTTAAAGTTCTAAACTATAAGTGATTGATTTGGTACTGTAGCTTTACAAACGATTTTATGGGAGTGAAAGTGGGAAAAAAGAAATGTGAACATCTGTGTTTCTATGGGAAATTATTTGGGTGTGATTGTTTGTTATGAAATTAATGTGCATTTTGGGGGTTCTACATCAGAACCACCAAAATGCATTCGTACTTCCCACTGCTCTAGGCTCTAGCATGATTATGTATTGGTTTTTCCATTTTGTATTTGCTTTTTTCCCCCTTTCAACCCATGCTAATTTAGTTTTCTTTTTGCAGGTTCGCAATAATGGATGTACTAAACAACTAAAATGTGTGTTGTTTGAAGTAAATGCAGGTTTCACGTCAAATTTGGTCAAAAGTAGAGATTTTATGTTGTATTATTAGTTACTAACTTTGTTGATTACTGCTACGTCAAAGAAGCGTCAAAAGTTCTTGAAAGTATCAGTTAGGATTAAATGCAGACAATCATTTTTTGGATGTGCTCATAGGGACTCCCGGAGTGCTACAGGGTGTCGATACTTAAACAATATCACTGCATGTTGGTAGACGCACACATTCTAGAGAACTCATCAGCTTCACCTTCACAAATCCTTCATCATAGTCTGAGCGACATTTAGAGATAGCAATTGCGCTTTTTTTTTTTTTGGCCTTCACTTATTGTGTAGGTGAAATTTGTGTCATCAAAATTTTCTATTTTGATAGAAAATCATCGCAATTTATTCATAGTTCAATTTTAAATTCAGTGCCTTAATTTAATAGTATCTATTCCGGTGTCAAATTGGTTAATTATTCTTTTTGCTCATTTAATTTCCCTTGATTCCATTAACTGTCATTTACCAATGTCCGAAATGTAATGGTATCAAACATGGAAATTGTGATTCTCTTAAAAAGTTTGTAACCTTTGTGATTCTTTTCCACCATATTAGTGGTTCGACTTTAAATTTGGTTAATTCTTCTTCAACCTCTTCCTGTAGTCTTTTTAGCTGTTGTACCTTAATGGAAATTTATGTCTCTCTTTTTTCATCACTTTTGTTCGTTTTGTTCAATCTCGATGAGGACTTTTTTTAATCTCCACTGCTTTTCTCTCTATCTTTGCAGAGCATGCACTACTAAACTAACTTAATTGAAGTATCTGTTTACCGTCATTCATGTCTTTCATTTCGATTTTCGATTTTCCTTTTTAGTTTTATAGTTTGTATTTTTATTTTATTTTTGGATAGAAGTAACGTAATTCTTTGACAAAGCATAAGTAGTTCCTCAGTAAAAATATGGCAAGGCTATCCATACAAAAATTGTTGGCCAGAATGGATGGTAGTATTAGTCTTGCATGCATAAGAATGATGTGAAACCAAATTTGACGCCCAGAGCTATGTACCCAATGCTATTTACCTTCCAGTTTGTTGATATAGTACCTGTTGTGCTTTGAACTTGAAGTCCGAACATGCTCTACTGTAATTTTGGTTAGCTGTTTATAATGCATTGTGAAGATGAAGCACCAACATGTTTATGCCAATAATATGGAAAAAACAGTGTACACAATGTTTTAGCGTCGGAAAGCCGACCACCTCATTTATGGACACCATGAAAAGGGAACCTGATCAATACAGTAAACTCAATGTTTCAAATCCTCTTAGAACAAATCTAAAACCAACCACATGTATGAGTGGTACTTCAAACCGTAGGATGGGCAACTTGGATATACAAAAAGGTAAGCAAACTTTAAGATAGATGGGGTGATTCTTAATCTTACTCTGATGCCATTTTTACAACAAACTATACTTGAATAAAATTCATTCCAATCCAAATGAGACAGAATTTGCTCGCTTTCAAGGAATCCACAACGATTTGTTAGCAATGCACGTATTATGTACATTTAATTAACGTCATTGTGCACCTCTAATGTTCTTATTCAATGAAGTTCGAGGTATTTGGAATGAACATACAACTTTTTTAGAAGGAAACAATTCAAGGATGGTAGCTCTATCAATATTACCAAATGATTCAGATGCATGGATGCACAATATCTAGGAAATAATCCACGAGAAAAAATGATTTCGACGTCACAGCCAGAAGGATTCGAACATACTAATAGAGTGGCCAAATCAGTAAGCCCCACGCGCCGAAGGCGCACTAGAGGTTGAGTGCCACGACTCTCACCTCGGTTTTGATTTATTTTGGTTTTGTTGCTTTCTCTTGGTTATTAATAATTTCTTTATTAAACTGGTTTTACTCTATTTTCTAATAGTTGTGGTTTTAAAATTTACAGACACTTTTGATATGAATCTTGGTTTTTAAAATATTTTTAGGATAATTATCCTATTGTTGGATATGAAAAATGCGTGATTGGGGGATACTAAAACTAATTGGGGGATATAGGAAAAATACAAAACGGGATTTAAATAATAAAACAAGGTCACTTTCTATCCAGATAATTTATATAATTCCTAATCCACCCTTATGTTTAGTGGTTAATCATAATTAGTTAAGTTAATAGATTAGTTTGATAATGATTAATATAAATCATTATCATTGAATTTGTTGATGCAACAACATTAAATCATGATATTTATGATTATGAAGCAGTAGGTAAAGAACCAAGTGCTCCATTTACTCATGTACATGTATTAATGTATTGAAGTTTTTTTTTTTAATGAATTTGCCATTGTTACGCCTGAAAAACTCAGTGTCGGCATGGTAAAATATAAAGAATACACAATATCCCCCAATTTTGAAATTGTAGTCGGAATTTTAAATATAAAGAATGCTCCTTAAGTACACTGCCGGCACAAAATATTCATTATCGAGCATGCCGGTAGTAGTGCAGGCATGGTACATTGCTTTACTTACTGTGCTGGCACATGATGTAAATTTCCCAGAAATATGAGTTTTTTTCGCATGGCTATCGGCATTTATATATTTCTATCGAACATGCCGGAAAATGATAATTTCGGAATGGTATTCATACTAAAAACAATACCGGCATAGTAAAACGGCACGGTGTTCATATTAAAACTGTGCCGGTACACAATTTTTGATTCTAACCTAAACGGTATTAACTGAAATTGAAAATTTTCAGTTACAATTTTTGATTTTAACCTAAATGAATTCTCTTAAAACAAATCGATGATTAGATTTCTTTCAAGGAGGCACATTTATATAATAAATAAATCTCCAAAGAAATTTTGAAAAAACGAGGGAATCGTGTTTGAAATCGTTGATGGAGAAAATCAAAGAGAGAAGTCGGTAGAGAAGGATAAGAGAAGAAGAAAATAACTTAAAATACTAAAGGATATTTTAGTATTTCATCCCCAAAAAACACCGCTTAGCAGACACTATCAGATGGGTTTAGTATCCCCCGATTAGTTTAAGCATCCCCAATTGCGCATTTAAAAAAAAAGGGTTGGACAAAAAAAAAACGTTTAATTATATTTAGTTGCAAATATTCATATACAAATAAAATTTAATTATTTTAAAGCTAAAATCAATACATGAATTTAGGTTTACAATACCAAATTTAAATCATTGGATCATTAAATACATGAAGGTATTAGATTTCCTCATCCCTTTAAAAGATCAAAATTATCAAAGATTGCTCAAAAACAATCTAACACATTTAACCACGGGCGCGGGGCGAAGCCCCGCCACACTTTTAGCTGATCCCATCATCCCGGTGCGTAGGGTTAGATACTAGTAAAGAGTACTAGTTTGACATTCCCCGAAACACTGGTAACTTTTTCGAATGTTCCCAATATTTTATTATTAAAAATCTCGTCCCTTATTTTAAAAATCTCGTCCCTTATTTTAAAAATCTTGTCCCTTGTTTTAAAATTGTATCATCAGCCTGGTCAACTAGTCTCTCACGCTTGCAAAATTGTTAGCAAGGAAGCGATTTGAAATATAAGATGGACCACATTCTACCTCTGTGGACATGAATATTTATGGCTGCTAATAGGGTACCAATATGTTTAGGGGTGTAAGAAAAGATATAGAATCCTATTATTGGGATTAAAAAGGGTGAGTTTTTGGGGCTTAATGGGGTCATGAAATAACAACCCATAGGACCCCTTATCTATCCTTTTTTTGTAATGTCTAGTCTACCCTTGATTTGATTAGTGCTAATTAAATTGATTAAGCTAACTAATCAGTCTTAGTGAATCGATTAGACTAATCAAAACATTATTTTTTTTGCAAATCAAAACTTTTTTTTTTTTTGAGTTTTGAAGAAAGAAAAATGGTGATTTTGGTGAAATTTTCTTGAATTTTTTTGAAGAAAAATGATGAAACCCTTCATCACAAAAGTCAAGATAACCTTATAATCAACTCCCAACATCAATTTTATCAATTCAAATCCGTCAAAAATCTGGAAAAAATCTGGAATTTTATCTTTATTCTGTTTGGGTAAATTTGTCGACCCGGACGACATTATATACAACGGTTGGGATATTAGGAACTCCCAGCCGTGAACACATTAAACGGATGGGAATTTATGAACTTTTGGCCGTTATTATTCCCAGTATAACCTGAGTCTGCATTACGTCTGCGTTTACATAAATTTCCCATCCGTAATTTGATTTGAAAGTTGAGAAATTTTTTGATTCAACATGAATTCTTAATACGATTGAAAATTACTTATATATTCATTAACTAGACCATAATAAAACCCATTACATGCTTGATATATCCCCATTACAAAGTTGGTTTTAATAATATCCCTTTCGATGTATTAAGAAGTCTTTGATGATGGAGAATTGAGCTTCCAAGTTGAAATCATAACCTTTCCATTTTCTCCATTCCTTCTTAGCTTGAGCTGCGACTTCTCTATCAGTCTCACCTCTAAGTCGAAGTTGGTTGCACATACGACGTAAAGCCATATATTCTTCCACTTTTTTTTACGTATGTATGAAAATCGAAGATACAATTCAACCCCATCGCGGTTGTTAGTGTTACCTGTTTCACTACAAAAATTCTCAAAAATATTACTCCAATACGATTGACTTGGTAAACCACGTTTCTTCCGTTCTTCTCCCTTCTTTGGATAGCATAATACAAATTTTTTGCAAAGAGATAAGCCTTCTTCCAAAATGAAGTTGGGTTTATCCTTTGAGTACATTAAATTGAGTTTGTAGGAGTTTTGGTGGAGATTATTGATGAAGAAGGTGTGATTTTGATTTGAATGGGTGGTTATACAGAGGTGGGTTTATTTCAAGTTTAAATAAGTGGTTGAACAGCTATAACCTTCTATAGATCAATCTTCAAACGGATCTATTTTTCGAAATTCAAAAAACTAGCCGATGTGATGTGGTATTCAAAATTATAGGTATTTATGGCTAGGAAATCGCAGGGTAGACCCAGCCGTAATTCTGTATAAACCTACAGGGTTTGTGGTGTGTCAGATTTACGGCTAGGTATTTCGGGCCGTAAATAATAGTTGTTAATTTTTGTCAGAATTAGGGCCTGAATATATAGCCGCAACAAGGAGCCATTTTTTTTTTGGGTTATTAGAGTGACATACGGCTAGGAAACTCCAGGCCGTAAATCTATTTACGGCCAGGAACTTCAAATATCGACCAAGCCGTAAACCAGAGTTGCAAATTTATGTCAGCATTGTGGTTAGGAGTTCCAACCGCAAAAAAGATACACGACCATGAAACGTAGCCATAATAAGGACTCATTTAATTTTTGAGTCTCCAGTGCAATATACGGCTAGGTACTTCCTGACCGAAACAAGGTTACGGATTTTTTTCCTAACCGTTTTCACATAACGGCCCGGACTTTCCAACCGATATTCTTTGCAAGTTTATTTGACAAGAATTATTTGCAATTTCGGCTAGGTTATGTGAAGGATCGACCTAGCCGAAAGTGCACAAAAAATTAGTGAATCTTGATTGTTTCCTCAGTTTTCTTAGATTAGACAGATGGAAAGACTAACATTCATCCATAAATGCAAAGTTTTAAAAATTCATCCATCCAAATCCATAACTAAACAACAAAAAAAGTAAATAGACAAAGTCTTAGATAATAAAAGATCCATGAAGTAATATAATAAAAAGAGAGTAAATAGTCATTCACTTTCACTTGATCCCTCCTCCGACGTGCTTTGCAAAAACTCATCCAAATCTTCCTCTGGCTCAGGTTCCACAACTTGTTCTATAACTCTAGATTTTTTACCTCGACCGCTGCCACCTTGAATTGGAGTCTTTTTACCTCCACCACGTCCACCTCGAGCACTTGTTCCAGCACGGCTAACTTTTGCACTTGTTCCAGTACCTCGAACCTTTTCACCTCGACCACCTCGAGCACTTATTCCACCTTTTGTACCTCGAGCACTTGTTCCACCTTTTTCACCTCTATCACCTCGACCGGCTTTTCCTTGCTTAGATTGAACTTGGTCACGGGGGGAGTGTCCGATTCGTTGCTAGAAGAAGGAGACCTAGCCCTTTTAGTTCTCCTTGGTCGTTCCGCTTCATCAGGATATAAACCTCCTTTCTCAGGGATAATTATGCCTTTAACTCGATTCCGCATTAATCTTAGTTCAGCTACCGTTAACTCCTCACCCAAATTAATCATACGGGTGATTCATTGGCCACCCAATTAACTCGTTCGACCTATTTTTTCATATCAAACACACATACTCTAATTATTCATAGATAGTTAAAAAAACAACATATACAAACATAATTAGTAGTATACGTACCACCATCTTCTCCCAATCATGTTCTTCATTCATTGATGTCTTTGATTTTGAACTCTCATTCTCTGCATTCTTGAAATGTCTTTGCGCCTCCGGATCCAAATTTTCCACATAAGGATGAGCCCACTCTTGATACCATTCCATGTCATTCGCATTCGCTTGGGAAGTACCATGAGAAGCTTCAAGGAGTCTTCTACTCATTTGGTTTACTTCTTGGGAACGAGCATTCCAATGATCGATCGACGATGCATTTTCATAGTTCAATTTGACATCTTTGTCCTTAAATTGGGAGGTGGTTATGCTCAGTTTAAAAGGAGTTTCTTGAGGTACAATTTTCTTTACAATACCGATTTGGCGGAGCGTTCTACGAGGATCTAAAATGTCGAAACTAGTTGCATGAAACAAAGGTCCCGTATAGGTCGCCACATCGGAAAATATTATATCACCAACTTCATCTTCTCCATCCTCATCAAGCTTCAAATATGGATCAAAAGCCACATCTTCGATTGTCAAAGCATCCAACTTTTTCCTCATCTCCTTCATTTCGTCTCTTTAGCTTGTGTTGGGTCCCGCAAAGGGGTATCTTCCTTCTGTAGGTTTTTCTAGAGGCCATTTTGTATCCGAGTAGGCCTCAAGCTTTTAAAATGGTCGTAAGTCCATGACTACGTCAAAAAAAAAAATTGTTAATAAGACATGAGTACGTCAATATATAAAAGTAAAATAAATGAACATTCGTTATATTAAAACAAAAAGATACTTGGATAAGAGCAACACATCCCGTAATTTGTGTTTCGTTCCATCTAGAAGCTTTGCAAAGATAGTCCAACACATCAGCAAGGAGGGCGGTGGCCCATGAGTACCTAGGTACCTCGTTTGTTTGCGGATCAAGACTGAGAGTCTTCAACCACTGCAAATAACAAGCATTTACCTTATTTCCTGAGAAATCGGGGAAAAATACGGTCCCAAGAGCATGCAACAAGTAAGCTATAGCCGTATGTCTAGCTCTTTCTGCGTCCATCACCACCAATCCATTCCTAGTCTTGGTATCAGAATCCCCAAACTTTTCCTTCAGACGAACCAAATTAATCTTCCTTGACATATTCACTGTTTCAGCAAGTTCACCGGGTGCACTATTTTTCCTTTTAGCTCTAGGCGCGGCTCCATACCCTATCTCAAACTCTTCTTTCGCTTCATCTTTACCCCACCCAAGACAGTTCTTCGCCAAGGCACAAAGCTCATCAAAAGGCATAGAATTGTTGAAACCCTCAAACACAGCCTTTCCTTCCAAAGCTAGACCAGTGATTTGCTTTGCGTCATCCGGAGTGATAGTCATCTCGTCGAATGGGAGGTAAAAAATCATAGTTTCGGGCCAAAATCTTTCTCTAAAACCACAAACTGTCACAACATCATATGTCTTCTGCAAAGCCTCGATTCCAGACCATAACCCCGAAGCTTTTGCCAAAGCTATCACATCTGGATGCTCCTTGTCCAACGACTAAAACCTTGCTTGTTGGTGCTTTAGTTTAAGGACCGCTTTATCCGGGAACTTAAAAAAATAATTTGGTTGTAAAATTAATAATTCATAACAAAATGAAGATAATATATATGTAATTTGATATATTACCTTTGTGCCACAAACCCTAGTAGCCCATGAAGACGTGTAGCCAATCAAGACGGAACGATCTCTTGCCTCACCCCAAGGTCTCCCATTCCTTTTGGGAGGTAAAGGCTCCATAGCATCAATTACTTCTCTTGTCCTTGTCTTAGGTTTATACTTCTTCTTTCCATCCTTCTTGTCCTCCTCCTCAACTACGGATTTACCTTTATCAATAGCAGCACCACTAGAAGTGCCAACTTCAGTTCCTCCGGTAAGAAAAAGTACACCTTCATTTCCACCACCACTAGAAGACCAAAAACCAATAGTAGATAAGTAAAAACGGCTGGGAAATTTTAACTCAACCAAACCGTGACAACCAAAACGGCTAGGAAAATTGGATGGCCCAAGACGCAACAACATAACGGATGGTAAAATTAGTAATCGATCCAGCCGTAATACATAAACAGCTGGGAAACTATATAAGCGATCCAGCTGAAATTCAAATAACGGATAGGAAAACCTATACGTTTAAATACAGCTGGTTTGATATTCAGCACATGACTATATACGACTAGGAAATTCCAAGACGTAATCTTTAAACGGCTAGGAAACTAAGTATCACGGTTAGGAAACAAAGTTACGGACAGAAAGACCAAGACGTAAATATTAGCGCTGAAAAAAAATTCGAACACAGGAGAATATACGGCTAGGAATAACCTAGCCGTATAAAACTTGTTGCGGATAGGATTTGTCCATCTCGTACGCATCGACTATATTACGGCTGGGAGTTCTAAGATATCCCAACCGTAAATCCTACAAACGGCTGGGAGTTCTTCCATATCCCAATCGTGTAACATATAAACGGCTGGGAAAACAAACAATCCCAACCATAAGATCTATTTATGGCTGGGAATACAAGAACTCCCAGTAGTAGCGTTTAAAGCTTTTTCCAGACCTAAAATTTTCAAAACCAACAGAATAATCAACAAAACGCTAAGATAAATAGTGGGTTTTGAAATTCATATCTTATTGCTGTCATATCAGGACTCGCGGCGGCTGGTGCATCTCCTTCATTCACTTCTTCTGGATCTTCAATTCCTGGTGCGCGTCGTTTACACAACAAATTAATTACTTCTTTCCACACAATTAACTGGTAATATAATGGCAAAGAGTTTGTTCCTACGAATAGCAGGGATATTTTAGCTGTCAAAAAGTAACTGAAAGAGGGGTTTTTTAGATGTTAATCAAAGTAACTAATAAAACGAAAATAATAAATATAAATATTGGTTTAAATTAATAAGGAGAAAGATGATTAGGGAATCATTCGCCGTCACTAAACCAAAGCTTAATTAAATACAAGTTTATCTCTTTTTAAATTTATATTGTTACCGTAGAATAACAATAAGCTCTGATATCTCCCGGATTCCTACTGTCACTGGATACGGAAGCGCTCGACTACCAGCTTCTATCCAACTAACCCACCAAGAATAAGCTCTCAAGGTGTAAGTTAGTTGAATGCTTTACACTCTGTGAATCGGGTTGATCCCAGCATCAGACGCATAGGCTCGGCCTGCTTACTAGTGTTATCTTTACACACAATTGCTTAACAAAATCCCTCTGTCAGCTCTTGCGATTTACTACCACTACACCATATTCAATGATTAGTAACTAAAATTCGTAACCAACATGTAGCCGTTACGAATTCGTAACTGAAAATTTCAGTTACGAAAATTTAGTAACGGTTCAAGTTCAGTTACGAAATAAAATTATCTTAGTGACGGCCCATCCCATGTTACTATTAGAAACTGATAGAAAAAAATCGTGTGAAAAGAGCGTGTCTTTGGGTAACACCTAAGTTTACGCGTGCCGAACGTGTGAGAAATCTAACCCTAACTTATACTTATCTTCTTTTCTCTTTCATTTTCGTTCATCCAAAGCATCGCGGCCTCCATGAGGAAAACATGAACAATCTCTCAATCTCTCGGGAAGGCTTGTTTATCGAAACCTTCGTCTCCGTCTATTACTCTCGATCTTTTCGGTATCTCCATCTCTCGCTCTCAATCTCTCTTGCTATTTATCGAAGAAGATTCATTAAAATCAACAAGAAAAAGAACTTTTCTCGTTTGTCCTGGTATCTCTACCTCGATTCAAAGGTAAAGCATCCTTTGAGTTTTGTTCAAAATCAATACTTCTATTTAGCGATTTTAGAGCTGATTGCTTAGGTTTTGATCTTGTTTCAGACTAATGTTGTTTGTTTGAAGCGATGAAGAAAACCTAAAATCCAAAACCCAGATTTCTCTTCAAACATCATGATGAATAGCTGACGATGATCAAGATATGGGTGGTTGAGGGTAAGTCTTTTTTATTGTTTTATCGATTACACCCCAAAAATTTCAATTAGGGATTCCAATTTTGTGCTTTTAGGTGTTCCTAGATTTCGTTCTTGAACTTTCTTTGTTGTATGTGTGTTCGATTTTCAGATTTATATCTCTATTTGTTGTCTATTTGTTCAATTTTCAGATGAGAATAGGATGAGCTATATACTGAACTCTGGCATGCTTGTGTTGATTCTCTTGTTAACATTCCTCATGTTGGTGACAAGGTTTTCTAACTTCCTCAAGGTCACTTGGAACAGGTTATGGTCGAAATTGTGTACATGTTTACTGTTACATCAATGCTAATAGTGATGTTAAGTCTTATTACTTATGTTTGATTTGGGTTTGTAGGAAGCATAGACCAACAAGAATTTGATATACAATTGCCAAAGCACAATTTGCCTTCACAAATTCTTTGTCGGGTTGTATACGTGCGATTAAAGGTATATGAATTTCTCTATGAGTCTCAATATACCACGGTATTATGTGTTCAAACTAGTTAATTTTCATTTAGTGTTCTTAGATTTTTACTTTGGTGGGGATACTTGTTGTTTCAACTTGGTGTTACTGAGGGTGAATTAGAAACTGATGAGGTATTTGCGCAAGGGACTTTGCTTCTGAGATGATGGTCGGATACTCATTCAATTTGCTTGTGTGGTTGTTTATCCGGACTCGCATGTGGCTAATTCTTTGCATCTTTGAGGAAGAGGTGTCTGGTATTGAGAAGGAAACTTCTAGATTTTCTACCGGGAGCTATTCACGTTCTTTTTGCAAGGTACCGGTGGTTTTTCTCTGTTCTAAAGCGGCATGCCGATGAATGCCTTCTGTCTTTGGTTTGTTTTCTAATCGAAATCTATAAAATCTTGTATATGCTACACTAACCCGTTCCCTTCAGGAAAATTTAATATCACATAATTTTTTGTGTATCTGTTTGAAGCTAATTGGCTGATTTCTTAAAGGTTAGGTAAACTATTTGTTTTGTCACAAGACATATCTCAACAACCGCTAGTCACAAGAACGAAGGCTAGGGATTTGCATGGGGTTAGAGTGGCACTTTCTCCATGTGTATCTTGGTAAGTTGGACTCTACCTTGATTATGAATTTTCTATGAATTCAGTCCATCATGGAGTCGTATTTTTCAAAGTACTAAATATATCCGGCACAATGAAATCATACTATGTTTTGTTACCTAGGTTGTTCAAACATAAATTTCATTTGCGAAGAGAAAAATTGAATTATATAGCTCGATCTTGCACACTTTTTAGGAATGTTGAATGGGATTTGAAGAAAGAATTGTAGTCACACTTCTCCAATGGTCGGTCAATTGTTGTGTGTATTTTAGGTTTCTTTTAAGAGAGGGATATATCTAATTTGGTGTATTCATGTTTTTTCATGCAGCTTTTGTGATTTCTTTTGATGGACCAGATCGTGTAAGCTTCAACTCCTTAAGGATTTTAAGATCGCTATTTGAAGGTGGACCAGCTAGAGAACTACAAAGAAGGAAACGCAAGGTATAACAAATCGAAACTTTGTGATTTCTTTATTTTCGGATAAAAGTTCATATTTTTTTGGTATGTAGATATTATGACTTTGATTGTCGCGAAAAGAATCTATGTTGGAAATTTAAGATGTTTATGCAATTTGTTTCATCCCTATTTAGTTGTTATGATGGACACCTATGCATACTGTATTGATATGTAATCACTAAGTATGTTGATCATTTTCTCCCTTGTTAACTCCCTTTGTAGGGATTTAGCAACATGTTAGTCTGTGGCCTCTTTTTTCAGTATCTCTTAATACCTGATCACTTACTTTACTTTTGTTTACTTTGGCAGGGTTCAGAATGGCTACTGAATGTGCACTGAAGATCTCTCCTTACAATACAATTGCAATTCAGAAGCTGAAATGGATAGATATCAACATCAGAAGAACCAGTGCGCAAGTGTTGGTTTGCTTTCAGGTTCTGGTAGGAGAAGAAGTTCCCGGCACTGCTTTCGCAGAACTCTAGCCATCTCTTGTGATATCTAATCACATTTGATGAACTACTGAAGAAGATGGCATCGGGTAATTAACAATTACAGTTTCTTCCATTTTGTTGCAATAGAGACACTAAGTTGTATCAGTACTCAATCTTATGTATTACTTGTTGTCTTGTCTTATGAAATCCAACAAGCTCTAATGTTTTGTCTTGTGTCAATATGTTGTGCGAGAGTTTGCGAAAATCTATTTATAAATCCATTGTTTTCTTGCTTGCAGACGAAGCAGTTATCAGGATTATTGAGGACAAGCGAATATTGAATTAGATAAAGAAACAAGTGGATTCAGGTAATCTTGTTGGTACTGGTGGAACTCTTAGATTTTAAGATGAGAAAAGAGTCATCTGCCTATACTTATCAGTTATGAATCATCTGACAGTTGAACCTAAGTATCATTGAACAAATTGATAAACATATATATAATGATTTGAACAATGTTTGCTTCCATTTTTTCTTTGTGGAATGAGTGTCTAGTGGAGTGACTTCTTTGAATGAAATGTTTGAATGTAGATGGAATGTTTAAAGTTTGCAAAATGAATGTTTGAATTGGATGGAATGTCTAGTGGTGCCTATACTTAGCATTTTTGGAGTGATAAAAGAGTTATCTGCCTATACTTAGCATTTATGGATCATCTGACAGTTGAACTCAACATGAACGCAAGTATCAATGTATCATATAGCAGTTATTTTTGCTTCTTATATTTTTGGATGATAAGTCATCTGCCTATACTTAGCAGTTATGACACTTCTATACTTAGCATTTATGGCTCATGAACACAACAGAAATTGGATTGAATGACTTCTTTTGAATGTTGGAATGTTAAATTGGATGGATGACTTCTTTTGAATGTTGGAATGTTAAATTGGATTGAATGACTTCTTTTGAATGTTGAAATGTTTGAATTGGATTGTAGTGTAACAATTCCTGGGGATAGGGTACCTGCAGGGTAAAATGAAAGGGAGGGAACATTAATATTGACCAGGTCAATAAAGACTGACTTTTTTTTTTGGTAACAAAAAGATCAGAACAAGACAAATAAGTGTCACTAATTTTTACCAGGATAGTAGGAATCAGTCAACGTTGACCTGGTCAAACAATTAGTAACCCTGGTAAAATTTAGTGACCGAAAATTCTTGGTTACTAAATTTTTACCAGAACACTGAAGTCGGTCAACGTAGACTTAGTCAATGTATTTGTAACCAAAAAAAAAAAAATAGAAACGGTCAGACGTCAGTTACGAATTTTCATTTCGTGACGGTGGAATGTATGTTACGAAGTACGTCACAACCCCAAATTCGTAACGGTGACATGTTGGTTACGAATATTTGTTACACATCTCGTTGTAACGGTCTTTGTGCGTCACAACTCCATTTCGTGACTGAAATAGTGTGTTACAAAACGCAAAATATGGTGTAGTGTACTTGTGTATATAATTGATGTGATAATTACACGTATCACACAACCCTAAAATAGTAGAAAAAATATTGATTGGTTAATTTAATTGATCATTTTAAATAACCCCTCAATATTCTTAGACAATAAAAATAATAAAGATAATCAACAATAAAATAAAAGTTGGAATAAACATGGTTAAAGAAAATAATGCTTCATGGTTCAGGACTTTGAAATCAACCCTAATCAATTAGAAGTTTAGCTAGACATAGCTATGGAGTTTTCAATATTTAAATAAAAGAAACATTTAGAGTAAAATTTCCAAACCAAACGAAAGTCGCAAACTCCTCTCTAAACCGTCTCCTATTCTCTCTTTCTCTCTATTTTTCTCCTCCCAAAAACTGAATGGTAAAAGAATGTGTGTCGAAGAATGAATTTTTCTTTGCTATTTATAGCATTCATAACCATCTCCATTTACCTCATGGTCCAATAAACAAATGCCACGTTGTCTCTTATTTATCCGATTGTTTGCCAAATTCAGAACGTTTCTGCATGAGAGAATAAGTGTATCGCATGAGAAAATATCCCTTTTCTTGTTGTTTTTGCATGAAAGGTTACTCCATGGACCCCACTTGAGTTTTGCATGCGCCAAAAAATTCTCTTGCACATTGTGTCTTGGCATGGTCCCACCTTGTTTCAAGTGTAAAAGAAATCAGTAGATTCCATTTACATTTTGTTCTTTAATTAATTAAGGTGGTGCCACTTCATTTTTGTCCCAATGTTCGATAAATAACCAGAGCAAATTTGGTTCCACGAGTAGCATATGAGCCCGTCAATAACACTTTCATGTAAAATGACCATTTTGCCCTTTGGCCTTCCAAATTCTTGTTTTGCTCATAACTTCTTCATACAAACTCAAAATGACTCAGTTCTTTCGCCGTTGACTTTGTATTTTCATCCTATTCAACGTGATAGCAAGAACTCCCGAGTTTGAACGAGTTTCTCTTGGTCTTTGGCCCTTTCTCCACTTGTAGCTAGCTTCTTTTATTGCACAATTAAGTGCAAATTCACTTCTTTTTTGGACGATTCTCCTAATGAAACACAAATAAGAGAAAACAAACGTAATATACAATAATTTGCAAGAATAGATGCAATTACTAACATGGAATTGATGCTAAAATCATGTGAATTATGCACTTATCGGTTCCATCTTCATTTGATGAAGTTGGTTTCTCTGCTTCAGAAGGAGGTTGATTCGACGAAGATTGACCTAAATTTTCCTTAGGTTTCATGGTTTTATAGAATGAGTTTAATGGACGGCGATTTATTTTTTGAATCGACGATTAATCATTGAAAAACGAAGAAAGGAAGAAGAAGGAAAACAGAATATGGAAAGAATATGAGAAGAAGAAGGGGAAGAATAAGAATGGGGCGGGCGACGGTTTTTTTCTTTTAATGATTTTTCCGTTTTTTTTTTTTTTTTTTTTTTTTTGATTAGATTAGGTAGTTAATGAGAGGGTAGAAGGGGAATAAATTAAAATTATGGAGGGTATTTTTGAACTTTTGCATACATATGATCTCCCCCTATAACATTTGGGTTCCACTTAGCATTTTAAGCCCCCAAAATCTCTCTCTCCTACATCCCCAATAATAAGATTCAAAATATAAGGGTTGTGTATGAAAACCCGGATTATTTCGGATCCCGACTTCACTATTTGGAATTTATGGCGGGAATTAGAACAGAAAGGGCTGGAAATTGAAATGATTTTGCGCCTTTTAGGTCTCAACAATTACCCACCAAATAGTAAATTCATTTTCTCACTAGTATAACACCAACAGAGAGAAGGAATTCTTCAGAGGAGTCTCCAATGGCAATGTTGCCTCCATTAATGTATTCAATGTTTCCACATGTGGATCCGAAGGAATTGGAGGAACACTTTGAGAGGAAACAAGAAGTAATGTATGACTATGAAGACAACTATGAGGAAGACTATAATGGAGATTATGTTAGAAAGAAACATATCAAGACTGAAGTTCAAACAAGAAAAGAACAACATGATGAACTAATCACGGATTTTCTATGGGGTGATAAGAAATATTTCTTGCCATTTGATATCATCATGTTAAACATATTTTCTCGGTTATCCCCCGAAGAATTCTTGATCTGCAGAGAAGCAATCAAACCATGGCGTCAATTTTCCAGGCTCACCCATTTTGCCGATTTGCAGTTACAGCGTATGAATGGACTACTGGAGCAACAACAGCTAGATAAATCTAATGGTGCCCCCAGTAAGGTGAGTTTTCTTTTGTTTACGATGGAGAAGCGTATCCCACTTTGTTATTTAGAATATGATGAGATTGATAATAGTTACAGTTTAACAATAATTAATCATCCACTGATCACGAAGAGGGCTAATTCGTGTGCGTTGGTTGGTTCATGCAACAGGTTGGTTTGTTTTTCCTTAGCTACTAGATATAATGTTGATGATCCTGTTTCCATTTATAATCCTATCACTAGAGAATTTTTCAATCTTCCAAGGTTTGAAATGCCGTCCGAGTTTCTAAAGAGTAATGGAAGTGGTAAAAGAGTGAAACGTTACATGGTTAATGGATTTGGATACCATCCTTCTAGTGATGAATACAAAATTGTTAGAATTTTCTATGGTAATGAACAAGCTATGGGAAGAGTTCAAGTCTACACTTTGGGTACTTGTAAACAATGGAAAAACAAATAGGAGATCAGGTACTCATTGTTTCGTCAAGGTAATGGTCCATCGAGGGGTATTCTTGTAGATGGATTTCTTTATTGGTTGGACTACAAAGACCTGGAAGATTGTTGCTTTTGATTTGGGGGTTGAGGAGTTCAGTTTGGTCCCTACGCCACCTTGTTTTAACGCCAGTGGATCTAACTATTTCCAGCTCCAAGTGATGGGAGGGTGCTTGTGTGTTGTTAAAGAAATTCTAGGGGAAGGTGTCAACATATGGTCTTTCAAGAAGGAGAATGGTGAATGGGAAAGCATGTTCAACATGAAATTCAATCAGAGATGTCGAATTCTAATGGATGTCCATTGGCCGATCACTCTCTTAAGGAGTGGTGGAGTTCTGCTCCGGTATGTGAATATTGTCATTCGCTATGACACCAAAGCTGCAACTTGGGGGAAATTTTTGGATCTCGACCCGGTATTGCACTTGGATAAACCATTAGGCCGTTCGCCTTTGGTTGAAGCAATACCACACATCCACATCTTTGTTTCGTTGAAAGCTCTGGAATATAATACCAAGAAAAGAAGGAAAAATGAAGATGATATCTGACTGCCTAGTTATTACAGATTTTGACTTGACTGTCAAGTCATACTGACTTGACCAATACATTCTTGACTTTAACAGAATTACATTCTTAACAGCCCCCCTCAAGTAGATACTGGAAACCACAGTAGAGACTTGAAACAAAAAACACACAAAACAAAAATAACAGGAAGTTCAATGTACGACAGACTGCTTAACAGCTAAACCAGAAAAATGAACATTATTGTCACAAGAGAGTTTATCCTTAACAACAAGAGTTGAAAGACTCTGACACTCATTATCTTCAACTGCAGCACTTGAAGCATCTCCCAGTAATTGATGAAGTAAAGAAGTAAAAGTAGGTGAACATAGGGAATATATCTGCAATCCGGTTTGCAGAGGAGACATGATTAATCTTGATAAATCCTTTCACCACCAGATCTCTAATCACATGATACTGAACTTCTATATGTTTAGCCCTGGCATGAAACACATGATTAGAAGCTAAACATATGGATGAAGTATTATCACAGAATAATTGCATAAGAAAATTAACTGGTATATGTAATTCCTTAAAAACATTTGATAACCATTCTAACTCAGAAGCAGCTATAGACAAGCATTTGTATTCTGCTTCAGCAGAAGATCTAGACACAGTTGGTTGTTTCTTTCTAGATCAACAAATCAGAGAACTACCCATAAAAACTGCATAACCAGATGTTGATCTTCTTGTATCTGGGCATCCAGCCCAATCAGAATCAGTGTAAGCTTTTACAGAAGAAATATCACGTTTTCTCAGAGTAAGACCAAGAACAATAGTGCCCTTCAAATATCTCAATATTCTTTTAACTAACAGATAATGAATGTCAGTTGGAGCATGCATAAATTGGGACACATAATTCACTCCAAAAGCTATATCAGGTCTAGTAATTGTTAAATATCGAAGGCTACCAACTATAGTTCTATATTCTGAGGATTTTCTAACAAATTTCCATCATTTATAGAAGCTCTAGATTCCTTGACAACAGGAGTGTCACAAGGCTTACATACAAGCATATTGGCTTTTGTAAGAAGTTCTAGAGTATACTTCTTCTGAGTTAGAACCAACGAATCTGCATATCTGTGAGCTTCAATACCCAAAAAATAACTCAAATCCCCTAGTTGTTTCATTGCAAACTCTACACTCAAAGCTTGAATTAACTTGTCCATAAAAATATCAGAATTGCCGGTAAGTATAATGTCATCCACATATACTAGAAGTATCATCATAATAGAAGAAGAAGTAAAAATGAACATTGAATAGCCACATACTTGATCGACAAAACCAAATTTGATCAGAAAATTACTAAACCTCTTAAACCAAGCTCTTAGCGCTTGTTTGAGTCCATACAAACTTTTCTTTAGGTGACAAACATGATATGGAAATTCAGGATTCACGAATCCCTGAGGTTGAACCATGTAAACATCCTCATTCAAAAATCCATGCAAGAATGCATTTGATACATCTAATTGTTTTATTTTCCAATTATGTGTAACAGCTAAGACCAAAACAACTCTTATTGTGGTTGATTTCACCACAAGACTAAATGTTTCACTATAATCAACACCATCTTGTTGATTATAACCTAAAGCCACTAGTCTTGACTTTAATCTATCCACAATACCATCTGCTTTAAGTTTCACTATATACACCCATTTACACCCAATACATTCATATGAGGTTCATATTTAACTAATTCCCAAGTATCATTATCTTGTAAAGCTGTATGTTTTTCTTTCATAAACACCTGCCAATCAGGATTTTTCATTGCACTCTTAAAAGTCTTTGGCTCAGGAGGAATAGTTAATAAAGAAGAAAAAGCAGCAGGAATTGGATGTTTGATAGTACAATGCATAACATGATATGGAAACATTTTTGGTTTAACAACACCTTTCATACACCTTGTTACAACAGTTGTAGAAGGAGCAGAAGAAGTATCATTTGGAGATAAATCAGGTAAAACAGGAGATGAGGATAACTAAGTAATAATAGAATCATGGGATGAAGAAATAGGATAAGCACTTTCTTTTGAGTAATAAAATTCTTGTTATGAAAAGATTACATTCCTTGAAATATGAAGTATTCTCAAAACATGATCATAACATTTGTATCCTTTATGCAAAGGACTGTAACCAATAAACACACACCTCACAGATTTAGGAGAGAGTTTGTCTGGTCTAGAATGACCCAAAAAAGGATAACAGACAGTACCAAACACCCTTAGAAAACTATAATCAGGCAAAGTATTATGAAGTACCTTAAAAAGAGATTTATTTTTAAGAATGGGTGTTGGTGTTCTATTAATAAGATAAGTAGTAGTTAAGAAAGCATCATACCAAAAATACTTTGGACAAGAAGCATTAAAAAGAAAAGTGTTACCCATCTCTGTTATATGCCTATGCTTCCTCTCAGCAAGACCATCTTGCTCTGGAGTTTTAGGACAAGAAACCCTTAAAGTAATACCATTTGAAGACAGATATGCACCTAATGGACCCTTAACAAGTTCACTAGCACCATCTGTTTGAAAACTTTGAATTTTTGTATAAAATAGAGTTTCAGTTAAATTTTTAAAATGAACAAAACACTTTAAAACATCTGTTTTCAGTTCCATAGGATAAATCCAATGAAACATACTGAAATCATCTATAAATAAAATGTAATATTTATAGCCTTGCAAAGAAGAGATTGGAGATGGTCCCCATTTATCACAATGAATCAAAGATAAAGGAGTAAGAGCATGAGATGGAGAAAGTTGAAAAGGCAATCTTTTGCTTTTAGCAATTTGACAAGAATGACATAAAGAATTGGAGGATTTTGAAGAATGAATAATAATTTGTTTTGTAGAATGAAGTTGATTTATAATTGGGCTATTTAATTGTTGGTACCCAGCAAATGACCAACACATTGATTTGGTACCCAACATTCAAAAAATTAAGAGTTGGTACCTAGATCCGTCAAAGACCGTCAAGTCAAACTATTGACCAAACAATGTTATAATCTCCCTAACCGAATGTATGTTATTACCTATATAGCCTTATCTATGATGATAATGACTCGGGTTGCCTTAACACCACCGTTATAGACACACGTCATGTATCCCTACCTGTATGCGACATCATTGCATGGCCATGATGAGCCGTTGATACAAATCAAGTAATAACCAAGGTTCGTGAGTAAATTTTTTGCTAAACCAATTTAACTTTCTCGGTAAACTTTAGCTAACCCAATAATGATTTCATCTTCTACTGTTTTCCTCTTCGAGCTTCAACACCAAACCTCGATCATTAGCATCACTAGGTATAGATTCAGGTCCTTGTTATGATCCAAAAACATCTAAAATTATCAAATAAAATATTACCTTTCATGGAATTTTGAGAATTGTGTTCAAAGTTTGTACTATTGCCCATTTCTCGAATCAGATGTCAACCCAATCGACCCTTCCACACCCAACCCATTTTAAAATGATTACATGTGAAACTTCTTTTGGTATCTTTTTCAAACATCTTTTGGACTTGACATTGATGGCGGAGAGATATGTCTGCTACTGTATTTTCCCTCTTATAAACACTCTCCTTCCTTGAAAATTCAAGTCTTTACACATGCCCAATGCTCTTAATCGTTCACACAGACTAAATCTACACCCTTCGTCAACCTAAACCAACGACGGACACATCAGTTTTCAACTGATTTTTTAGGTTGAAAACTTCATTGTTTTGTTGCTTAAATTCTAGTTACAGCATAACCCAAAATTCTTAGTAACTCAACCAAAAAATTTCTTTCAATTACCTTTCCAATTCATCCAAGATTCGTTGCTGGGAAAATCTGTCAATGGAAGTTCAATGGAGCAGAAGAAACGGTACCGGAAAGGATGCAGAAGATGCGGATATTTCTCTATATCGTTCTAGCCATTGGATTAGTTTTCATAACCGTTAGATGAAATTCAGATTATAACTGTATTTTAACGACGTTAAGTAGTTCATATTAATTATTAATTTAAATTAAATAGGTGACGGAGTGTTTGGTCCACGGCTTGACTTGACAGTCTTTGACGGATTTAGGTACCAACCCTTATTTTTTTAAATGTTGGGTACCAAACCAATGTGTTGGTCATTTACTGGGTACCAATCATTAAATATACCTTTATAATTTTGTTAGAAGGATGACCCATCCTATTGTGCCAAATTTCAGAGGATGCATGTAAAGCAGACAATGCATGATGAAGATTAACAGATGAAATATGATATAGATTATAAACTATTCTACCCTTTGCCAAGAGTGCATCAGTGACCAAATCCCTAATCTCATACCCTGAAGGATCTAGTTTAAAATAACAATTGTTGTCAGAAGTAAATTGTCTTACTGATAATAAATTGTGTTTCATAGCAAGCACATGAAGTATATTTTGCAACTTAAAACTAGCACTTTGAGTATGCATATTAGAATTGGCAGTTAAAGATATTGGTAAGGACTTACCATTTCCAATTTTGACTACTTCCTTGCCTTTGTAAGAAGAAGTATTTTGTAATAAAGAGGCATCCCGAGTCATATGAGCTGATGCACCAGAATCTGATAACCATAAATTTGAGCTGGAAGGATCATCACTAACATGAACTGAATTTGTATGATGACTAGCAAAAGCATGTGGAGTAGAAGAAGCATTTGTATTCTGATTGTCTGGTTGTTGAGGCTCGGAAACACTTACAAAACCTGAATTTAATGAAGGATAATATCTGAAATGACATATGCTAGCATAGTGTCCTTTCTTTCTACATATTTGACAATCCACTTGTGACAAATCAAACCTTCTAGATTCTCCAGTAGATGTAGACCCATTCCTTGTATCAGTGTGGCCTTGAGAACCATATGAAGTGCTACCAGTATGATAAGTTGAGCCATTATTTCTATTTCCATTTCCTCTTCCATATGAAAAATTTGATCCATTCTTCTTCTTATTTCCATTGAAATGATTGTTATAGTTATTCCCAGATGAAGCATTTCCACCTCTTGCATAAAAACCATAAGTATTATTAACATCAAAATAAACATAAGTATCACGTTCTTGATCATATAACCATTGTTCATGTGTGAGCAATCTTGCCTTTAGTTCACCAAATGTTTAAGGAGTATCTCTGTTCTGTACTAAGATAACAAAATTATCATATTCTCTTCCCAAACCATTTCGAACATGCATTATTAAATCAGAATCACTGACTTTCTCTCCAATAGCATCCAAAGAATCTGCAATTTTCTTGATCTTTTGTAGATGTACTAACACATTCAAATTTCCTTTCTTCATGCCAAACAGTTATGCTCTTAGCATATTCTTTCTTGCTTTATACTGAGTTTTAAAACTAGATTCTAAAAAATCCCAAATATCTTTTGTTGTAGTTAAACCTAGAACATCTCCATATATAGTAGAAGTAAAGGTGGCTTTCAAACAACTAATCACAAATCTATCCATCTTTCTCCAGGAAACCCATCTTGGATTCAAACTAAGTACACCATTGATCATTACTCTTTCCTCTGGTTCTTGAATTTCACCATTAACATGACCATACAAATCCGTTGTGATTAAAACAGACTCAAATTGATCATGCCATAGAATAAAATTGGTATTATCTAATTTCAATGAAACAAAATTTGATATGTTGGTGAAAGGAAGAGTGAAAGTAGATGAATTAGCATCAGATGTTGCAGCGGAAGACATTGTTGGATTTTTAACTTCAAGATTAGGATTAATACGCTTGTTTTTTCGAACTACCATAAAATTGCAGACCCAAGAATGAAAAACACCAGAATCAAGACACAGACGATCTTGATTGAAAAATTTGATTGAATAAAAGTTATTTCTGATGTGAAGAACAATAGAATCTAAACCAAGATTTAAATCTAAGAAATCAGCTGTAAAAGTTATTGTAAAATGTATTGAGCTGTTGTTGAAATTGTTGATTGAAACTTGTTATTTATGGTTTGGATCTAAACCTATCTGATACCATGAGAAATATCAGAAGAAGGAATTTGAGAATGAATAACTGTTGTATTGATTGTTTCAAAGGATACATGAAAAATACTTTTCAGACAGTATTAATACCCAATTATTACAACCCTGACTGCCTAGTTATTACAGACTTTGACTTGACCAATACATTCTTGACTTTGACAGAATTACATTCTTAACAACACACGGTACATTCTCTCAAAGAGGGATATTTATTCATAAGAATTCTCTGAGAATTCGGAGGAAGTGTTTTTTGCTTTGCTTGATTAGCTAACTCATTTCATTATACAATTTATACTAGACTAATTCCTGATAGTAGTCGATTTCTTTTGAAAGTATGATCAATTTTATCCATTAAGCATGAAGACCTTCAGATAACTGTAATTTATTTTGTTTCCATCTCATTTTCTAGCACTATGCATTTTTGTTGAGTCTTTTAGTTTAGGCGAATGTTTTTGGAAGTTTCGGCATCAAAGGACAGTGATTGAGACGGTACGAATATTTCCTTCAGAATCCAAATGATTGTGAATTGTCTGTTGTCCATAATCCATCCCTGTGTATCCTTTGTAGGGTATGGTTACTTAGTAAATTGTATTTCAAGCAGATAACTTTTTAAGTTTTCATGGGTATTATTAATGCACTAACTTACAGGGGTGAAAAACTAGCAGCTGCGAAACCTATTTACAGCAATAACTTAGAATCTAATTATTCCGCGGCTTTATTTGATCCTCCTATTGTTAAGGCTATTCTTGATCCTCTTCAAGAAAAGATAATATTAAATGGATGCCTGCTGCTAGTGGAGTGTTCTCAGTCAGATCATCTTATAGAGTCATTTTGGAACAAGGAAACAAAGAAAAGAGATAAAGATGGTTTATATACTATTATCTAATCGGTATGAGAGGAAAATAATTGAATGCGTGTCACCATTGGAACAAGGAATAACTATTTATTTTATTGTGATTGGTTGTTGTTTTTGCTTGCTTGTTGAAATATTTTAAAACTGAATCCCGGAAGATGATTTCCCATAATTTCTTGTTTTACATGGTATGGTTGATTGTATTCTATATTAATTGAACTCTTTAAAAAACCTGGCTAAATTGGGGCCTATAGGACTTAATTTGGGCCTATAGCTATATGACAAAAAAGGTTATTAGAAATCACCTACACATCACCACTTATCAAAATAATTACCTAACTACCTATTTTACCCCTAAATAATTAGCACTAATTAATCGTATTAGGGGTTAATTTTGTTTTGGATGTGAGATTAACTAATGTTAGAGAGTTCATCAAAACATCAAATAAATTTTTTTTTCCCGTAAACAGTACCCAGAATAGGTTTACGTTCATTCACTTGTAAACCGATTCTGGATTGGTGTTTACGAATTAACAGAGGACATCTATAATCGGTTAACGTTGACATGTTTATAATCCGAGTTTAGTAATCGGATTTTACGTATGACATATATAAACCGATTGTTTCTTTTCATTACCAATTTTCATTCATTGCATTATTATTGTAGGATGCATTTAGCATATGCATCAAGCCTTTAAACCCCTAGGCGACCCTAGTGGACGAGTTATAGTCTCGTGAGGGTTTACATAGAGGTCTTCCCACAAAACCTATACAAAAACTTCTAAAGCCATCAATCTTCCTCCTCCGAAGACGATACAACATCTAAGTAGTCCGGGTTATCCTCCGGGATTCTTTATGCCAAGAAGTGATAGCTTGCATCGAATGCGAATGCTTCCCCCGTTTCCTCCAAGTAGCGCGCTTTCACGACTTCGTGCTACAAAAACACAAAAACAAACTTACATTTGTTAGTGGTGTTTCATTGGAAGATAAAATAACATGGGTTACGTAAAAAAACCACAAAATTACTTACAAATTGTGCAATGGACAAGGTGAAGGGGCGAGTGTTAAAAATCCGAGGTTGGAGAGATAAAAAAGCAAGTATCGCATTTTCGATGACTAGGTGCCTATCATGGACTTGTTGAACACTTCTTCCATTAGGATTCCCAAACTCTTGGTAAAATTTGTTGTGTACCCTAGCCCAAAAGGTTGTGGAATCCTCCCTTTCGGAGGATTGACGTCTAAGTCGATTTTTCGCATACCATGCTTTGGTGATTGCCAAATCTTCCGCGGAGTCAAACGATGCCATTTCTTGTATGTATATGTATGAAATGAGTAGTTGTGGAGTATATGGAGTGAGGGGGAGAAAAATGATCAATTTTGGGGCAAATGGGGTCCAAGGGTGAGGTCTCTATTTATAGAGAAAGTCCCTAACGACAATTTTTTTTTGAAAAACGTGAAATAATTTGGCATAATCGGTCTTCTAGAAGGTATTTATAACCCGATTATGTTTTAATGCCATCAGGAATCGGTCTTTTTTGTGACCAACATAAACCGATTGAAGACGTGTTAAATTTTGAATTTTCGCCGACACAAATCGGTTTATACATTTTAATATGTGATCCGATTCTGGCTTGAAAAACATCCAGGAAAAATGGCTTGCACAATCGGTTTATGTTGACATATCGAGTAGACCGATTGTTGGCATGTCAGGCTAGAATCAAAGATCACCCAAAACACAAACATCAACCACACAAAGATCATCCAAAAGACAAACATAAACCATCCGAAAAGACTTAAAACAACCAAAAGTCTTATAAACTTAAAGTTTCAATATTTAAAAGTTAAACTTAAAAACTTAAGGAGCACTAGGAGCATTTGCAGCAGCAACAACAACAGGAGCAGCAGCAGCACCACTAGCACCAGCATCAGCAGCAGCAGCACCACCACCAGCGGCAACATCATCAATAGCAGCATCTTATGCATCATCCATGGATATAAATCCAGCCATTTCTTCAAACATACCTTCCAATTCTTGGTGGTGATCCCTCTCAGCTGATATAATGTTTCTCCTCATCCTAGCAAACCTCATGACCTCACAAAGCTCCTCCAGTGCAAGCTTGTCAATCAACGCTAGGGCTTGTTCAAGATGGGTCTCACGCCCATAAGCAAACTTGTAAAGGCTTCTTTCTGACACTCGTTGTGGCTTCCTAAGGATATCCTCCAATGTGAGCTCTCGAGAGTAAATCGGTAGGTGTGAGAAGTCCATATCTACATAAAACCCCCCAAAAAAAACTAGTTAATAATCGGTAAATAATGAAACATATGTAATCCGATTCTGAATACAAAAACATACAGAAATGTCAAACATTCACAATCGGTTTATGTGATACATATATAAAACCCGATTATGAAAAGGAATCTGAAGAGACAGTCATAATCGGTAAATTAACAAGCACATAAAACCCGATTATGGGATTGCATATTAAAAAAAAAAAGGTACCCAGAATCGGATTATTTTAAAGTACTTATAAACCGATTCTGGTGTTGTATTTTCATGTTTCGTTTCTAACCCTAAAATCGGTCGATGTTAATCATCATATAAACCGATTACTGTGCATGCTCTTCATGGAGGAAACCAAAACCTAGAATCGGTTGATGTTAATCATCATATAAACCGATTCTGGGTTAATCAGAGATTTTGATTTTCGAAAATCGAAGATTTAAACATGTAAATCAATGAAGAAATGCAAATCATAGAATGAGTTGATGGAGATTTACCTTTTTCTTGGTTGGATCGAAGATCGTCGGAGAAGAGGATGATTTTTTTTTATTATTAGGGTTTTGAGAATTTGGAAAGTTGATGATGGAAATAAAAAGTTTTTTTAGGTTTAGGATTTTTTGTTTTTGGATTTACTGAAAATGGTAAGGATTAGTATTTATAGGAGATTGTTTTAGGAATTAATATGTGGGTAAATTAGTATTTGTTAGAAGTTTGGGTGCCTATATAATGGGTTTATAAGGCCTCTTCCTATGCACATGCCAAAACATGGTATTTGGCATATATGCACCCACTATGGGTATGCCAAACTGCCAAACTCATATGCCAATATGTTATTTCTGGCATATAGGCATACACGACAGAGTTTCCAGCAAGCGATAGAGTCTCGGTCGCTCGATGGTCAAAAAATCGTTCGATGGTCTTCCAATCGACATCGGCAGTCAAGCTATCGCTCGATACTATGATAATCGCTCATCAGATCTTCATCTAACGGCTACAATTTCCCCTACCGGATTTCAACCAATTCCAACCCAACTTCAAATTCATTTCACCATGCATAGTGCATAACCGAAGTGGATTTGACTACAGAGGAAATAACATGGATCATGATAGTTAAGGTGAATTCATCTTAAGGTGAATTTTTCTTTTTTTATTGGTCTAATTCGCTACTATCAAGGTGAATTTTTAATGAAATGTAAATCTGGTTTTAATCTGAATATTAATTTAAAAGATAATTTCCATTAATCTAAAAAAACAAAATTACATTTCACATTTCAACTAAAAGAAAACATTTTAACTACTCATTTCCTTGTCCGTTTCCTCCCGGACCAAAGATCCAATTGCCTGCATTTTCGGGATCCATAGAGTTGTTCAACAAACTAGTTAAGGTCTTAGGTTTGAGACCGACTTGGTGGTTGAGTCTCATCGAGAATCACCATAACCTTGATAAGCAATGGGAGTACGGGGTATGGGAACATTATACAAATCTTGAAATACGTGTGGTTGATATTGTTCTTTGGAATGGTTGAAATCTTTGATGAGGTTGAGGCAATTGGAGTATCTGATTTGTTTGCCTAACTACTTCTATGTTCAAACCACCACCTGGAGTCAGTATGTCAGTTTGTGAATGACTAAACATACGTGTAGGAGTTGTATCCAAGCCAATGTTTTCTTCCCCACCGCGTACTCCTTGAGTATCTAACACCATGTTTGGGGTTGAACTTTCTCGGATCCTCCTCCATATGACGACGTCTCAATCTTCTTTCACCACTTTCTTGACTTCCACGACTTTCTTGACTTCCACGACTTTGCTGACTTCGACGACTTTGTCGACTTCCAGGGACTCAATCCTGTACCAACTCCAACACCAGGACTCAAACCTCTACCGGCTCCAACACTTTGGGACTCATGTCATACATTAACATGGCCCTAAATGCCCACGTGAAGAAGAGCCTCATAATTGCCATTGGCACAGCTCTAGGCTTGCAAGACTCCAACTCATTGTAGCATTAACGGTATGGATAAGTCCAGTAGGTGCACTAGAAACAATTGGATAAGTAACAATCTCTCTAGGCTTGCAAGATGTGCTGGATATAGTCTTTACTTCCCAAGAAAATTTTGGCATGTATGATGAACTTTGAGAAGGATATGCAAATACGTCACCGTCTCTTACGCTCGAGGTGGTGGAGGTTGGGAAGGAAGAAATTCATTGTCAAGTGGCAACCTACCTAAGTTTGGGAAATCCATCCGACCCAAACTTTTGCGGTTGCATGGAAATATTTGGCTTGAAAATAGTATTAAACCAAGATAGGTACTCATTTAGAACGTCCATCGGCTCCGGATCAATTCATCGACTTCTTGCCAACTATGACCTTCTCTTATCAATTTGAAGTAATCGTCTGCTTTGAAACATCTGTCTTTGGGATAAGGGTTGATAGCTATCACGATCTCCTTGCAACGAAGAAGTTTGTCTTTCACCATAATACCAAACACCCTTCTCGAGAAATAGGGCTGTATAACACCATCGTTCTAAGGCTTAACTCTACCATTGTCGACCTAGTTCTTCTTGGAACTCGAGTCGCTTCATATGGCCGTGAGATAAGGTTATGGCTTGTTCTACTCAAGCTGCTTTGAATCTTATGAACAATAGCGGTATGTTGACCATCTTCAATCTGTGTAGCTTCCCAATTCTCGGAATCATACTTTCGTATGATCGGAAATACATTCGTATAATTCTTAAGACAAGGTTCGAAACACGGAAATATGTATACCACCAATCTTGAAAAAAATAACATTCACCGGGTTAATAACTTTTCCATATGAAAATGACAAATAAATACATAATGTGAAAAAGATTGGTTCTTACCTCAGAACTCCCCAAAAAGCATTAAAACTATCTTTATCACACGTCGAATTATCACTTAGGGCAATGTAAATCTACGATAAAATCGCAGTCCCCAATCATATGTTGGTGCTTGCTCTAAATCTTCTAATGCTTCGAGAAACCCAATTAACACTCTTGAGCTAGCATTTGGAAACAGACATTGGCCCGGTGTCCACAATACAAACAGACGTTCTAGCTCCTCAAAATGGTCGGGGATCAAATATTGATTACCAGCTTCCCTGTTTTCATTCATTCTTACAACAGATATTTGGAAAAAACTTTTCAACCCGGACACCTTCAACCCATACGCTTTTAATTGTCTATGTGTAGGATTTCCTCCTAATTCATTTGAGTATAAAGGAAGTCTTTCTTTCCATCTATCTTGATACCCACTTTAGTCTATTAAATGGAATTAAGTTCCCTTGGCATGGAATTAGGTTAACATGTATAAATCTATCGGTGTAACTCCTATTAACAATAATTATTCATAATTAGAATTTGTTGATTTTTATGAAACAAAACACATAATCTAAAAATTAAATAACTAGAAAAGACTGACTTACCGCATTCAAAGTCCTTGAAAAAGAACGTGTTTGTAGTCTTCCACCATCGTTCTAATATAACTTGAACACCTTGAGTCCTGTGGTTTCTAGGTTGTATTTGATATAGATGTCGCCAAGGATATCTTCTCACTCTCTCTTGAACAGCACCCAGGAAGTAATTCAAAAATTCTACGTAACTCGGTCCATCCACCTCTTAGATGTATGGCGTTACATCGCCCCTCATTATCGAAAGGTGATTAGAGAATACACCTTCACCTAGCTACTAGTCTAACATTATTAAACTCATAATTTGTAT
This sequence comes from Papaver armeniacum, assembly GCA_023531295.1. NCBI lineage: Eukaryota > Viridiplantae > Streptophyta > Magnoliopsida > Ranunculales > Papaveraceae > Papaver > Papaver armeniacum. Next base: position 737,885 of record JAJJWW010016644.1, read on the forward strand.
CCACAACAAAACTTACTCCCTTTGCACAGGGTACTTGTAGATGCTTTCCCTTTTTTGTTTCTTTTTCTTCTCTCCATATCTGATTAAGATAATCGTTTCAGAAGGTTTTCAGAAGAAGAATTGAGAAGAAAATCAGTGGTTTTCAGAAGGTTTTCAGAAGAAGAATTGAGAAGAGTTTAGAAGAAGTGGGAGTATAGTTGCGGTATTTATAGGCGGCGAAACTCGAACGGTGGCGATATTGATTATATCGGTGGCGATATAGTGAATTTCGAGCGATATTGACAATACCGCCCGCGATAAAGTCTTTATCATTTGCGATATTGTCAATATCGCTCGCTAGGGAGTCGATCGCTCAGTGGTTTCCCCATAGTGGCGCAAATGGTTTGGCATGCCACCTGGCATGCCAAACACCATTTTTTTGGCATGTGCATAGGAAGAGGCCTAAGATAGCATCGGCAACCAACCCTAAATCCGTCGGATTCATAAGCTCATCTGCATCCTCATTTGTATACGGTCCGGAGTCCGGACATTCACGCGTAAAAAAACGGATGGGTAGGGATGGCTAAGCTGGCATTTTCTCTCGTGAGAAAAAACCATTTTCTCTTCTCCCTCACTCTCTCTCCGTTCCTACTTTCACCTTTCATTTCCATTTTCTATACTCAGGTCAGGACAGAGACGATGATGAAGAAGGGTTTATATTTTCTATACTTGTATTCCATGAGTAAGTATTCTAATGATTTGATCTTATTTAACATTTTTGTGTTGGATCGGTTAATTAAAAGTAGTATTAGGGTTTCATTTATTGGGGATTGAATTCGTTGATTATGATATCTACTGTTCGTTCTTCTATGTTGTTCTGTTCAATTGATTTGAAACTGTTATTTCTTTTCATTGTAGTTTTCAGGAATTTATGATTTATATTATTATTATTTTAGTGGTGTGATACCATTAAAAGTTTTATTCATTTTTGTATTCTCTCTCCACATACAGAAATGAAGAACCGGAAGAAAAGCAGAAAAAAATGTCTCATGTGCTGCTGATAATCCAATTGGTATGAGGGGACTCGAAAAAGTGTATCTATTGGGGCTAAAAACATATTTGCTTTGACTATCTTACCAAACATTTCTTCTTCCGCATCTAGCACTTTGTCATGTACCACACGGTTTAGTATGCGTACTCTATATCTGAATTAGCTGTTAGGGGGGTGCAGTTAACCAATTTAAGGGTGCACAGGAACCGAGCCGAAAACCCGGACCGGCCGGGCCGGTGGAAGTGTACTGTTTTGTATGCGAAGGCAGGAAGGGGGTCAGTGCGGTCCAAAAATAGGAACCGGGCAAAGGAGGTGCAGTGCACGGTCCTATCCTAGTCCGTCCGATCCGGACCGAATGTCTTAGAAGAAAAGAGCACCATTGACTCATCCGTTACCAAAGCCAATGAAAAGGTGAAAAATACCTCCAGTAGCTCAGTAACAATTGCCCATGATGACGGGAAGAGTCCATAGACGTATGCAGTATGCAGAAATGAAAAAAAGAGCAGGAGGACAGCTCCACCAACAAAAATATACTACTTGAATAACATCATCAATGATAAGATATGACAAAGAAGTAAAAGCTTACTGATTTAAAGTTTGTTTCGTCAATGGACAATAAGAAAGAGAGTTGAAGAAGAAAAGAAGGAAAAAATCATTAAAACGAAGAGAGGTTCATGAAAAAATCAGAATCACGTGGCTTTAAGAAGCATAATTTCACTGGAAACCTCCAGGGAGGTATTTTTATTATTGCAAGAGACTATTATTATTGCAAAATTAAAGGCTAAATCATAAAAGCTTCTTGTATAGGGCGTTAATATTATTTTGGGGCAGGAACAACCAAAGGTGGAAGTAAGAATTGGAGATTAACTGACCTTTGAGAGATTAAGCTCGTAAGCGAAAAGAACATCATCAACCAGCAGCGCGGAGAAGTTCATCCTCAAAAACAGGTTCAACAAGAAAATGAAGGGCAAACAAGCTTCAAAAACGCACAGGGCAAATAAGCTCCAAAGACATACAAAGGTTTACAGGATAAAGACAACCGTTACCCTAAAGACGAAGACAAAAAGCAAAAACAAATATAAAAGAGGCGCAATGAATTCCAAAGTTTACTTCATCAACAATAAAATTTCAGGTGTATAAACTTGGCCACGATAGAGAACAGGTACATAAACGATGTCGGAAAAGCAAACTTCAACTATTAGCAAAGAGACGAAATTAAAAAGACATATACCAAGGTGTTGCACAACCAAAGGATTAACAAAGCTCACCAAGAGTAGCAAATCTGAACTACGCCAAAGAAATAAATTAAGCGGAAATTTTTTGTCTGGAACCAGAGACTAGTCTAGGAGGCAGAGTACACAGTGCCGTCGGTCCCGAATAATCTGGAACCAGGAGTGCAGTGCAGTCACCAGGTCAAAAATAGAGGCGAGGGCTAGGGAGGTACAGGTACTCGGTCTCGGCAAGAACCGAGCCGAACCGTACCGTGTGCACCCTTAAACCAATTGTTGGGTGTACTCATCCTTAAGTCATTTCCTCGAGTTCTGTAATGAGTAGATGAGTTACTAGCCGTTGAGATTGTTAGTGAGATATTGATGTATTAAAGACCAATCAGTCTTCTCCTGAGAGGTAATGAAAAACCTAATTAAAACTTCAATCGAAGTCCAGGCTCTGTTTATCAGAGAGAAGGTAGCATTTTTGATTCGTTTTCCCCTTGTAGTTGTACTAGATACACTACAATTGGTATCAGACTCCATCCTGGAACCTGTAGCCATGGCCACCAAAGAAAAGCTTCAAGAGATTTCCACAATTGTTACTCAACACACTGATTCAATCTCGGAGATGAAGAGGCGAGATTCTATCCTTGGGTGACAAGATGAATCTTCTTATTAATTTGATTCAATCATCTCATTCTACACCTCCGGACCATACGGATCGGCGATTCCTCAACAAAATCCGGATGAACATCATACCGACTTCCATGAGCTGATTCACAAATTCACCAACTCTGACGACTCTCATAAGTTTACTCGTACTCCTAAGGTCGATTTTCCACGTTTTAATGGTACTCATCCTTGTGGTTGGATCCTTAAATGTGAAAGGTATTTTAATTTGCATCGATTTCCTGATGATGAGCGTGTTGATATGGCTGCCATACATTTTGATTCATCGGTAGATTCATGGTTCTTAAATCACCAGCAGGGTAAAGAGTTTATTTCTTGGGAATCTTTTAAACATGATGTTTGTGCTAGATTTGAAGATGTTGCTCAGGACAACTATATAGGTAGTTTCAATAAGCTCACCCAAACTACCACCGTAGAGGATTACTATGATCTCTGGGAACATTATAAAAGCTATATGGTAACCAACAATCCTTATTTGCCTGAGAGTTATTATACATTAAGCTTTATTAGTGGGTTAAAAGAAGAGATTCGTACAGTGGTGCAGATGTTCAAGCCTGAGAATACTGCCACAACTTTTTATTTGGCTAGGCTGCAACAAGCTTCTCTTCAACACCAGCCAAAACAAACTAAATCATTCTCTAGACCATTTACACCTTCACCACTCTCGGTGTCCCACCCACCATCTACTATCAAGCCTTTTTTCTATACATCCTCTACCCTTACTAAGAACAATACCTCTTCATCATCCCCAATTGTAACTCACCCTCCTACTCCCACAAGAACCTCACCAGACAATTCTCTCCCACCTGTTAAACGACTCACCCATGCACAAATGCAGGTTAGGAAAGACAAAGGACTTTGTTATAACTGTGATGAGTTTTATAGACAAGGCCATAAATGTAAAACTCAACATTTGTTCATGTTAATTGCGATGATGATGTGGAGGAACACAGGTCCTTATTCTTGAAGAACTCTCGATGCATCTCCTTGACTTGATTCTACTATTAAGATTTCCTTACATGCCTTGACGGGGAATATTGCTCATGACACTATTAGAATTCATGGTCATCTTAACAAGCATCCCGTGGTTGTGCTTATTGACACGGAAGTACTCATAGTTTCATTGATCTTTGCTCTCACCTCTAAACTAGGCCTTCATGTGTCACCAATCGGTGGATGCTTGTCACCGTTGCTAATGGAGATAGCACTATCGGCAAGGGTATTTTCCATCACCTTAAGCTGGGAAATGCAAGGACACCAATTCTACGAAAGTTTACGAGATCTTCCTCTGGGGGTTGTGATATTGTTTTGGGAGTTATTTGGTTGCACAAACTTGGTGATGTTACTTTTAACTTCGATCTCTTGAGTATTTCTTTTGTACATCAAGGCACACCAATTACCCTTCAAGGTACTTCTTCTAAACCTTCCTTGAGCCTTCTCGGTGCTTCTTACGTTAAGAAATTTTTTAAAGAGTAACACCCCTACACTCATTGGCTAGTTTTTCTCCATTTCTACTACACCTATACTACCACTACCACTGCAGGTATCCACCCTTCTCGATAGTTTTTCGGATGTTTTCGCGAGAACCTAAAGGACTTCCTCCTTCTCGGTCACTTGACCATAAAATTCCACTCAAAAGCTGGTTCGACCCAACTTCTCAACGACCATACAAATGCCCTTATGTTCATAAGTCTGTGGTCGAATTCTTAGTCTCTGAAATGCTCTCCTCTGGTGTGATACAACCCAGTCATAGCCCATTTGTTGCCCCTATTCTCCTTGTTAAGAAGAAGGATGGAACTTGGCGTTTTTGTATTGATTATCGTAAACTCAATGACATAACTGTTAAAGACAAATTTCCAATTCCACTTATAGAGGAATTACTTGATGAGTTGAATGGTTCTATGGTATTTTCAAAGATTGATCTTCGTTCTGGCTACTACCAAATTCGAGTTTATGCACCTGACATTCACAAGACGGCTTTTCACACCCATCATGGCCATTATGAATTCAGAGTAATGCCTTTTGGGTTTACTAACGCTCCTGCAACTTTTCAGGCTCTGAATGAGGTATTTCAACCATATCTGCGTAAATTCGTGCTGGTATTCTTTGACGATATCTTAGTTTACAGTCCATCCATGGAGGCTCATATGGAGTGTTTACATAGCTCTGCTAAGGAAGCACTCTCTGTTTGCCAAATTCTCCAAATGTGCTTTTGCTCGGTTGACTTGAGTACCTTGGCCACATTATCAATGCCAATGGTGTTGCCGCTGACCACGACAAAGTCGCAGACCATGGTTCATTGGCCACAACCGCAAACACTTGAAGCAACTCAGGGTTTTTAGGGCTTACAGGTTACTATCCAAAGTTCATCAAAAACTATGGAAATATCTGTAAACCTCTCACAGACCTACTCAAAAGGATTCCTTTACATGGTGCGATCCGCAACTCAAGCTTTCTCTCGCCATCAAAAGCTGCTATGACTTGACACTGATTTTGGCTTTATCGGATTTTTCTCAGCCATTCACCTTGGAGACTAATGCATGTTCCATAGGGATTGGTGCTGTGCTAATGCAGAATAGTAAACCAATTGCCTTTCTAAGAAAACCATTGGGTCCTAAGGCATTAGCCTTGTCCACTTATGAAGAATAATTTTTGGCCATAGTCATGGCTGTTCAGAAGTGGAAGCACTACCTGTGCAGTCAATAATTTATCATAAATACTGATCATCAGAGTTTGAATTACCTCATGGATCATAAGTTATCAACCGCCTTGCAACAGAAATGGTTGGTCAAATTAATGGGTCTTGACTATGTTATATTAAATACAAAATAGGGTCAGAGAATTAGGTTGTTGATGCCTTATCCAGGTTGCCCTCTGCTTCTTGTTCATCATTGTCAGTATCTCAACCTCAGTGGGTACAAGACATTATCTCCAGCTATGAATCAGACTCCACTACACTTCAACTTATTACTCAACTGACTGTCTCTCCAACACAAGGCAACTATTCTTATGCACAAGGCATCTTGAGGTTCAAAGGGAGACTCTACATTGGCTCAGGTACTGACCTAAGATCTTCTATATTACATTCCTTACATGCATCGGCCGAGGTTGGGGGCTATTAAGCATCCATGGCACCTACCACGAGCTAGAACTTCATTTTTTTGGCCCAACATGAAGACTGATATTATCAAGTGGTAACCTCTGTGATGTGTTCCAATGCAACAAGGGAGATAACTCTTTTACAGGGGCCTACTCCAACCACTTCCCATACACGATCTTGCTTGGCAACACATATCCTTAGATTTTATAGAAGGTCTTCCAATGTCATTTAAAAAGAATGTCATCTTAGTGGTTGTAGACAGATTGACAAAGTATAGTCACTTCATTCCTCTAGGCCATCCATTCACTGCCATGACGGTTGCTAAGGAGTTTCTTTCTCATGTGTTTAAACTTCATGGCCTTCCTAGTTCAATTGTGAGTGACAGAAATAAGATTTTCATTAGCCAATTCTGGCAAGCTCTGTTCAAATCATTGGGAACCACCCTTAAGCTCAGTTCTGCCTACCATCCTCAAACTGATGGGAAAACTGAAAGAACTAATGCATGTGTGGAGCAGTACTTGAGGTGCATGACAAGTTCTCACCCCAAACAATGGCTACACTGGTTGGCTCTAGCTGGGTGGTGGTTTAACACCAATTACCACTCTAGCCCCAAGATGTCACCCTTTCAGGCATTATATGGATATACTCCTCCATATCTGGTTTTTCCAATTCCCTCTTCTACTTCTGTTGCTACTATGGAAAATTATTTACAGGAACGAGATATTATGTTACAACTGTTGAAGGAAGAACTATCCAAGGCACAAAGTAGGATGAAAAATTTTGCAGATAAAAAGAGGCCTGACAGAAGCTTTGAAGTGGGTGACTTAGTTTTCTTGAAGCTACAGCCTTATCGGCAAACATATGTTGCTGTGAGAAAGAACTTCAAGCTCTCAGCCAAGTACTTTGGGCCTTTTGAAGTCTTACAAAGAATTGGAGTTGTTGCCTATAAACTTAAGCTTCCTGTGGGGTCCAGAATTCATCCAGTCTTTCATGTCTCACAATTGAAGAAGAAGATAGGATTGCAAGATGTGTCATCGCCTCAACTTCCCCTAGTGGACCATGCAGGTCAGTTTGTCATTGAACCCATTGCTGTTTTGGACACTAGAGTTACTGTCATGGGAACAACTCAAATTCCACAAGTCTTGGTACAATGGTGCAACTCAGACCCGGCTGACTCAACATGGGAGGATGCTGCTCATATTCAAGCTCAGTTCCCAGACTTCATCCTTGAGGACAAGGATCTCTAAATGGGAGGGGTAGTGTCATGTACCACACGGTTTAGTATGCGTACTCTATATCTGAATTAGCTGTTAGGGGGTGCAGTTAACCAATTGTTGGGTGTACTCATCCTTAAGTCATTTCATCGAGTTCTGTAATGAGTAGATGAGTTACTAGCCGTTGAGATTGTTAGTGAAATATTGGTGTATTAAAGACCAATCAGTATTCTCCTGAGAGGTAATCAAAAAACCTAATTAAAACTTCAATTGAAGTCCAGGCTCTGTTTATCAGAGAGAAGGTAGCTTGCTACCATTTTTGATTCGTTTTCCCCTTGTAGTTGTACTAGATACACTACACACTTATGTCAAAACATACTTTCACATTATAAACACCGCGAGGTGCTTGAGTTATTATCATGAACCAAACTTCTCTCGCCCTCCTACACATGAATATGGAAATGGTCTTGGTTGTCCTCGTGGGTGGAGTAGAGCTTTTCTATCTTTCTGAGAATGCTTGTGTTCCTTGGGATCACCACATCCATAACACTTTGAAGTCTCTAACACTCAGTAAGAGAGGGGTTACATCCAACAACACCATGTACTGGACATTTTGATTACCACTTAGAAATTCAACCTCAAATCCGTATCTTCTGTAAACAAGCAAACCCCCAACTGATAATCAAATTTACGTAAATGAAAACCCTAAGCAAGAGAAATGAAGATGCTGGTCCCAGATCTTTTTGCAATGCGCGCAGGTTAATGTGGGCAACTAAGGTTGGTATAACTATAGAATTCAAATACAATATGCATTCCTCTTCCTTTATGTTGTTGATGTGGAGTGCATCCTTATCTTTGTACTACCATTACTGAATGCTGACAATGATATATTTTTTCTGGACACTTGGGGTACTCTACGAGACCTCAGCAAAGGCAGAAACAATCTTTCCTTCGGCAATGTATGGCTCTGAAAAAGAAGTATGTTTATTTTCTGATGAAGAAGTATGTTTGTTTTCTGATGGAGATAGTCATCTTGCCTTTGATTGCTAACCTAAGTGTGCATAGTTATACTAGGGAAAGGGTTATACGTGTAGTTTTGTGTAGCTTATAATAAATTCGTTCATGCTTGCTTGCATGTGCACACAACTGCACATACATACAACATGTCATACTTGGACTGATCATCAGTCCTAGGCCCTAGCCGTATAGGAGTAGTGGTATTAGTACTCAGCATGAAACCTGTATGCATGTAATACATAAACTTGTAGTTCTACAGTATTTTGTCTTTTTCTTCTAATAAACCTGTTCTATTCTTATGCTAGGAGAGGTTGACAAATAGGATGTAAATTGGCAATTCAGAAACAAAATTAGACTACAGTCAAAAGTCTCATCTTTGTGTGAGTGTGTCATCAATTGGATCTTGTTACAGACCCACAAATTCCTTGGTAAGATCACATTGCAAGAAACCTCGTTGTCATAACATATATCTTTTGTCTAAAATTATAATTAATCACTTGTTCTTTCTTATTTAAACTATAAATTAGTTTTTATTCCATAAATAAACCAAAATCTTACAATACACTAAGTTCTAATGGATTCTAATAAGAGAAGGTTGACTTGATTTGTTTGGCACAAGTGTGGTCATTCTATCATAGATAAATTAGTTGACAATGAAGGTCTAGTTAGCTTTTACCCAAATACATGATATATGTCCATTTTGGTCATTGTTTTGGGTTCAGCAGTCTTATGATTTTTGTACATTCTATATTTGTAGTCATGTGTCTATCTTTGCAAGTATATAGTCTAGAGACTTTGAGGAAACTAAGACTGTCAGTTATGATATGCAGGTTGTTGATAAGCTTCATGCGTATGTACACAAAAGCGACAACGTAAGGCGTTACCACCGGACCTCTTATTTCTATAATTTTAAACCGATATGTTCTTCTATTTGGATCTATTACATAATAAGTATTAATATGCACTTAGACAGAAGAGGACCTAGATTTTCATGGTTGCTTAGTCAACCACTTTGTTCTATGTCATGTTGTGGTTAGGACTAGTATACAGGTCGAATGGGCTCCAAAAGATTTTCTTAGTTTGGTTGGATGGAGAATTCTTAACAACACGCTTCAGTTTCTTTCTGCCATACAGAGTTAACATAAAGTTCGTAGGTATATATAGAGTATTGGAGTTGAACATAATTATATCAGTTATATGAGGCAATAGTGATACAGTTTCGAAAGTATATGTAAGAGTGATCTATGTAGTTGATGCTAGTTCTTGCTCTTGTATTGTTTCAAAGAATGAAAATTTTATACTAGCTGACCTGATTTTCACCCTATATGTTGCCTTATTGATAGGGTTCATTTGCTTTCCTTCCTTCCGTCCTCATCCCCAATCTTAAAAAAACAATTGGACCAAGACTAATCAGCTTAAAAATAAACTCAGATATATGAGCAGATTGAAAATGTATGTACAATGTGTACTGATATTGTTGACTATTTATTATTTACATATGTTATTTTGTTGGTTTTTAGTCTTGTACTAATTTTGCAGCTGGAGAGTTCTAGCCTATCATCTATCTTTAGTAATTGCGACTTTATTCTTTTATGTTCACCTTCAACTATGATATGGCTCAGATAAAATCTAGGATTATTGTGATTTTATTTGTTTAGGTGTAAGATTTTCTCTTATACTCTAATAGTTATTTGGATGAACATTCTTGATATTGGTTAGTTTCATGAGATTAGCTTTCATTTCTCGGTTCTTTGTTTTTCTCCAAAGCCCTCTGTTTTCATTTCGTTCTTAACATCTGTGGTGGTGGTGGTTTTGCAAGTGGCAAGCAATTGATTTGCAGATTGAATCGCAGTACCATCTCATTTTTTGATGTGCAAGAAACACCTATCTCAAGGTCGAGTTGTTTTTAATGCCTCCAAGGTGTTGTTAGATTTCAGACTTGTTTTCAGAAATTTACTAAGGAGATTATTGATTTCATCTTTATTTTATTTTTTTCATTATTGAAGTTGAAAGTTCTCCAATATATATGGTTTGGGCGGGTTAGGAAAGGAGCAAATAAAGATGCAAAAGCAAGGAAATTAGCTTTCCAACATCGGATTGAAGCTGTAAGTATCAATGCTCATGAAAACCCAGTAACTTTATGACTTTCATTTTATATCGTCGGTTGTTAATTTTGGGTATTGACTATTTGTTGTTCTTTACTGTTAGGTTGATCCAAGATATATCGATATGGCCAAAGTTTGCATTTGTATTATGAAGAGTGGTTTATTGAAGTTGTCGGCCAGCCTTTCTTCTACTGGTGAGTGAAATTCAGTAATTTTGTCAGTCTTGGGTTTGTTCCATAATATCAGCTAGTATTAGATTTTTCATTTTTTTCTATAAATTATGTATAACAGAATAGAATTTGTTAATGGGAAAACAACTTTTTAAGTGAATGACAGGACAAATTTGTTGGTTGTTGAAAAATTACTTGGGTTCGTTCCATAATATCAGCTAGTATTAAATCCATAATATCACCATACCCTAACCTGAGAACCTAGAACATCTTCATAACATAATCGAACAACACCCAAATCATCCACCAGAAACATCATTTTCTTCTTCTATACTTCAATTTCAAGCAAAACAAGTACAAGAACTCAATCTTTCATTCTGCCAGACCCTTGAAACCAATAGCTCCAACTTGAATTCAGGCTACCCACTAATTGAACCCATCTTCACGACTTCATAGTAACATCATTACCTTCGTTTTCATCTGAATCATCAAACCCTAACCAGTTCCATCAAAACCCATTACAGATGCAATCATCACAAATCCAACTCCCTTTATTTCTGAAATCGACAGCAACAATAACTTCAATTTCAAGTTCATCTTATCAGTATTCTCACCCTAATCGAACCTGAGCTTTTCCATCTCTCAATTTCGTGTTTCTTCTGTGGATTTCACAGATTCTTCTTCTTTGGCTGCAGAGAACAATGGAGAAGAGAGAAAGAGAATTATTTCTCTGGGCTTTAAAAGTGGAATGGCTATTTGCACCCACTGTGCTTGGATACATCCACCCATTGGCAGCCCCTTAACCTTGGTTGGGCTCCAGATAGCACCCGCCTGTGAAATGCCCGTGACACCCGTTTTGCGCATTTTTCCTCTTCGTTTGCTTCAAATGACTCCATTGCACCTAAATACTCAAAATCAAACATAAGATACATAATTCACATGAAAACTCGCAAAGAAAGCATAAATACTAGATATAAAATTAGGTGTTTTAGACACCTATCAAATTCCCCCACACTTAGACTTTGCTAGTCCTCGAGCAAATCAAACAAAACAATTCAAAAGAAATACATACAACTCCGTGTCGTCGAGGCTACGGTCACTTTTAGCATAAATAACAAGCCTTTAAACCCCTAGGTGTCCGTAGTGGACGAGTTATAGTCTCGTGAGGGTTTACTAGAGATATACCCACAAAACCTATTTTACCAACTTACTAGTTCTCCGAAATGATAGCATCCAACGCGCTAAGAAGACATAGAGATTCTGCACACTAGTCATAAGAAGTTAGACACATAAATGAACACAATCTCATTCTTAAAAGTTGAGAGAGAAATAACCATCCCTTCTCGAAAGAAATTCGGGTTCGGAGTGATCGAAAGTCTCGACTCTGCCTCACAAGAAAGGGTTTTATGAAGTTGCTCTCAATAATAAACAACTTTTTTTATGGGTCACACATGTGTCCAGGTAGGAATGAAGAGAGAATCCTGCGACACGTTGAATGGTAGGAAGGCAAAAACCCTCCGAATTGTTTTGAAAACCCACATCTTTTATACATTTTTGAAAACCCATTTTTCTGACGATCTCTAAGAAAGGAAATCAACCACTTAACGAAGGTGGGAATATGCTTACTTACCTCGTTATCTGTTCGGCGTGCAGCTAGCACCACTCTCACAGCATCCATAGAAACGTCTTCGGTCTTCAATCGGTGTCTTCATCTTCGTCTTCGGTCCTCAACTCTTGATGATAAATCTCGAACTTCGTAGAATCTTGACAATGTGATTCTTTCCTCTAATTCCTTGTTGCTTGAAACTTCTTTATGGATATTTCTTCTTCCATTGGCTTTATTGAAAGAATACAAAACTAAAAACGAACTATACAAACCCAATATATATATATATATATATATATATATTTTTTTTTTCTTTCATTTTTTTTTTTTAATAAGAAATAAAACAAATACAAAATAAAAACGAAATAAAACAATAAAACTAGTAATGAACCTAAAGATTTTCTCTTGTCTCTTTTTTTTTTTTTTTTTGTTTGAGAGAAGAGAAAAATAAAATACAAATAAGATACTAAAAACGTAAGTACAAAGGCCATGGTGTAAGTACTTTACCGCTTGATTCTTCACAACTTGTATGTCTTGATATCATAAACTTCTCAAACTCTCATCCTTATAATCTTTGCTCTTATACAATAGTCTTCAACTTGTAAAAATTCTGCTCCTTGTCTTGTTGCTTTACTTAAATTTGAAATCTGCTCATTTCTGTACCGTTGCTTGTAAACCTTAAAGGTCTTCAACTTTCCTTCAAATTTGTGATGCTCCTCTTGTTGATGATGATGGTGTTTCTATGGACCTGTTGGTGTAGAGAGAGATAAGGTGGATGGTGCTAACTGCGAACAAGATTACAAGTGGTATGTAAGTTAGCAATTCGATGTCACCATCATGATTGATAAAAATAGCACTCAAGAGATCAAAATAGTGCTTCTATGGTGGGAGGTTGGACAGCTCACCATTACCGCCGAAATTTACGTACGGTGACACACACTCTAAAAGCACATATTTAGACAGGTACAAAGAATTGAAGGTCGGTGCCTCACATTATGTAACATGGGTAGTCTCCACTATAGGGGACCACTACTCTAATACCGAATTCGATCTGCACCTTATTTGCCCGTTGGCATGGTTAAATCCAACTTTAACTCTCATACAATTAAGAAACCCAATCATGTTCTCTGTCATCTCTAAGTTCAGTCACTCTTATGAGAATCTCGATGTAATCTTAGCGACATGTATACTATGTGACTCTAAACTAACCACAAGTTAGAGTTTTTTATTCACTAATTTACACAAAAGTTGAAAAAATTTGAAAAATTTACAACGCAAATGCTGAACCACTCCCCCACACTTAAACTTTACATTGTCATCAATGTAAATTGAATTGTCCAAAGAAAGTCAGGGTGGGAAATCACAAAATAATTTGCGACAAGAAAAAAAAACTAAAAACAAGACAAGAAAAAGATAAAAACAAGACAAGAAATACAAAACCTATGGGTTGCCTCCCATTTAGCGCTTGGTTTAAAGTCGTCAGCCCGACTGTATCCTTGCAAGATTCATTCCCCATATACCAACAATCTGAAAAGTTGGGGATCCTTCCATAGAACCTGTTTTGCAAACACTAGCTTCGCACAAATATTAGTAATATAAAACAGAAACGAAGCTATCAACCGATAAAAGCTTCCCCCACACTTATTCTTGTCCACACTTGTAAGTGTATAAAGAATATAGAAGTCGGGTACTTCCACGGTTTCTTGTTTCAAAACCTGCATAGTATAAGAATCAAGTATCTCTAATGGCGGAAAACGAGAAATAAAGTCATTCAACAATATTCTCGAAGCACATACATTCAAACCAATAAGAGGTAAAGGAGAAGAACCAATAGGCAAAGGGTTAGACAAACCTTGCACAATCTCTTGTATCACGGAATCCTCTTCATCCTTGAAAAACTCAAGTGAATTATTCACCTCTTGTATATCATGGTCCTCTATCAAACCTTGCAACCATTCTTCGTCCGTTTCTGCCTTAACTAAAGTCTCGACATAAACATCATCATTACAATCATATGCAAGCTCAATTGGGTCTTCCACAATATTGGTCATACCGGTCTCATTCTCAACACACTCCTTTTTGTTGTAAGGCACATACTCTTTTGCGGATCCAAATTTTATTATAAGAAACTTTTTTAGAACACTCGAAAATGCATCATCCTCAAGCTCCACCCTTTGAATAGGCTCTTGATCATTATTAAGATCAATGCTTGAGTAATCTACACAAGTGTCGACATATTCCTCTTCGTCTTCATCTTGATCCCAAAAAGACTCCATTGTACACTCCTCGGGGATGTCACCATGAGTTGTTTCAAGCAATGTATCATAATCACCGTCACTATCATAGTCAACATAAGATTGGTCCTCGCTGAATTTAGTGTTTCTAATCTCGAACTCATCCTTTTGAATAGGTGAATGATCATTATTACGATCAAGAGTTGAGTTAGCTACACAATTATCAACGAAAGTGCCCAAGGATTGGCCTTTTTCAACATTAGCATCAATCAAATATTCATCACAAACCATATGCATATTAGAATTATCCATATCTTCCTTGCATTGATCAATGCCTCTTCGCAAGCTCCTTCACGAAGTTCTTGGAGTTGCTCGTTTGTAGTCTCTTTAGCTTTTTGAAATTCTTCTTGTAAAAAGTTGGAAACTTTGTCTATAAAGTTGGAGACTTTTTGTTCACGAGCATAAGAATCCTCCCATCCTTGTGGTTGTTCACACACATACCCGCCATAAGGTTGTTGAGGAAAACCATAAGGTTCCATGGAACATTGGTCATAACCAATGAATTGGTTTTGATTATACTCCTGGAATTGGTAGTCGTCATATTGTTGAGATTGTTGAAGACCGTATCCATCCATGTAGTATGCTCCTTCCATGAGAAACAAGCACCTGAAATAAAATTCTCAAACCAAGGTTAAAACCCAGAAAATAAGAAAAATAAAACAAAAACTAAAAACAAAAATAAGAAACCAAAAACAAGTGACAACCGCTGCCTCCCAAACAACGGCGCCAAAATTTGATCATTTGTCGTAGGCGTCAAAATAAATTACACTTTCTTACTACTCAAAATATATAATGAAGCAAGGGCAAGAAAGGATCGTTCCCACAGAGAGGTCTAGGTTGTCAAATTGTTTCGGTATCTTATAAGTAACACGGGGGATTTTCTGATTTTTATAAACGAAAATAAAATAAAAGCAAAACAATAAAAAGTAAACACGCAAATCAAGGATGAGAAAGTATTGGTCATGGATTTCGTATTCAATCACAAGCATGTTTTCAACACAATAACTAGAATTGATATTTTAATCTCAACTTTTATCAAAGGCCCTAGAATACCTTGATCGCAAGAATATCCCGCTAATCTCCTCTTGTCATCAACAAACACATTAAAAGATGCGAATATGAATTCTATCTAAAAGAACAACCCAACGTGTAAAAGCACTAATCAAGTTTAATTCCCTAGATGCATTAGGTTCTATGAAATCAGGCCAATCAAAGCAATCGAACGTGTAAAAGCACTAATCCGATTTAACAAAGGTTATGGTTCACATAAGATCATAAGAATATATCACTACAAACTATAATCTTATTTATGCTACTTGCAATCAGGAATTATCACTTTTGCGTATAATAACCCTAATCTAGCAATAAAGATGAAAGCAAACTCAATCGATTCGCGACTCAACTAAACAAGCATTCAAATCATGTAACAATATTAATGGTGAATCATAAACGATAATATGAGAGAAAACTAATTTATTGCACAAAATTTCATGTTTGGAAATCCAACTAATTCATAACCAAAAGAAAACTCTAGCTCATATTCATGGAGTTCATAACAAGAAGAAAGAGAAAAGACTTAATGGTTAAACCCTAGAAAACAAAGTAGAGGCAAAAAGATAGATAAAAGATAAAAGATATCCCAATTAGGTAAAAGTCTTCTCTTTTTATATGTTTCTCAATTTCCATAAAGGATACTCCTTCCAATATTAGGTCTTCTCAAAACCCATCTCCAAGTGGTCCACCAAGCCCATATGTGAGAAATACCCATGTAAAATTACGTCCAAAAACCGGCGCCGGAAAATTGGTATTATGGACGGAAATCGGTCGGAAAAGTCACCGGAAAATGGCTCAGGTGACCGGCAAAGTCCGCCCGGCCACCGGTCAACGAGTCGGATCGGCCAGGTCAACTCAGTCAACGATCCAACTCGGGTCAACCAGGATGAGTCAGCCCCGAGTCAGCTATTCAGGTGAGCTAACTGGGCTGACTTGGTTGAGTTGCCATGGCATAAGCCATTTGTGCAGGCCAAAGTTGTGCTGCACAATCATTGCACTTCCAGCCATAATGGCTGCTCCTTCTCACTAAATTCTAAAGCTCAGTTCAATTCCACGCCCTTTCAACAGCCAACAGCTCCAGCTGCATTGCATAGCTCCCAAGCTGCAGCTTCTCCCAATGCATTGCAAACTCAAACCCACCAGACCTGTATTAGCCTGCAACACCAGTATCAACTTCCAACACCTGCATCTCTCAGCATCTCAGGTCCTCAACTCCATTGCCATTACACCAGAAACAACAACAGCACGAGCTGCGGCGATAGATCTCATCTAACTCAGTTCATCCCTGGCTTCAATCTAGTTACACATCCACGAACCACCCAAGTCACCAGCCAATCTTCTTCACAGACCACCTCTTGCAGCTGCAACAACACCAATTTATCTTCCCTGCAACCTCAGACAACTCCCATCTCAGTTCTTGGTCTGCAACTCAATTCCTCTCTAGACCACTGCATTGAATCCCATCACAAATGTAGCTGCATTCGCCAGAACCCATTCCATTAGCTTCATTACCAGCCATCTCAACCTGCAACCTGAGCTACAACCACAGTGTCACCAGCAACAACAGCATCATCTCAACTCAGCCTACCACATCCATTCTGCACCAGCTCAAGGAAAAGAACAATTTCTTCCCTGCATATATTCTCCAACTCAAATGCATAATTCGACACACAAACCAAACCCATCGTCAGAACCATTCATTTCCATATTCTGCAGCTTTCTTAAATCCTCTGAGATGATCACAGTTCAGCTCCAATAACCAACCAGAAGCTGCCTAGCCATTGCTGCAACAACAACACCACTTCTGCCTCAAGACTATTACCACCACCTGACACCACCTGCATCTGCATTTTCAATACCAGTTCAAATCCATGTTATGTGTGTTTCTCGGCTTCGGGATTCTCGTGATAAAGACTGCAATTCTGGGTTCCATTCTTCCATTCTCAACTTCCCAGCAACACCAGCTTTACTTCATGCCTGCACAACCCCATATGCATATACCTTGTAATCTCAGCTGCAACCACTGCAATTCAGTTCCATTTCAGTTCAATCCACCAACTTCTATCTCCACTTTCTGCAGCTTCTCATGTTCATGACTGCCTTATAACTTCATTTCAACACCAACTCCACAACTAACTGGCAGCAGCAACATATCCGCATCGTTACCATCACCCACTGCACTTGCAACTTCATAGACTCATCAGAAACCCATTGCATCTTGTTCATTCAGTTACTATGTACCTTCCCTGGAACCAGCTACAATCTCAAGCTCCACTCGCTCTCCCAACTACATTTGTTTGTTGTCCTCATTGCCAATCTCAGACCACCAACAACAGCTTATGAACTTCAATTTCTTCTCTAACTTTGACTGCAGAAACTCCATTTTAGCACATAACATCATGTCCTTCAATTCTGCCTCAAAGTCTCCCCTGTAGCTCACTTCCCAATTGCAGTCCCATTCATAGCCTCACTGTAATTTCATTCCACCATATCTTCTCTGTGACTCCAATTTCACCATACCCTAACCTGAGAACCTAGAACATCTTCATAACATAATCGAACAACACCCAAATCATCCACCAGAAACATCATTTTCTTCTTCTATACTTCAATTTCAAGCAAAACAAGTACAAGAACTCAATCTTTCATTCTGCCAGACCCTTGAAACCAACAGCTCCAACTTGAATTCAGGCTACCCACTAATTGAACCCATCTTCACGACTTCATAGTAACACCAGTACCTTCGTTTTCATCTGAATCATTAAACCCTAACCAGTTCCATCAAAACCCATTACAGATGCAATTATCACAAATCCAACTCCCTTTATTTCTGAAATCGACAGCAACAATAACTCCAATTTCAAGTTCATCTTATCAGTACTCTCACCCTAATCGAACCTGAGCTTTTCCATCTCTCAATTTCGTGTTTCTTCTGTGGATTTCACAGATTCTTCTTCTTTGGCTGCATAGAACAATGGAGAAGAGAGAAAGAGAATTATTTCTCTGGGCTTTAAAAGTGGAATAGCTATTTGCACCCACTGTGCTTGGATACAGCCACCCATTGGCAGCCCCTTAACCTTGGTTGGTCTCCAGATAACACCCGCCTGTGAAATGCCCGTGACACCCGTTTTGCGCATTTTTCCTCTTCGTTTGCTTCAAATGACTCCATTGCACCTAAATACTCAAAATCAAACATAAGATACATAATTCACACGAAAACTCGCAAAGAAAGCATAAATACTAGATATAAAATTAGGTGTTTTAGACACCTATCAAACACCTCTTGCAGACTACATTCTTTCAAAGAGGATATTTATTGATAAGAATTTCTCAGAGTTTGGAGGTAGTGTTTTTGCTGCGCTTGATTACCTAACTCATTAGATTATACAATTTATACTAGACTAATTCCTGACAGTAGTCGATTTCTTTTGAAAGTAAGATCAATTTTATCCATTAAGTATGAAGACCTGAGATAACTGTAATTTATTTTGTTTCAATCTCATTTTCTAGCTCTATGCATTTTTGTCGAGTGTTTTAGTTTAGGCGAATGTTTTTGGAAGTTTCGGCATCAAAGGACAGTGATTGAGACGGTGCGAATGTTTCCTTCAGAATCCAAATGATTGTGAAGTGTCTGTTGACCATAATCCATCCGTGTATCCTTTGTAGGGTATGGTTACTTAGTAAATGGTATTTCAAGCAGATAACTTTTTAAGTTTTCATGGGTATTACTAATGCACTAACTTACAGGGGTGAAAAGCCAGCAGCTGCGAAACCCATTTACACCAATAACTTGGAGTCATTTGCAGCAATGACTCGAGAACCTCCCACTACAACTTAAAATGTGTTTAGGAGTCTAAATTTTGACTCATGAGTACAAACAATTTGCCAAGTGGGTTACTTCCGGGGATATGAATAAGAGGTTACTTTTAGGGATCAAGCATTTCCGCCGACTGTTTCAATTACATTACATCCGATGCACAAAAAAAAAAGAAAAAGAAAAATCAGAATCCCAACAGGAGATTGGGCTTGTGGACCTTTAGATATTTACTTTTCCGGACGGCTAGATGTTTATTTTTCCACTCTATTCGCGCCCTAACGCTGTCTCCATGGTTCTTTTTAGCATACTTGCTCAACTGCTTTGGTTTAGCAGTAATCTTGTTCCCTGCCTTTTCTTGTCTTTCCTCGCAATGTAATTTCCTTTTAGCAGCTCCAATTTTGGGCTCTTGAACTACATCACCTTGTTTTTCCCGATCTTGATAAGAAAGGTTCTTATACATATTGGTCCCTGGTATCTTTCTCACCCTAAGCCTGAGAATGCATCTTTCTCTCGGTTCAACAACTTCAACCAGAGAACTTGGAAGTGGTTCGTCTTCAAAATCACTACCAAATAAACGATCATACAAGTAACGTTTTTCATCAACTAACTCACCCCCTTTTGCCATGATTTCACTAGAGAAGAATAAGAAGCAAAAGAATAATACAACAAAGAGAAAACCCTAGCTAGACTTATGAATAATCAACCAGAAGAAAATAAAGCACTGCAGAATAATGTTACAGGTTGAGACCACCTTGCAATAGTATTTGTAGTGTTACTGAATACAATATTTAGAAACTAGCTTCACCTTCTAAATCTTAGCTGCCAGTATATGTTCTGGTTTCCTAAGTTAGGACGGCAAGTGCTAAATAACACCCGAGTTTTACCGGCTGGACCAGCCAGAGGTGCAGAGTTCAGTCACATAACATAACCGTGTGAAACTCACGCGGTTCGAAGTGGATTAAATCGGATCGGTCAAACCCGGTCAAAGCAAATCAAACAGTTGTTTTGGTCCCCCGTTGATTTGTAGGCCCTTCCCGCTTTCCTTTCTTCTCTCTCCTTCTGCTTCTTCTTTCTCTCTAGGTCTATGGCTAACCCTCAGATTCAACCTTCACTGCTGGTTTTCTCAGGTCTTACACATGATAATCTTTTGATTCTCTTAATTATTGCAGTTTATTTTGATTTTTTTGTGTTAATTTCTGGTGAGAATTTTATGAAATTGTGTCAGGTGGAACTGCATTTAATGGTGTCGTTCCTGTTTCTGATGACGGAGGAAGTACATACTGCACAAATTGTTTCGTCTACTTGGTAATTTTAATTAACAAGTTTGATGATGTTTGATTGAATTGAATCGATAGATTGTTTAAGATGATAGAAAGTGATTTTGTATATGTAGTCCAGCTGTTGGAGACATTGATTAGATCGAGATGTTTGAGATTGTCAGATGAAATCACTTCTGAAGCTCTTTCTGTATGAAGATTGCTTGGACACCGCTTTTACCTCTTGATGGAGCACACGCTAGATCAGAATGGTACTACAATCTAATCTGCCTTTTCCCAATTCAAAACTAGTCTGTGTTTGTTTGGTTTGGAGCTTGAATTAGGTATGATGAGTTTATCCTCCACTTGATGTGTACTCAATTTGATGCTTAATGGTGCACATTTTTCGTCTTAGTTTTGGAAAGCCTAACCCTCTTATGATGCTGCTTTCACTTTTTCCACTTTGACGTGGTAAGGATTAAAATTAAAATAAATGTCATTTTGAGCCAGGTTTAGGGTTGTACTCCTTAGACTGTTACTATTGGAATAATTGGGAGGAGTTACCGTTTAGAAAGATCTCTTTCTTCACTGGTCAAAGAATGTAAAAATCACAATCTGCTTCTTGGTTGGCTTTTTAGATTGTAATGTTTTGAGTAGTCATGTTTAGATAGATTGAGAAAAGCACGTGATAAATGTTCCCTAGCATTATTTGTTTTCTTCGGTCGTTTTTATGAATTGGTGTTATCAAGTCAAATCATGTCTTTAGATTCTTATTTTTGGATTTCTGTTATTGATTTGCTAGGTTCTGTAATGGTCGGGCTGTTGAATTAGTGTGCTGAGTTCAGAATTTGACACGTATGATATTGTTGAAGGAGAGAACTCTCTATAGAATGGTGTATCAAAACCCTATGGGGAAACCACCAGAGCCTTTTTGGCTTATTTCCAAAATCATGTATCCAGTGTTCGACTTCAGTTTAAAAATTGAATGGAAGTTGTAGGAGATCCACTTTTAATACCTCCTTGTTTGAGTCTCTTGCTTGATGCCTGTAGTTATTTTTTCAAATGTGTTCTCATTTTCGATTTCCATTGCAATTGCGCTCAATGACATGTCCTTCTAGTTAGTAGATTTTTGCTTCTTCAAAATTTTGACCCTAATATTTGACGCTTTCTGATAGTTGTCACATTACACAGATCCTCCGTTGGGCAACTGAATTGTTTTGTTTCAGCAATGGAAGGTATTATTTTCTGCTTGGATGGATCAAACTCAAATTATGCATTTACATTTCATAAATGATACCTTGCTGTTTTGCTTTTACATATCATTATTATACAGGTCTTCTCCACTAAACCTAGGGGAGGTGGTTGACTTGGCTATGGAGTAAGAAAATCTATGAAATCAATTTCAGTTTTGTTAGGAGGTGGATTTACACTTAATGGACCGAGAGAAGCTCTATGGAGGAATGATTCATGGGAATTGTGATAGATGACCGAGAGAAGCTCTATGGAGTAAGTTAATGTGGTCTTGATTTAATGCTTGGGTGGTAAAATGATTCCCTTTTGTGAGGCAGCAGATTACTTTGTATAGAGTCTAGAGACACAGATAGTGATAGATTTCAGGTATTAGTAGACTCATTGCGTACGGTTTGCTAGTGACCTAGTTCCCCAATTGGATGTTACCACAAATGGGTTCTTTAATTCCTCAATTGGTGAATTGCATTTCTTTATGTCTATATTATATAAAATTTATCTTATCCCTAAGTCAGAAAAGTCATTTTCTGTGCAGCCAAGTCAGTATGTGAACGCCCTGTTGGTTCCCAAGGATGGTCAAATTCCAGTAGATGTTCAAAGTTTTTCTAAGCAAGGTATCTTTCACGTGGTATTGTACACTTAATTTTCAAACTGAATTCGTAGTTACTACATAACATCCATGCGCCTGCCATACTCATCCTTTTGGAACAGTGTAATTGCAACGTAATTCATGTTTTTGCAACTTCTGCCTGGTTAATTTACTAGCGAGACAGTATTTCATTCTTCATGGAGCCCTTTTTAATGCTTTTAAAACCTTAAATAGATTTTCTGCTTGAATTACTTTGGTCCATTTATGTATTGTCAAGTCCTTCAGTTATTGATATGGGTAGAAAGTAGGTTTTCTGAATTATGCTGTTTTCTTGGTTGTATATTTGATGTGTTCGGAAGAGTATAACAATGTGGTCGTGCCGGAGTGGTTATCGGGCATGACTAGAAATCATGTGGGCTTTGCCCGCGCAGGTTCGAATCCTGCCGACCACGCAGTCTTGTTTTTGCAGCTCCTCTTGGTTGTGATAATGATAATTGCTGCACACAGGATTCATGAGTGAGATGGAAAAGCTGATTTGATGTATAACTCAACAAACTTATTTCGGGGATCACTTCGCTTGAAGGTATGTTCAACGTAACAGTATCCACTTATAATGCCTTCTGATGTATTTTAGTCACTACTTTCTACTTACTAGTGGATTGTTTTATATATTTCCTTTCCAAAGTTTCTTATATTTTCAGTTCTGAAACTTCCAGGTTATACATCCAGCACATTCTTTTTCCAGAGAGCAGTTTGTAAGTATTTAGTATAAGAGAAGGATAAACATAGATATATCAAGAGGAAAAATTCATATGTAGTTACATTTCTTCTTATGCAGTTGGGTAGGAGGCTTCTATGGCAATACCACATAGACCTTCATTAGCATCAACATCTCTCTGCATCCTTATGTATCCGTCCTCACCCCATGAAGTTCCCCATGAATTCTTCACGAGCCAATACTTAGTTCCATCACTATCAGTTCCTGTGAATACCCCACTTGAGTAAAATTGAAAGTCCTGGCCACTGGCATCAATGGCAACTGAAACAGGTTGCTTTGAGACGGCTTTCAGTAGAGATGCCTCGTTGTTGGCTGGCACATTTTCATAACCATAGGCAGCATGGGTGTCCGCCTTCTTAGTGTTGCAGCTTCCTGTAAGCACCCGGATTTGGCGCAGACGAAGAAGCAAGAATGGGGGCTTCGGATAATACAAAACCGAAGCCACCATTGACGATGACATGGCAAATATGGGTTGCCCCGTAAAGAATGATTAGTGGTTGTCTAAATAAACCTCATTATAAACATTCCCTCTGCTTATCTTTATATTCTCTGTCAACTACACTGCATTAACACCTGTTGCAGAGTACATTCTTTCAAAGAGGGTGACTTATTGATAAGAATTTCTCAGAGATTTCAGAGGTAGTGTTTTTTTGCTGTGCTTGATAACCTAACTCATTACATTATCCAATTTATACTAGACTAAATCCTGGCAGTAGTTGATTTCTTTTGAAAGTATGATCAATTTTATCCATTAAGCATGAAGACCTTGAGATAACTGTACTTTATTTTGTTTCCATCTCATTTTCTAGCTCTATGCATTTTTGTTGAGTGTTTTAGTTTAGGCGAATGTTTTTGGAAGTTTTGGCATGAAAGAACAGTGATTGAGACGGTGCGAATGTTTCCTTCAGAATCCAAATGATTGTGAAGTGTCTGTTGACCATAATCCATCCCTGTGTATCCTTTGTAGGGTATGGTTACTTAGTAAATTGTATTTCAAGCAGATAACTTTTCAAGTTTTCCTAGGTATTACTAATGCACCAACTTACAGGGGTGAAAAGCCAGCAGCTGCGAAACCCATTTACAGCAATAACTTGGAGTCATTTACAGCAATGACTCGAGAACCTCCCACTACGACTTAAAATGTGTTTGGGAGTCTAAATTTTGACTCATGAGTACAAACAATTTGCCAAGTGGGTTACTTCCGGGGATGTGGTACAAAATGGCGTAACCAAGGCTGATTCAAATGCAGCTGCTTAGAAAAGCGAAGGTACTCTAAAGGATTACTAACCTGTAGTGTTGTGCAGGGAAATTTGCTATTTCTACACTCACTGTTGTATTCAGTATTTTTTCGGGATTATTAGCGAATCGTTCCGCAATTTTACGTATCCGAATCCCGAACGATACGCCCGCTTAATTCGCCACAAATTCTTTAGCTTTTTACGTTTTTAAAGGCCCCACTTTTGGGGTTTACCGCTCTCCAGGCATACACGACCTAATATTAGAAGCGTTGTTGTAATTTTATGAAATAAAATGAAGAAAAAATTTGAAGGTGAAGGTGAGAGAGATCTCAAACTCTTTGACCAAGCATCTAAACCACTATACCACGTCCTCTTGGATAACTAATGTTGTATATATTATTAATATCATCATATTAATTTTATTTTTTCTTTAAATAACTCACACATGTATGCATAAAAATTGGCCTACGACCTTATAAATATAAATTATTTAAGATATATAGACTCAATTTTAGTCGAACTCACATTTATAAATCGAATTATACACGCGGTATGCCGTTCCGATTGCGGACGAATCACGTCCCGTAGACCGAATCTTCCTGTCATCCTTTGTTGGACCATGCTCATTGGATTAAAAAACCACATTAAACATACCATGAGTTGTAGCGCCTAGGCTGATATACCGTACGTCAGAAAGCAACAATGTGGCTCATCTGTGGCAAACTTGCAACCGTCAGAGACCAACAAAACCATCCCCTTCTTTAGCAAGCCAAACCATTTTTGAGGTCTATCCATTCCATAAGGCGCCAACAAGCTCAATGTCTACCAAAAACCCGGCTTACTTCATATCTGGACTTCACTATTTGGAATTTCTGGCGGGAATCAAAAAAGAAAGAGCGGGAATTGGAAATGATTTTGCGCCTTAAATTTCAAATTTCCCTCCTTTTAGGTCCCAATAATTACCAACCAAGAGCAAATTCATATTCACGCTGGTAAAACCAAAACAGATTTTGCGCTTTCTTTTGAAAGTAAAATCAGTTATCCATTGAACATGAATACCTTGAGATAACTACAGTTTATTCGTTTACATCTTGTTTTCCAGCTCCATGCATTTTTCTATGGTATCGTAATTTAGGTGAAATTTTTGGAAGAAGTACATCGATTTTTAGTTTGCAACATAATCCAAAATGTGAAGTGTCTCATAAACCATTTTTGGGTATTACTAATGCACTAACTTATAGGGGCAAAAAATCAGCAGGTGCGAAACCCATTTTTGGGTTTAAGTAGCATAGTTGTTTACTTTTGAAATCCAATTTTTCTGACATATTGTTATTCTGGTCTTAGGAATTTTATTCTATCAAGAAATGTGGGAAACGGTAGGTGATGACACTGTGAGTATGGTACAATGGTGATGACACTGTGAGTATGGTACAATCGTTTTTTACTAGTAGACATATGCTTAAGCAATTAAACCATAATTTTACTAGTCTGATTCCTAAGACCACTAACCCCAAGATTGCAGTGAGTTTCTGCCAATTAGTCTTTACAATGTAGCTATAAAATTATTTCGAAAGTTCTAGCTACTAGGCTTAAAACTCTTCTTGATAATCATCACCTTGTTTCAAATTAAACTGCATTCTTATCCGGTAGGTTAATTACATACAATATAGTTATAACGCATGAGTTAATCGGTTCTATGAGAAAGTGTAGGCCTGAAAATGGGTGGATGGCCATTAAGATAGACATGGCCAAAGCCTTCGATCGTGTAGAGTGGAGTTTCCTGATTGCCGCTCTTGAAAGATTAGGGTTTTGTGAAGCTTGGTGTGAAATGATAAATCAGTGTGTTTCGATAGTAACAACCTCCATAATGCTCCATGATATCCCGGGTAGTGTTTATAGTCCTCAACGTGGCCTTAGGCAAGGGGATCCGTTATCCACGTACCTTTTTATTATCTGTATGGATTTATTCTGTCGTTCCCTCATTGTTGCGGAACAAGAAAACAAAAGACATGGTTTCAAAGTTAACAATAATGTTTCTCTCATCTCACACTTATTTTTTGCAGATGACTACTTATTTTTTACTAAAGCTAATGCAAGAGAAGCAAGACAACTAGCTTATATCATAGACCAATTTAGCATTCATTCAAGTGAGTCTGTAAATTTTGCTAAATTCGAAATAGCCTTTAGCCCCAAAGTACCAAATTCAGTAAAGAATGGCTTTGAGTGATAAGTTTTTAGGAGTACCCCTTATGCTTCAAAGAAATAAAATGCTTTCAATGGTCTTCTTGATAATTTTAATGGTAAGTTAGCAGGTTGGAAATCAATTTTTTTTGACCAAGCTGAAAGAACTATTCTAACTCAATCTGTTCTCAGCTCCTTAGCTGCGCATCAAATGGCTCTTTTTCCTATGCCAACTAAATTAGCAGATCGGTTGGATGTTATTCAGATGTGGTTTTGGTGGAATAAAAAGGTCAGTATCCAGAAAATGGAAACACATAGATCAATCAAAGGAGGTAAGAGGTATGGGAATCAAACAATCATTTATCTTTAACAAAACGTTCCTTACCAAGCTGGCATGGAGAATGGTAAATTCTCCTGACGCTTTTTGGGTGAAGCTGTTAGAAAGTAAGTAGTTCTTCAACTCTAATCCACTCCATGACTCTAATACGACTATAGGATCTTAGGTGTAGCTATGTTAATATAATACTTTTATGTCGTCTAATATGAGACAGTTAGTAAACTCATTGATCATGATACCAAACAGTGGGAAAGGAATACATTAGTCGCTTTATTCGACGATAACTCGGTGAATGAGATTCTGAAAATCAAAATTCCATGTCATGATAAGGATAGAATTAGATGGAAACTACTAAAGACGGAAACTTTTATGTCAAAATGGCTTATTAGTGTATTCAAGATCAGAGTGAAGGTGTTATTACAAGCGACCTAAATTGGAAAGCTTTTTAAAAAGTTAAGATTTCACCGAGAATGCACGCTTTCTTTGGGAATGTGTGCAAAAATGTATGTCAACCAGGGACAAGCTCTCCACGTTTGTTTCTAAAAATGTGTGCAAAAATATTGCTAACTCACCTCTTTCACTAGCGATCACGTCATGAGAATGGTGATGATAGTTTGACCCTCTATTAGTATCTTCTTTTATACTCCCTCTATTTTTATAAAGAGATACCATCACTTTTTTAATTTAGCCTATTTTTAAGCTAAAATAAAAAAATGATATAATACGTATCTCTTTTAAAAAACGGGAGTAGTATAGTTTAATTTCTGGTTTTATGAACAATTCTATTTATTTTATCGGTAATTAAAAGAATTTTTTTTTTTCTTGAAGAAAACACATATGATTAATGCCTTCTATTTTATCGACAATTAAAAGAACTTTCTTTTTGTTGAAGAAAACACATATGATTACCCAAAAAAAGACTAGACTGGAGGCACAATGAACCATGAAGACATACCAAGAGCAGCGTATTACTTGTTAAATTTATGATTGCGACAAAAACTAACCGACACAAAATCAAGTAGATCATTATTAGCTTGTCAATTTTGCCTCTGCTCGAATTTTTTTGGTAGAACGGCATCGCATCCAATCATTTTACTTTGCTTGATTGGACTCGATTCTAATGAAACTTCAAGATGCGCATTCAAGTCAAACTCGATGTCAGCCAATTTGAGCGATGGGCAACAAGATGTGGATGTGGATTGTGGACAACTTTTACAAGTCTCCGTAGAAGGTTGTGTGAGTGCGAGTGGTGGTGGAATATTGGAGCTGTTGGTTACTCCGCTACTCCTCCAGAATGAACCTATGTTAAGAAGAAAGAGAAAATTCTGGAAAGAAAGATGATAAACTAATAATTCTGGAAAGAAGAATTTCATGACTTGCTAGAATAGACTTGGGATGTCAAACTTATTAGATGCTAGGGTTGATAAATCTCACTCACGAACAAGAAATATTTATTCAATGCTCAAGCAACTTTCTTTAGGTTTTAGTTTATTTTAAAATGCTCCTACAACTTTTTTAGAAGAGTTTTCAGATATTGAATTTGCAAACCTATAAATTAGAGTGTTGCATTTAAAAAAATTAAAAGTTGTTTGGTCTCTTGTATCTTAACGTAATTTTGGGGAAAATAGAGTCCATAGCTATTTGGTGTGATGTTGTGTAAACCCGATACCGATGAATATAAAATAATTACGCTTTCCGATCTATCTTATAGTATTACACCATGGCATATGCTATTTCAGAGTCACTTATGAGTGAAGCGTCATTACCAATTCTACTATTTTTGTTTTGCAGGGAAGCCCTACTTTAGTTTAGGCAAATTCAAGCGGCTAAACAAGCCGAATAAAGGTCTCTCCCCTCTCTAGAAAGTCGAAACTTCCTAAACAAACTGGGCTGTTCTCCTTCTCCGTTTGTTTAAAATTGATCCCAACATGTGGTTTGTCCGAATATTCAGACCCGCCACACGAACTTGTGTACCATTATTATAATTTTTATGATAGTATTAAATCAAACGATCGCTATTTCCTGCGATCTTTAAAATTTTCTAGGATTTTTTAAGTTTTGTAATGACTTGTTTGCATAGACAGGAGGGTGTTTATTTGTGAATCTTACACACGTTTCAGAGGATCACTAAAAATGATTTACTCTTTTTCTATTGCAAAAATAGTTATTAAAAAGTCAAGAATTTATGAAACTCTAGTGGCAGGGCAGAAATGAAACGTCAAAGTTAAACAAACATATTGTTCCGGTTCAAGATTTAATTAGAAAAATTTACATGCATCCTCTTTCCAATAACTACCGCCCAGGTAAGAACCAGAGATTTAGCTTTGATATCTACGTCTTTATCTGTCTTGAAGATATATGTTTTATCGAAAATACGACCATTTCATTCTTTCCTTAGAACCAACTAACTGAATGAAGCTGGAGTGAAGGCCATATAACTTTTCCCGAGATTGTAAGACCAACATTTAGCTAAATCAAAGAGAGTTTCAAGAAAATGCATGACTTGGCTCTATCTCTTTGAAGATGGATGACTGCCGGTATTTATCAAAATCTTGCTGATTGTAGACCGTGTTTTTCATCTGTAAAGAAATTCTTTCAAAATCCATAAAAATGTGATGATAAACCTTATCGATTGTGGACGGTGTTCTTCATCTGCGAAAAAAATACGCAAAGCACAAGGTTTTGATGATATTGTGAAGTAAGTTAGATTTTGTATAATGTCAAGGTAATAATGTAATTTTAAAAACTAAAGGGTGATCTAGGCTTTTTAAATCTCCTAGACATCCCTTGTCAGGTTACCTAGTTAAATTTGCACCCCTATTTTTCCCAAACATCCCCCGATTATGTGAGTTAATCAAGGTCACCATCCAAATCAAGTCATGGTATATCGATTTTTGCTTCCTTCAACCTGGGATATGCAAGTTTTTCATTTTATAATTTTTTGTTTTGTTTAGATTGCTCATGAATTCTAACTTAGCTATAACATATTTTATTTTGTTCGATGAAAAAATTGCAATTGCTTCATTTGATGGGTAATTTGTTCCTTTTGATTAATGAGCGAATATATTGACTTAACATCCTAGCTTAATTTCGTACTTAATTTTTCAACCATCAGATATAAATGGATGTGGTTGATAATAATCTTTTGTTCCCAAAATCTTATCTTGGCATGGTTATGCTCTTCCCCATCCATTTGCTTGCATCATATGGTGGATAAATTAATCATAAGTTGGGAAGTTAAGGCTATATATATATCCTCTCTCTCTCGTTTGTTTGTTTATGTGTGCGAATTATATATCCAATGTTACCGGTTATTTACTTATAAGTCATTATATTGTATATCGAATTGGTTCCTCAACACGAGAGATGACACAAAAAGACTAACTGCTGTAAGAAACAATCCCAACCGCTGTCAACTAAATCTGTGCATTACAAGTCACAACTTGCATGATTACGAATTAAATGGTGGGTTGTTCACTTGTAATGGGAAAACTAGGTTGGACAGGTGGTTGTGCAATGAAGCAATGGCTGAGTTATATATGAAGAAGAGCAGATGATAGGATTTTTTGGAGGTGTCGGAAGTGTTCTTAATATATCCGACCATGAACTTGTGACTTTTCGGATCTCTTTCGTACCGATAGACCAGATAGAGGAGGCGATGATAACCGCTCGTGACAATGTACCTGGAGCTGGAACTCCTTGAACACAAGATAACCAAGTTAAACCTTTCTCTCTCTTTGTGTTTCATATATCTTAATAGTATGTTTTGAAGCTGAAATATATACATGGAATAAAAAATTTCATGGATATTGTGATGTTGGGTATTAGTTGTTTAGCTATTTTTAGTAAGAGAGTATAATTCTTTTCCTTTACTTAATTGAAGTTGTAAACTCTCTATGTTACGTGGGAGTTGGGACCAAAATGTAAGAACAAGTAGAAAGAGCTTGATTACTAATTTTTTTCTGTCTTGGATGACATTGTGTTCATACAAAAAGAAAATGGTTTCTCAACATTGTTCGTTGTTGTACAAGATAACAACACAAATCTTTTAATGATTTTATGTTATTGAGGAATAATTCCATATGTACTTTTAAAGATTTGTATCATGATTGTTTTGAGAAGATAACTTAGTCTAAGTAACTCTGAGAATTTCAGATAGATAACTGAGGTTAAGAGCTTCTCCAATGGAACGTGTGTGGAGAAAAATGTCTTCGTACACGTAGGATACACTTTCAATTTCCTAAAAATCTTCCTCCAACCCTAACCTCTTTGACCAATGTGTATATGACATGGCATGGTTTTGGGAAGACATCCTCTTGCTCAACCACTTGTTTTAGAGGTTCAAATAGAGGATGTGTACCCATCCTAATCAGCATTTTTAAAAAATAATTAATTTAATTTCTTTAATAATAACTCTAATTACAAATTAACATTTTCTTTTCATCGAGATTTTTTTTCTCCTGTTTTTCACGAGCCATTAGAAAGAACGTTAACTCAATACTTCATCAAGATAATCAATACAAGATTAATCAATACGAACTGATCAAAAGAAAACAAAAGATTAATCAATACGTGAATTGGTTTTGTTCGACTTCTGGAGTTGAGATATATGGCTTTAAGTTCATATTCATAGAACGTATGTCCATGAATCTTGCATTCCTTTAAATTTTATAATTCTTGCATACTATTGTATGTCCAGGCTAAAAATCTTTGTTAAAGATTGTTTGAAAAGCAGCAACTTAGCTTAGAACATCTTAGGAAGTACCTGCAAATTAATATACATATTTTTATATATTGATTTGAGTTCTTTTTGATCTTAGTGTTCTTCACAACCTTGCCATAACTTGACAACAATCCCGCTCACCCCAGCTTCCATTCCAGGCCTCTACTTTTCGTTAGCTCGATAACCAACCACAACAAATCTCCTCTCCAAAATACTCGAGCTAAAAAAAAAACCTAAACTAATTCACCACCACCACCAGTTCACATCAAAAAACCACCAGCTCTTCGTTGTATATTTAAACAAGGATAACTCTTAACCTAGTTTTGGAGAGTATTCTGGTTGTCAAATTTGTTCTCCAACCAGAATAATGGAAGGAAAAATAAATTTTTTGTTATTTTTTCTTATCATAAATTTCGATAAAATCTCTGAATCTATTGAAAATAACAAAATACCAAGACAGCCGGGCAAAGCATAGGTAAAAACATAAGTGGGTTGGAGAGTGATCTTATTTTCCCCTTATATTTAGGAAAATTAGTCGCAATACGGGTTGAAGGATGTCTTCCCATATTGCCACATGTGAAGCTGACCACATTATCATTGGAGAAGCTCTAAGTAACTTTGGTTTTCCATTGAGGAAGTTGAAAAAATATATTACAAGTGTGGATATGATAGAGTTGACGAAAACACTAGAGAAAATAATGTAAGTGTAAAAGAGGAAATCTTGAAATTAATTAAATATGAAACTCACATATATTTAAATATATTGATTTCATTTTCTTACCTTTGCAATTGTAAATATATACATGTAATTTGTGGTTGGTTCTACTAGATGAGTATTAATATATGTTATTAAAAAAAATTAGTTAATAGCACCGTTGAGTGCCTGAGTGACATAATGGGATTTCAAACGCAAATAAAATGGCACATGGAGTTTTAAGAACAAAAAGAATGTAATATTTATGAATTTCACAAAGTTTCCAGTTTTTTTTGATGTTTCACTATACTATTGGCGCAACTACTTTAAAGACAGAAATGATACAACTTCATATCTCATTTATTTCAGTAAACAATCGAAAATTAACTAATATAATCACACTCATGATGTATACATGTTTTCTCACATTTTCAGAAACCCTAACGAATTGCAAATTTTTAATTTATTTCCAATATAATTTTGGTGCTAAATTAAAATTTAAAAATAGTACCATCTTTACCAAGGACGTAAGAAAGACTCCAGGGCGTAACAATTGAAACAAGGATTTATTATGAAAATATATATATCTTTTTTAATGATTTCTTATGAGAGGGGAGATCCACAAACAATATCTCAAATATTTAAACATTGTTATGTTGAAATACATCAACACATCAATGATTAAGATTATTTAGAATATCGTATTTCGTATGGGTATTTTCTGACAACCTAGTAACCCATATGAATTTATGCTTTACTCCCGCTTCTTAATGAAGAAATGAATCTAAGAGAAAAAAAAAGAAAGAAATCGTACGGAATAAATGTTTACTTCATATTCATGATGAATACTTATGAAGAAATTTTTACCCTTGAAGATAATAATAAAAGATTTAGGTAGTGGGTTCTTATTGACGTCAAATTGTTTGTTATTTGACCATGAATTCAACACTTAATCTCGATCAAAAATTAAAAGGTAAATCGTATTAATTTAAAATTTTCTAATAAATCAAAATACAAAGTAATTCTCATGATGATGGGTTTAATATAAATCCTCTAAATCATGTACATATTTTTTGAAGCTCTGGAAAAATTTATATTGGTATATTTAAGGGTGCACATTGGTACGGTTCGGCTCGGTTCTTGCCGAGGCCGAGTACCTGTACCTCCCTAGTCTCAGTTCTTAGTTTTTGGACCGGTATATGTACCTCTGTCCTCGGTTCCGGTACCATTCGTGACAAGTACGGTACCAGGCACGGTTCCGGTACCAGTCGGTACTTTCTGTCAGAATTCCAGACAGATTTTCTTGTCAGTTTTCCAGACAAATTTTTGTCTGTTAAGCAGCTTAAGTACATGTTTTACTGAGCAACAATATATTAAGCAATATCTCAAAGCACAATAAGTAACAACTAACAAGTAGCAATAATACTAGCAAAGCAAAGTGCCAAAGTCTTGAAAATCTGAAGAAAAAAAATAACAAGTAGCAAAGCTGCAGTACACTACAGGTAGCAGAAGCACACATACACACACACAAACAATAGTCTTAACTCTTAAGTGTTACTGTCTTAACAACTAATAGCTGCAGTACTACACACTACACTGAAGAAAAAAAGAATTGAAGTGGTAGTAGTGGTGGTGAAGTGGTTATGGCAGTAGATTGGAAAGAATGAAAAGAGATTTATTCCATGGCAGCACTGGTGGTGGCATTATTGTTGATAGGACCCAGTAACTCTGCAAAAAAAAATTAATAGCAAGTTAGAAAGTTAGTAACTATTACTAAAAAAAAGTAACAAGGAAAAAGATTGGAATGAATGGAATATGTTACCTTCTTCAACTAAAAAAAGTAAAGGAAAAAGATTGGAATGAATAGAATATTTCAATTAACTGTTGTTGTTATTATACCACCATCATATTACTTAAAAAAAAGAGAGCCCATCATCACATCAAGCTATATGCTCAACCAAATGCCCAAACTGGAATGAAATCTGAACCAATAGCAATATTATAGATGTTCTTAGAAGTGTATGTAATAGAAAGCTTTAATGCTACCAATCAATCGATCATGAACCATAAACAAGTTTAAGCAACCAAATCTCAATAACTAAAACTAGAGAGCTCATGGAAGACTAACTCAGTCATACAACAAAGATGTTTCTTCTAAACTAAATGATCAATTAGCTAGCTTATTCCTATATACCAACATCAAAAAGCAATATCCAAAAGAACATCTATAAGATTCATTAGATAAACTGGAACAAAAATCACTTAGAATCAAAAGCAAATCTATTTTTTCCATAAGTAAAGCAAACCCTTCCGAAATATTAACATTCAAATCAAAATCAAAGGTACACCACCTTTAATCTATACAGAAAATTTCAATTTCGCGAAGCCCTAACTTTCAAATTTGTAAAGCCCTGACTTTCAAATTTGGTATATATAGAAAAATTCTACAGAGAAGGAGACAGAAGATGAAGCAAATCCAGAAAGAAGTGATATAACTTATCTTGGTTAACAATTTCTGAGTTGGATGGTTCCTTTCACTTCGTCTTCTCTTAGACGTGATATAACTTACCCTTCATCAAACCCTAGATTAAATTAATCCAAGCAATTGGTCATCAAAATCAAGCTCAAATTAAAAAATTTCAAAGAACCAAGTAGTCTAAATCAAATGATTGAACACAATAAGGATTAAGGAATCAGTAAAATTGGAGAAGAAAAAAACCAAAAAAACTTACAAGAGAAATTTCTTCTTCTTATGGTTTGCTGCTTCTGCAAAAAGACACAAAGTTGAAGAGAAAAAAACTCTTCCCTGTAGATACGAGAGAAAGATCCAAAGAGGTGGTGTAATTGGTGTTCCTTCTCAGAGAGAGAGAGGATCTGCAAAGAAGAAGGAGGAAAAAGAAAATGAAAAACTCTTCTGTTCTGACCTAAGTTTTCTATATATACCACTATCAGATTAAATCCCTAAATCTAATGGTCAGTATTAGTCGGTACAAACGGGACGGGACGGTACGTGACATGAATAAGGTCGTGTACCTGTACCCTCTAAATGCCGGTTCTCAGTTTTTGAACCGGTACCTGTACCCCCTTCCTCGGTTCGGTACAAAACCAGGTACGGTTCCACCGGTTCCGACACAGTCCAGTTTTTCGGCTCGGTTCCTGTGCACCCTTAGGTATATTAGTTTTATCTTTGTTTTTCTGGAATTCGAGCACCTTGAAGGGCTACAAGTTGACTTTTTGTAAAGCTTTATGGTTGAGTAGAATTTTCCTTCTAAGACTTCTTATTTTTCAAAAGTTTTTTTTTATTAGTTTCGTCTAATTAATGATTTGATAGATAGGGTAACCTAATGATAGGGAAATTAAGCTTTTCACTCAAGGTCATAAACATTCAAATCATGGTTGTATAGAAACATAATTGGGAGGGTTAATTTGCGTTACCTCCCCTGGCCAAGATCATAATTAGCGTTAACTCCCCTACAGAAATTAAATTAGTGAAACCTCCCCTCGTTACATTTTCCGTCCAAAGCTGGTTATCCCAGTCAGCAGCTTTGTACACGTGGACCAGTTTTTACACGTGGACTTTGACTTTCCCAGAATACCTCCCCTGGCCAAGATCATAATTAACGTTACCTCCCCTACCAATTTTTACACGTGGGAAAGATTGCATTCCTTTATTTATGAACATTATAGCCACGGTTTGCAAAGATTGCATTCCTTTATTTATAAATGTCTTAGTTCACGAATAAACTGTTTTTAGAACACTACACCAAATATGGGGTTTAGCAAGTCAGATTGGCAACAGCTTAGCAGCTGTTGCGAATTTTCTGTTGCTAATTTCAGTTGCAAAAATTTCGCAACAGTTTGTATCAGTTACGAAACTCGCAACTGTTTTGTTCTGTTACGATTCGCAACAGAATTCAGTTTTACGCGTGCGACTCGTGTGTGTGTTGCCCACACTTTCAAGCTGACTCGGTTTCAGCCTATTCAGATGCTCGGAGTCAGCTTCAAAACTGACTCCTGCTTTATCTGTATCGAGAACACCTCTTTTTTTCTTATCTTCTCCTCTTCTTTGCCTTTCATTATCTTCTCCCTTCCTCTCACGTTCTCGTTTCTAATTCTCTGCTCGTCTCTCGTTCTCTTCCCCCCATTCTACTACCAGCACCATCGTTATCATCAGCGTCATAAACCCCCAAATTATTTTCCCCTTTTTCTTTCAAAACCCCAGAAATCTTTTTCTGTCTGAAGAGCCCCCAATCCCAAAACCTAATGGTCGTCATCGAAACTAGGGTTAGTAGAAAGGGGTTTGTTTGTTTACTTGATATATGTTGATTGTGTAATTGAAATTTCATTAAGTAGGTCAGGATAAGATTAGGGTTTTGAAATTCAAATTGAATTTGATTTTATTACAGGAAGAGATGGGGTTCTAGGTCTACTGTAAAGAGATGGGGGTCCTAGAAACACAATTATCCCTACGGATTTCAAGAAATTGGATCAGAAAAGAAAAGAAAAGAAAAGAAGAGAAAAGATGAAAAACATATCCTATAAATCAGTGATATCATATTGGTGGGTGATTTATTCAATTTCGTTAATCAGTTCTCATAGATTTGTATGTTTTCTATATATTTGCATCTAGGGATTATGACTAATTTGATCGTCAGTGCTGGTCTGGTTTCATAATATTATTAATTCGTGCTTGGTTCAGTTGGTTCTATGTGGATAGTAATCATAGTTACTGGAATTCTTCAGCATGCCACCGAGCTCATGTGGTTTTTGTAAAAATGTCACACATTATAACTGTTCTGCATCTTGTTGGTACTAAATTTTTTTGTCTGTTCAGTTTTCTTTATTTACTTCAAACTTACCATGATATTCAACAAAACCTGTGATGTCATGTGCAACCATTTACCAATATAAATCATTGACATGTATGTTATGTACCTTTCTGAGTTATAATTGCTTGCTGTTTCAGTTTTTCTTTCTTAGAAATTTTATGTTTTTTTGATTTTTAGAGATGTTACTTATTATATGGTTCTTCTGATGGGATGCTTGCAGTTTCTTGCTAATAATTCAATATGGACAAGGAGAAGGTTCACATCAACATTATTGTCATTGGACGTGTCGACTCTGGGAAATTGACCACCACTGGTCACTTGATCTACAAGCTTGGACGTGTTGACAAGCGTGTGATCGAGAGTTTCTAGAAAGAGGTTGCTGAGATGAACAAGAGGTCATTCAAGTACGCATGGGTTCTTGACAAGCTTAAGGATGAATGTGAGCGAGGTATTACCATTGATATTTCCTTGTGGAAGTTTGAAACCACCAAGTACTACTGCTCTTGGACATCGTGACTTTATTAAGAACATGATCACTACTACCTCTCAGGCCGACTGTGTCGTCCTTATTGACTCCACCACTGGAGGTTTTGAGGCTGGTATCTCCAAGGATGGCCAGACTCCTGAGCACTCCCTTCTTGCTTTCGCACTTGGTGTTAAGCAGATGATCTACTGTTGTAACAAGGTATAACTAGTTTCAAATACCATCTTGTTTATATAAGCTAGTTTGCAAATAATAATATCTTTATCTGCATTTGTATGATACCAACTAATATTATTTTCATTTTGTAATAACTGTCTGGATGCCACCACCCCCAAGTACTCGAAGGCTAAATATGATGAAATTGTGAAGAAGGTGTCATCTTACTTGAAGAACGTTGGGTACAACCTAGACAAAATTGCCTTGTTCCCATCTCTGGATCGAGGGAGACAACATGATTGGGTCTCTATGCAATTCGTGTTTCCAGTCAAACGTTGAGGTGTCATCTTACAGTATTTATTCCTATTGTGATTTTGAGGAAGCAATTTTGTGGAGATTGATTACGTTTGTTTGTCATGTACTCTTGACCTGCAGATCATAATAGTGTTGTTATTATCGTTGCGTTCAGCCCTGATGGCACACAATGGTGATCCTTCGATGCATTTATGGGATCTCAGAACTCAGATCCCATAATTTCACAGCTTTAAAACTCTTGCAAGGTAGCAGACAATGATTACGTGTTATATCACTTTGTCTAGTCATTATTGTAGTAAAGCAACTTATATTTTGCTTTCTGATACTGAGTATTCAGATATATTACGCACCATAGAGCTTTCTCTTAGTGATCTAAGTCTCACATGATTGAGCTTTCATGGTATAAATATATTTTTCTAACTTAAGTTCTTTTGGTTGCATTGTAGAAACACGGGCACCATGTGAACTCTAACCTAAGTTCTTTTGATTGTATTGTAGAAACAAGGACACTATGTGAACTCTCTTGAATTGAGCACGTGTTGCAAACAAGAGCACTTGTTCATACTGGAAAGCAGTATTCAACATCTGAGGAAATGAAAGAGGTAGCAGTCCTTGTCAAGTCTCTTACTTGAACCTTTTGTTATGTTCAGCAACTGCGTTTGAGTTTGGACCTATTTTATCTGCTGCAAGTTTGGATCTGCTAGTTATTTAAAGTCAGGGGACAATTGACTTGAAGGCGTTTGATGTAAGGAATTATAATGTACTTTTTTTACAGGAACCATCGTGGTTTGAGGCATTATTGATGTCTCAGAGTCCATGGACAGCTCACCAAGACTGCTGGATTTTCAAGGTTGTTGGTTCTAAATGTTGGCCCTTGATTTCAAGGTACAGGGAAAGTGCTAGTGAAGAAACTCATATTTGTGTCGCCCATTTGCATGGCTCAATAACAAGAAATACACACTTTCATTTGAGTATTTTACTGATCTCTTTGGTCTGAGTTCAGGAAATTTAGATAATTAAGTACTAAGGCTTCCACTTTTGGCTGTGTCCAGGTTTGCTATGAATACATGGCGGAGCAAGGGAATGAATAACTCCAGTCCATACGCCACCACTGCACCACCAATCCTTTATTCCACTACCACCTGTTGTTGCTTTGGTTTGCTAATTTGGCTTCAAATTGTGAATTCATGATCAGGTGCATATGGCTTGTTATTAGCAAATATCAAATATTGGTTTTAGTGAACCCATTTCCTATATAGATTCTAGCTTTACCCTTTTCCTAAATTTAGATGGTTATGTTGGAAGGAGCAAAAGCTACAATAGAGACTGTTGATGCGTTAAGAAGTGGAGCTGCTGCAATGAAGGCTATCCAAAAAGCAACGTAAGTAGATGCTCCTCCTACCACTCTCTCGGAGTATCTTTCTATGTCGTTGCACTAAATTGATGCCACCCTCTCTTATTGTCATATATATATATGTCAGTATCATTACACTCTCTTTTTGGTGCCTTTTAAAGACTAAGAAAAATCTGCCTGTATGATAGTGGAAGCACTTAATTCAGGAACTGCAAGGTAACATAGATGGTCCTTCAACTAGTTATGCACGCTCCACACCTTCGTATCACTTTGTTATCATCTCTGTGTTCTTTTTAATGACACAGTGCTTGGTTTTTAGGATTATGCATTCACATGTCTAGCGAGTAAAATGGTAGCATTCTCATTTTGGATGTTGAATACTAATAGTAAATTGGTTCATTGTTCGTTGTAGATTTTGAGCTTCTTCACTGAAGGTGGCGTGCGACATCTAGCACATTGCTCTTGCTGGTTCCAGTAGAAATGCCTCACAACCCATGGTGACAACTTAAACTTCAACCTTTGGTCATGCCTCGTGCAGCAGAAATGTTCACCTAGGTAGCTGATTTTCGTAGTTCCAAGGAACGTGAGAGTTCTTTTTTCTTTAACTCGTTATGCAAGAACCTTGATATGATACTGAACTTATAGATTTATCCACATGACAATCCTTCATATGATTTTTGTGATGTGCTTGCTTTGTGTATGAGTTCATCATGGTGAATTAACTCTAAGAACACTTTCTTGATACTTTAGTTGGACTAATTGGATTTTCAAATGACAGGGG
This sequence comes from Papaver armeniacum, assembly GCA_023531295.1. Taxonomy (NCBI): domain Eukaryota; kingdom Viridiplantae; phylum Streptophyta; class Magnoliopsida; order Ranunculales; family Papaveraceae; genus Papaver; species Papaver armeniacum. The sequence goes on from JAJJWW010016644.1 coordinate 778,155, forward strand.
AAACTTGATTTTGCTACTGGGAACTCTAATATTGACCAGGTTTTGACCGGTCAAAACCACTATTTTTTTGATGTTACAAAAATTTCGCAACTGCAGCAACTTGTTGCGAAATTTCAGTTCGCAACTGTTTAAAGCGGTTGCGTCCGTCAATTACGCAACTGTTTGAAACAGTTGCGATCTTTCAGCGTCGCAATAGTTCCAAACTGTTACGACTGAGAATCCGCAATGGATTGTGAGACGTTACGAAATATTGCAACGTCGACTTTCGTAACAGAGCGAAACTGTTACGACCCCATTTTGCAATTGCCACTTACTGTTGCGAAACACTAAATTTGGTGTAGTGAGAATATAATGCATACCGGTACGCATACTTAAGTACCCGGACTGAGCTTGTATTCAGTTCACAAACTCCAGCAGAAATTCACGGGATGTGAACTTCCGACAGTACGCTGACTTAACTCCGGTCATCCTAAACCAGTAAAGTACGCATACTTTGGTTCAAGGATTTTGGACTTACACAAGTATGAATTCACATACAATGTTTATATCCAAACATGGTTATATATTCTAAACTCTCATTTCAATCATTGAAACTTTCTTAGAGGATGTTATATAGTTGTTATTCACAAACTATTTTTCATCAAAGCGATTTTCAAGTTATTGAAATAATCAACATGACTTTTGTCATGAGTAAAGATGAACTTGGCCAAAGCGAAAGCTTACCAACACATATTTCGAGAAAAATAGATAAGCGAGATAAACTCGGCTCTAAATAGCAAATGTGTATAATCGAAGTCTATATAGCAATACGACTTTTGTCTCAAGATAGGAGATAGAGTATATAGACTTTTGAGTGATAGATAAGTTCAAGTCTCCACATACCTTTTTGTCGATGAAGTTCCACCAGTTCCTTGAGTAGTTCTTCATCTTTGCGTGATGAATGTCGTGGAGTCTAGAGCTCAACTGCACTTACTATCCTAGTCCGAGACTTAGCTATAAGTAGACTAGAAATCAAGACTTATAGTTTTGGCAACTAAACTTGACAAACAAGCTTGAGATAGCAACGCTTGCGAGTTCGACCGAGCAGCGCTCTAACAATCTCCCCCTTTGTCAATTTTAGTGACAAAACTATCAATACATATGGAATACAAAATAAGTAAACTTTGCATCTTCTCATCCACATGCTTGATCTCCTTGGTTCTTCAACATAACTCGAAATCTTCGTCACTTCCAAGTACGCTAATGATTCCAAAGATATTCAATTCAGCATCATCGTTGTTGAAGATCCGTAGCCATAACAATGAGAAAACAATAGCTCTCAATCTTTGTTATACAGTGTCATAGTATTATTACACAACATCAAAGTTCAATTGTATTACAACTTCGACAACAATACTATGGTGATATGTATCACTCCCCCTTAGTCAATACTTCATTTTACATGAAAACCACTCCCCCTTACATAATGATCCGAAAACCATATGTATTTGTAGTGTGAACTACACATTAATTCTCCCCCGTTTTGTCAATAAAATTGGCAAAGGTACGAAAAGTAGTGGGATCCTAATGAAATTTCCATAGAGACTTCATGTACAAAAGAAAGTACATATCAACTTTTTAGTTGCAATCATATAGTCGAAACTAATTGCATGCATCAAGGAGTTTATAAAGATACAAGATAACCCATATAATATTTCACAGCCACAAAGATTTGGCAATTAAGCACAAGTCAATTAAGAACTCTCCCCCATAAAATGTCATTCCCGAAAGAACAACAAGAGCGACCTTACTTTCACAAGAAAAGAAGGATTTCTTTGGACATTAAAAAATCACATAAGAATGTGAATTTGTATCCAAAAATCTCAATTAAATTAACCACAAGAGAACCCATGATTAATTCAATCGGAAGTGCTCACATAAGAGAACTTACGGAGCCGCACAGTATTTACATAAAAATATGGATCAGGGAAGATCAATATTGCGGAATAAACAAAGATTCAATTCTTCATCACCATTTGCACAATGACATAATAGACTTAATCTTTGTAAACAAAAGCTCATCATATCTTCCATCAATAATGACATAATAGGCTTATCTTTTGTTTATTTATCAAAAGTTCATTCAATCTTTTATCAATACTTTCATATCGACATATGAAGAATTAACTTTTGACCACGTATCAAAATGACAAACTGACAAGATGTAGTTAGAGGAAGAACCTTCTCCATCATTTATAGATCTCTCTTTCTTCATCCTTGAGGAAGTGATTCCTTCACACAGATACACATTAACTGCTTCGACTGCATCCCTTTTTGTGGTACCTCTAGTTACATGAGCCATGAAACTGTATCTTTCAAGGAGAAAAAAGATGAAGAACTTGATTACAAATGATTATAAATAGACTTATGGACATCCAAACCCTAGAAGAACTTTGAACAAGTCTTACATGGTTTATTATCCATTATCTAAATTATTAGGTGAATATTTTCTTTAAAAAAGAAAAACAACACAAATACAAAACTTGAGCCACTTTGATGCAAACCTCATTTTCTGAAGTTAAAGATGAGGATGCGGACGTCCCTGGTTTTAGACAGTGACGGAGTGAGCCAACTGCTCACATCTTTTACCACTTAGTGGCTTGTCAAGGTTTGTTGTATAAACAGATTTCTTACCTCTCCTGAATCTGGAATTACAGGATTTTATAGGAAAACCTTGTTGATTATCTAAACCCATATTCATCATTTGCATGTTCTCTTGAAGTTTGGAAATTCTTTTGTTGTTCCTCTTGAATCTCCAACACGTGCTTTGAACATGATTTGCATTTTCACAAAACGAACAAATCAATAAAGATTTTTTGTTATGTTGAATTGCCTCATGTTTATCACAACATTCAACATTCATTGTTCCATGATCAGTTGGAACAAAAGAGTTGTTTGTGCTTGCAGTTTTGCTTTTAAATCCTAAACCATTTGTGTTCCAAAAGGACTTATGACCGAATAACATTGCTGAAATTTTGTTAGAACTTCCAGATAACCTCTGCAGGTCATCCTTAAGAGAATTAATCTCTTTTTCCTTTAGGGACATGGTTTCGGTGAGTTCATCATTTAGACAATCTATCTCAAGATTTTTCACCTGGATCAATGATTCATGTTTCTTAAATGAAGTTTTTAATTGAATATTTTCTTGGAGAACCTCTCTATTCAAAAATTCAAAAATCTTTGTGTCAGACCCAAGTTCTGAATCAGAAATTGAGTAGGTGGATGTTTCTGCTGCAAGAGCTGAAAGTTCATTGCATCCATCATAAGTACTCAAGATATTGACACCCATGAGAGATTTTTCTTGTATTGAACCATATGAAGCATTAACTGGAGAGAGACGTTTATCACATCTATTGCTTCTTTTTACAAATTTTTGATCTTTTCTGTTATCAGTGATTTATCAAAATCAATATGATTGGAACAACATTCATCTACCCAAGACAAGTTAGAAGCTTCACTTGTGTTGGTCACAACATTGAAAGCAGATGTTCTAACTGTGTTCTGATCAAGATCAAGAATTTTTAACTTTCCAACCAGAGTATTTCTGGAAAGCACATCAAGGTTATTTCCGTCAACGATGGCATGCTTCTTAGAATAAAGGAAGAGATATAAAAGAAGAACTCTAGCAACTGGGAAACCTAATCCCCACACCTCCTGTGTGATACTAGTTGTATAAGCTAGAGTCGATTCTCCTTTAACTTTAGGTTTCTATCGAAACCTTGTAAGTTAACGACTTAAAGACTTCATTGGGATTGTGAAGCCAGACCGATACTACTTTCTCGTAGTTGTGTGATCTGATCTTGTTGTTTCTATCGTACTAAGTACAATCGTAAAGATTGGCTTGAGATTGATTTCTCCGATAGGCAAGATATAAAAGAAGTCACAAATATCTTTGTCTCATCGTTTGTGATTCCGCAATATCTTCTTTCGCTAGTTGATTAAGATTATTATGAGGTGATTGATAATACTAGGCTGTTCTTCGGGAATATAAGTCCGGGTAATCAATTGGTTCTTGTTCACCTTTATTTATCAAAAGACGAAACAAAACTCTTAGGTATTTTTGTGGGAGACATATTTATCTATTACCGTAGACTTTTCTGTGTGATACAGATTTGTTTATTAAAGTCTTCGACTTTGGATCGTAGCAACTCTTTGTTGTGGGTGAGATCATCTAAGGGAATCAAGTGCGTAGTATCCTGCTGGGATCAGAGATGTAAGGAGCGCAACTGTACCTTGGATCAGTGTGAGATTGATTGGGGTTCAACTACAGTCCAGACCGAAGTTAGTTTGTAGTAGGCTAGTGTTTATAGCGGCTTAATACAGTGTGTATTCAATCTGGACTAGGTCCTAGGTTTTTCTGCATTTGCGGTTTCCTCGTTAACAAAACTTTTGGTGTTTGTGTTATTTCTTTTCCGCATTATATTTTGTTATATAATTGAAATATCACAGGTTGTGCGTTGAATCAATCAATTGGGAAATCCAACCTTAATTTGGTTGTTGATTAAAATTGATTGATCCTTGAACATTGGTCTTTGGTACCGTTCAAGTGATTTCTCTTGTATTCAATTAGACTCGCAGATTTATATTTGCTTGAGTAAGTATTGAATCGAGAAAGAGATATATAACTCTTTGATATACTTTTATTAAGATTGAGTCTGACTGTCTAGTTGATTCTCTTAAAATTATATTGGAGTTAGTCCATACTGATTGCTAATCGAAATATTGGGTGTGGTTGTTGTACCCCTGCTTTTTTAATTGGTATCAGAGCGGGCAAACACGATAAACCTAATAAGTTTGTGTTTATTTGATCCTTAAAAATTGCCCTATGGGAAATTTCTTTGGAAAACTTGCTCTTGGCATCTGTACCGCATGCCAGAATTTCTTAAAGATTGTTCAAAGATTATTATGGACAAACCTCTGGTTTCTCATAATAGTTTCATTACATCTAAGAACTTGGAAAACTTAGATGATGAGAAACAATCTAAAGAAAAAATTAAAAAGAAGGGAAGATTGAGAAAACGTTCGTTACGCTCAAAGATATGGAATCTCACTAGATTAACTCTTAATCTTTTTGAGAAATACTATCGTAATGGATCAATTGACAAGGATCTATTTAGATCTTTCGAAAGCGTTTTTAGATTCCTAGAAAAACTTAATTCTGTTAAGTTTAAGAATCGACCCGATAAAAATTTTGTACATGTAAAACTATGGAATAATGATGTACAGACTAAACACTCTGTCAACACAAGTAGATCCAATGCGGGTTCTCATGTTTTTGACACAGGGTCAAGGAATCAGAAGAATCTTATTTCTAGTCATATAAAAAGGAAGATACAAAGCTCTGACAACCCTGATTATCATCATTACTTTGATTATATCACTGGGAATGCTCAAAATATCAACCAGAAATGTTGCATGAGGATCTCTCTGCACATCATGCCTCTAGCTAACAAGCCTGGCACTACCCCATTTGTATATATCTTGAGATGGGGCAAGAAATGGTTTGATTTGTGTACAATTGGGTTAAAATGGTATCCTTCTTGGATTTTCGAATAAGCTTGATGTGCGAACAGTTGCATCCAGTTCTTCTCACAAATTGTGTTGTCACGGGATGCACAACCTTGATGTGCGAACATCAAAGAAAATCCCACATTCCTTTTGTGGGTCGCGGTTCATAAACGGGTCCAAGCCCATTAGTGAGCTTATAAAGAAGAAGTGCGCGTACCTTCTTCTTCCTCCCATCAGTCCGCGTACGTGAACTTTCTAGGGTTCATGATATTCCTCCATTAAATCTTCCTTGGAGGAAAATAAGACAAAGGGGTGGTCATAGTTCATTCCAAGTAAGTGATTTCCTCTTGTTTCTCTCCAATTTCTAGATCTCATGATGAACTTCAAGGTTTCAAAAAGAACTTCAAAAAGTTTGGGTTCCTCTAGCATGAATCTTTATTTAGACCAAAATTCTATTAGAATTAGACTTGTCAATGATTCTTGTGCTAATGTTTTTGAAAGGATATCATCTATGGTTTTTATTTTAGAAAAGAAATTGGATTCATCTACTGGACATAAAGAGGATTTAGTTTGCTTTAAAAAATTCAATCTTGGAAACATCTTTGATGGTCTTGGTCAAGGATTTGAAACTCTCCACAAGAATTTTCTATGCCAACATTCATGATGTTGATCTCGAAAAAATGCAATTCAAAAACATGATAAATAGAGAAAGATTTCTTGTTAATAGAGATTTGATTTCGAAGATTACCAAAATTCCGTTGGGAAATGTTAGTCTACCTAGGCCAAGTGATGAACGACCATCGCATGAAGACATCTCTCTTGGTCTTTGTGGTAAGAAGGTTGCTTGGAATCAAGGGAAATTTCCTACTAATGTTCTTAGTGTGGCCTTGATGGCTTTCAGAAAACTTGGTATCTCTAACCTTTGTCCCTCCACAATTGAGAATTCTCGATGGAGTCGCGAGTTTGCGAAATTGGTTTATTTTCTTGAATTGGGTTTTCCGAATCTCGATATTTGTGGTTTCATCATATTTCAAATGACTTCGATGACTTCACCCAACAAGAAGTTAGGTTACCCTTGCTTGATTAGTCAAATTTTTCGTGAACGTGGCTTTGATTCAATTGGCAATTCTCTTGGGGTTCCCAAACTTGTTTGTCCCTGTACTTTCAAACGTATAAGGGAGAATGTGTGCAAAAGACAAAGAGATGATTCCTTTGACGGTTTTTGCGATCCTACCACCTTGAGTCTTCTTCAAAAAATTCACAAGGGTGTGTGTAAGGTAAATTCAAGGGTGAAGTGCGTGCAAGAACAATTGTCATTGGTTGCAAATAAGTTTCCCGAGCTCAAGGAAGAATTGAACATGATTCAAGCATCTTGGAGTGTTTCTGATGATAAAGATGATGAGTAAATCGTGATGTTAGTTGTCTAGTAAATCTTCTGATGAGAATTTTATTTCTTGTTTTATTTAGAAGAATAACTAGAGTTTGGAACAACCATTATTGTGATTACACATAGCTCTATCCAACGTTTTCATCTTCATGTTTTTAGGTTTATTTGTTTAAATTCTAAAATTGTTTGGAAGATGATTTTTCCAGTATTAATCTTTATGGTTTTATATATTGCAATATGTTATGGGATATGTGTGTTTGCGTCCGTGAACTATGATTGTCCCATACTTGTCAAAAGTTAAGTCTTTCATATGTCGATATGCATGTATTGATAAAAGAATGAATGAACTTTCGACATTACAAAAGTTAAATCCTATTATGTCATTATGCAAATATTGATGAAAGATAGGATGGACTTTTGTTTACGAGGATTATGTCTATTGTATGTCATTGTGCAAGTAGTGATGGAAAATAGAATGAATCCTTGTTTATTCCGCAGTATTGATCTTCCCTGATCCATATTTTATGTATATACTGTGCGGCTCCGTAAGTTCTCTTATGTTGAGCATTTCCGATTAGATTAATCATGGATTTTCTTGTGGTTAATTTAATTGAGTATTATTTGGATTCAAATTCATATTCGTATGTGATTTGTTCTGTCCAAAGAAATCCTTCTTTTCTCGTGAAAGTAAGGTCGCTCTTGTTATTCTTTCGGGAATGACATTATATGGGGGGGGAGTTCTTAATTGAACTTGTGCTTAATTGCCAAATCTTTGTGGGGAGTGCGGCTGTGGAATATTATAGGAGTTATCTTGTATCTTTATAAACTCCTTGATGAAAGCATTTAGCTTCGGCCATATGATTGCATCTAAAAAGTTGATATGTGCTTGCTTTTGGTCCTGAAATGTCTCTTTGAAAATTTCATTAGGATCCCACTAGTTTTCGTACCTTTGCCAATTTTATTGACAAAAGGGGGGAGAATTAATGTGTAGTTCACACTACAAATACACATGGTTTTCGGATCATTATGTAAGGGGGAGTGGTTTCCATGCGAGATGGAGTATTGACTAAGGGGGAGTGATACACCATAGTATTGTTTTCGAAGTTGTGATGCAATTGAACTTTGATGCTGTGTAATAATACTATGACATTGTGTAACAATGATTAAGAATTCTTATTTTCTCATTGTTATGGCTACGGATTTTCAACAACGATGATGCTAAACTTACAACCTTTGGAATCATTGGAGTACTTGGAAGTGACGAAGATTTCGAGTAATGTTGAAGAACCAAGAAGATCAGGCATGTAAAAGAGAAGCTACAAAAGTTTATTTATCTATTTTTTTATTCCATATGTATTGATAGTTTTGTCACTAAAATTGATAAAGGGAGAGATTGTTAGAGCACTTCTCGATCGAACTCGCATGTGTTGCTATCTCAAGCATGTTTGTCAATGTTAGTGATCAAAACTATAAGTCTTAATTTCTAGTCTACTATTAGCTAAGTCTTGGACTAGGATAGAAAGTGTAGTTGTGCTCAAGACTCCATGGCGATCATCATACAAAGACGAAGAACTACTCAAGGAACTTGTGGAACTTCATCGACTAAAAGGTATGTGGAGACTTGAACTTATCTATCACTCAAAAGTCTATCTACTCTATCTCCTATCTTGAGACAAAAGTCATTTTGCTATATAGACTATGGTTATACACATTTGCTATTTCGAGCGAGTTTATCTCGCTTATCTATTTCTCGAAATATGTGTTGGTAAGCTTTCGCTTCGGCCAAGTTCATCTTTACTAGTGACGAAAGTCATGTTAAGTTTCAATCACTTGAAAATGGCTTTGACGAAAAATGGTTTGTGAATAACAACTATATAACGTCCTCTAAGAATGTTTCAATGATTGAAATGAGAGTTTAGATTATATAACCATGGAAGGATATAAACATTGTGTGGTAACACATATGTGTGTAAGTCCTTATTCCTTGAACCAAAGTATGCGTACTTTGATGCTCAGAAAAACCGGAACCAAGTCCGCGTACTGTCGGAAGTTCTCATCCCGAGAAATTCTGCTGGAGTTTGTAAACGAAAAACTAACTTATTCCGGGTACTTAAGTCCGCGTTCCAGTCCGCGTACTTAAGTTGGTTATTTTCTAAAGGCGATTATTTGTGAACTTAAACTTATATAAACTAAGAAATGTATAATTGCAAACCGTGGCTATAAAGTTCATGAATCGATTCGAGTGAATCAAATCGTTTTTGTTTCAATTGTGTCTATTATAAAGATCTAAAATTAAACAACTCTCTAACTAGTTCATTTGAGTCATTTGAACTAGTTATGGTAAAGAAGAATATGGTTGATATGAAAGTGCTCATATGGCTAACCATTTGGTTAACTACTGTTGAACTAACTAAATGTACATGTTTGGGTACGGTTACACAAACCTAAAAACGTGCATTTCATTTGTGTGTAACAAGCTAAGTTTCGATCTAATGGTTGAAAGATATTAGCTTGAATCTAATCAGGTTTTCATCTAACATTGAATATTGAATGCCTTGTTATCAAGGTAACTTAGATTGCAAACCATGATTTGAAAGACTATATAAAGGAGAACTCTAGCAACTGGGAAACCTAATCCCCATACCTCCTGTGTGATACTAGTTGTATAAGCTAGAGTCGATTCTCCTTTAACCTTAGGTTTCTATCGAGACCCTGTAGTTAACGACTTAAATACTTCATTGGGATTGTGAAGCCATACCGATACTACTTTGTCGTAGTTGTGTGATCTGATCTTGCTGTTTCTATCATAGTAAGTACAATCATAAAGATTGGCTTGAGATTGGTTACTCCGATAGGCAAGATATAAAAGAAGTCACAAACATCTTCGTCTCATCGTTTGTGATTCCGCAATATCTTCTTTCGCTAGTCGATTAAGATTATTGTGAGGTGATTGATAATACTAGGCTGTTCTTCGGGAATATAAGTCCGGGTTATCAATTGGTTCTTGTTCACCTTGATTTATCAAAAGACGGAACAAAACTCGTAGGTATTTCTGTGGGAGACAGATTTATTTATTACCGTAGACTTTTCTGTGTGATACAGATTTGTTTATTAAAGTCTCCGACTTTGGGTCGTAGCAACTCTTAGTTGTGGGTGAGATCAACTAAGGGAATCAAGTGCGTAGTATCATTTTGGGATCAGAGACGTAAGGAGTGCAACTGTACCTTGGATCAGTGTGAGATTGATTGGGGTTCAACTACAGTCCAGACCGAAGTTAGTTTGTAGTAGGCTAGTGTCTGTAGCGGCTTAATACAGTGTGTGTTCAATCTGGACTAGGTCCCGGGGTTTTTCTGCATTTGCGGTTTCCTCGTTAACAAAACTTCTGGTGTCTTTGTTATTTCTTTTCCGCATTATATTTTGTTATATAATTGAAATATCACCGGTTGTGCGTTGAATCAATCAATTGGGAAATCCAACCTTTGGTTGTTGATTTAAATTGATTGATCCTTGAACATTGGTCTTTGGTACCGTTCAAGTGATTTCTCTTGTATTCAATTAGACTCGCAGATTTCTATTTCCTTGAGTAAGTATTTGATCGGTTGTTAATCCGTCAAAAATAATTTCACTTTATTACTCACTAAATTTAAATGAAGTACGAGGTAAGGAAGAGTTCGTATCCACAGAGAGGCAATTGTTGTTATGCAATTTTCAGTTTCTAAGGTAACCAAGTGGGGATGTTTGTTGTTTAAGCGAAAAACTAAAGTAAAAATAAAATAGAGCAAAGCAAATAATTGGAATAATCAATAAGGAGAAGATATTGGTCACGGGATAGTATCATTCACAAACATGTATTATCATCAACGATTATAATTGGTATTTTAATCTCTCATCTACTAATAGTCCTAGGATACCTTGATCGCAAGAATAACCCGCTAATTCCCTGATTTCATCACAACCACATTAAAAGATGCATATGTGAATTCTTCCTAGAAAGCAACCTAAAGTGTAAAAGCACAATTAGATTTAACTCCCTAAAAGCAATAAGTTCTATGGAATAAGACTAATCAATGCAAACGAATGTGTAAAAGCACTAAACGTTTTAACAAAAGTTATGATTCACTTGTGACTAGTAGGATATATCACTACAAGCACTACCCACAATTATGCTACTTAGAATCAGGGATAAACAACTTTTTCGTATTGAAAACCCTAATATAGCTCTAGAGATGAATGTAAATCGGATTGATTAGGACTCAACCAAACAAACTATCAAATCATGTAACACTATTAATTGTGAATCACAAACAATAAAATATTGAGACAAAACTAATTCATTGAATCATATAACATATTGAGAAATCAACTTTATCCCATAACCAATAATATGTTTAGCTACTCATAGCTATGGAGTTCATCATAATAATAATAATTGAAAAGAAGAAGATGAACAAAAGCAAACCCTAGAAGCGTAAACAAAACCGGCTCTCCAAAGTTCCAAGAATAATATGTATATTAGTTGTAGAAGACTTTCCTTTAAATAGCTCTCTTGTTCCCAAAATTAGGTCTAGTCTTCAAAGTCCATTAGATGAAAATCCACCAAGCCCATAAGTGAGAGAAACCCATGTAGAAAATATGCCCCAAAAGTGGTCGCCAGAAATCTGGTATTGTGGCCGGAACTTGGCCGGAAAAGTCGTCGGAAAACGTCTCAGGTGACCGGCAAAATCCGCCCGGTCACCGGTCAACTGGGTCAGCTCGGGTCAACGATCCAACTCAGCGGATCAACTCGGTCAAGCACCGAGTCAAACTCTAACTCAGCTGAGTCAGGTTGTGAGTCAGTCACTGCCTTGGCTGAGTGAGCTGACTAGTCTTGACTCAGGCCATTGCACAGCCTGATCTGTGATGCACAATCCTTGTGCTGTAGCCTTACACCTCCAAACCATAACGGTGGTTCCTGCACATCAAGCATCTTGCCCAAGCCATCTCACCAAATTCTGCAGCTTTATCATCTCAATTCCAAGCCATCCTCATCTGTTGCACAACACTTCTTCCATCTTGTTCTCAGGTTCAATCCTAGGAGCTCAACCAATCTTTTCCTCCAACAACTCCATTCTTGCTTGCAATCCCAGCTCAATCACCACAAACTCATTTGCTTTGCTGCAACCAGCTTCATCCAACATTTCATTTCCATTGCCATCTGACTCTCCTTGCACTGCACCTTCAGCTGTAACTGAACCAGCACAAGCTCAGCATTGCAATACCCATTCTGCAGCTCCTTGCAATTCTGACCAGCCTAACACTTCTCATTTGGTCACTTCCCATAAATCCATATCCTCGCCACTACCAAGATCGATTTACTTCAATAAAGTTGCAACTCCAACAAAGAACAGACTCCACATAGTAGCAGCCTTCACTTCTCACACTTCCTTCGCCGCTCGGACACAATCCTCCTTGAGCACCCTAGACACCATCTACCTGCAAAAACTCACAACATTTCCACCTGTAACTTCAAATCAACTATCATCAGTTGCAAGCCTGCAATTTCACCATTCATCTCTTGTCTACTGCAGCACCATCTCAAACTGCACCTGAACGACACTTGGTACCTGAACCTTCATAAACCATCACTTCTACCTGCCATTACTTGCAACTGCCATTTGCATCTTCAATCACCAACATCAACCCTAGCATTCCTGGCAAGCACAACATTAGTGCCATTCAGGCTTAGTCCCATCAAAACTCAGCTGTCGTGAACCAACAATTCAAGCCAGGTAACCTCTTCCCAAACCTTCAGCTCCACCTGCCATTCCATTCGATGCTACATTTGCAATCCTGCACCGTCTGGTATTGCTCCATTTCATCCATCCCGGTTCTTAGTACCTGAGTTCATCCATAAGACCCATCCAACCTCGGACTCCTTTGCACCCTTTGGAGAAACAACTCCATCTACCATATCCCATCTCAGTCTCGGCCACAAATTCAAAACCCTGGTTCCATTAACACAACAACAACACCAACCCACAGCCATTTGAGCCATAACCCACTCATCTGCTTCTCAATGTCAGCTTCCTATTGAGTTACACAGTACCCCTCTCAGCTGATTCTACTCCTGTGACTCATACAAGCTCACCAGAGCCACCACTGCATCCTCACATTGCTGCTCCAGCTACAGCTTCCATTGGCGGCAATAACTCCATCTCTTGCTACCTGTGTTCACTACCATAATCAATCCAAACTCGAATTCGAGTTCAACCCATCTTTTTTTTTTATCAAATCTAGACCCTTCAATCGATTTCCCTTCTCTGATTTCTCACAATTTCAGTTCTTAAAGAGACCAACACAAACCCTCAATCTTCACAATTTCTACCATCTAAACGGATTCAAAAACAAACCCTAACTGAAATCTTTAATCATCACCTGTGTAAGCTTGCACCAGCAGATGAATTGAACTTAAAACCCCCATCGATCTTGACTCATTCGAACCCTAACTTTGAATCACCAATTTCATCTCCTGAATCATCACAGCATCAGGTTCTTCTTTGATACTCTCTAATTATATCGGTCTTGTGCTCATCAATACCACCAATTTCCTCTCTGAGTTTCTCAATCTCTCAGGCTCATGGTGGTGCAGCCATCCTCTATCAATTTTCAGATCGAAGAAGAAATAATGAGAAATTGATTTCTCACTGAATAGGGCTTGTGTAAGAAAATGGAGGTGGATACAACCACCCAGGTCTGGCAGATAAGGGGTTACCCAGAAATGACTCTAGGCACCCGGAAATAGGAAAAGGGCCTCCCAGTTCTTGCATGGCTTGTCGGTTTCGCGGAACCGACTGCCTATTCACTTCTTTGCTCAACCGTAGCTAGCTTCGCTCGCCTGTGAATTGGTCTTTTCGCTCTTTTTCGCTTTAAATGGGTGATTTCTTCTCCTTTTGTTCTCGGTGACTCCATTGCACCTATAAAACTCAAAAGCAAACATAAGATACATAATTCACACGAAAAATAGCAAAGAAAGCATAAACTCTAGATAGTGAATACGGTGTATTCTACACCTATCAGTATTGAATCGAGAAAGAGAGATATAACTCTTTGATATACTTTTATTAAGATTGAGTCTGACTATCTAGTTGATTCTCTTAAAAGTATAGTGGAGTTAGTCAATACATATTGCTAATCGAAATATTGGGTGTGGTTGTTGTACCCCCGCTTTTTCAAATAGATTTTAGGGTTTCTTTCTTCTTATCTATTTTGCTTTTATTGATGATTGAAATTCTTTTAAACTCTTGTTCTTCGATCTATATTAACATCCTCTGGATTTTTTGTTTCAGGAATTGAACGTATTCTCGATCATTTACTGGTATACATCTGAATCAATCTTCTGACTTTTTTCGTTTTAGTTAACTGAAAATGAAAATCCTTTGTCGACTTGTGTTTCTGATCTAGTTTTTCTTTGTTTTTGTTGTGTTTCTATCTGTTTAGGGAAAATCTTCAATATACTTAAAAGCTCTATTTCAAGGTAAGCTAGGGTTTCTTCCTTCTTTTGTCTTTCAATTATTTTCTGCTTGATCGTATGAAGTAAGTTTAACTTCGATTTGATGATGATGATCGTGATGAAGATTGGTGATCATTATAACGATAATGACTGATGGTGACAAAAAATTGTTGATGAAATTTATGATGATGATGGATGATGCAATGATGATAATGATGGAATGATGACGAAAAATGATGAATTAAGGGAATATTTTGGAATATAATTGAAACATGTGATAAGGTATAATTTTTAATATGATCATTTGGTAATTATAAACATGTGGTCAGATCCTAAAGTGTAGGAAGTATTGATTTTAGGAGTGGGAGTTATTCCTACTAATTTGGTAAATGGGGTAACTATTGGCTAAAATTTAGGAATGTGTCAGTGTTTCTATTTTATGTAAAATCTATTTAAAGATGACTTTTATCAATGAAAATATATCGATAAAGTTTTAAACAATATAGATCTTCTCATAGTTCGGTGTATCTCTCCTTTTTTAGTAGTTCGGTTATTCTTATTCATACGAGTCCTTTCTAAAATATTAGAAGCGGAAATCGATCCCTTAACACCACTATTCTTCTTGTTGTACTCGTATTGAATATAAAATCGAGCTACCACTTAGAAAATTTGTGATTCTTCATCACCGTTAGTCTTCTTATTATGTTCAGTACTCATCTTTACTAGTTCTTTCTCTACTACTCCCACTCTCTATTCCAATTCCTCTTTCTGTCCAATTCCTCTTTTTGTCGATTTTTTCTCTGTATCCCTCTTTACTAATTTGCCAAGATGATCTGATGAAAATGAAAACAAGATGAAGATGAAAGCAGAGCTTCAATTTTATAATGAAATTTTCAAATTTATTTATGATTATGCCCCTTTCATGTCAAGATGGTAATAACATCCTTGTTTATCATCGTTCACATAACATTATACATTTTCGTTATAGACTCATTATTCCTCAAACATTCTCATACCCAGAAAACATCCTAGCGCTCAGGGACGGAGCCAGGAATTCAAGTTGGGGGGGGACAAAATTTTTTTTTCACAAAAACATAACAGAATATATATAACATGAAAAAAACAGAAAGCTCAAAATACTAGTGTAGCATATCATATGCAAGTAAAATGTAGCATGATAAAAACAGAAATCTCAAAATACTAGTGTTTTAACGATGTAGTAATCAACCCACCTCCATCCTCAAGGGTAGCTTTCCTCGACGTGTTTTCATTTTTTGGAACCGCAACATAATCATTTCATCAGTAATGCTGTCAAGAATATCTATTTCAACATATGCAAGCAAGCAGTCATTCAACCATTCATCTCCCATTCGATTACGCAATCGATTCTTCATTTCATAGCCGAAAATAGTCTTTCAATTGAAGCCGTTGCAACTGACAGAATCAATGCTAATGCTAAAAGTAAATAAACCTTTGGGTAAACTTCGTGTTTCTTTGTCTTAAACATAATTCTTGCAAGATCTGCTATTCCATTTAACCCCGAGAACTCAACACTTGATCTCGTAACAATGATGTAATCTTGGAGTTGGTTATCAAGTAGTACAAGATCAAATGCTGAAAAGTCTCTTGGATAAAATTGTGCAAGATGCACCAATCTGTCCTTGTCAAAAGCAGAAAATGAATCACTTGGATTCAAACAATCTACACAAAGAAGAAGGTCAGTAGTTGTCTCAGTAAAACGATCATTCAATTCTTTTAGTTGCATATCAATAACGGCACTAAATATGTCCACACGGTATTTATGCATAACAGTCTTCTCTTGGACATTACGAAGTGGTCTCCCTGTAGCTGAATAAGAAACATCTCCATCCATGGTAACAATCTTTATACCATGTTTCTCACAAAATAAGTTTACTTCTACAAGTAAAGAATCCCAACCACTATCTCTCATTTGTTGCGGTCATTTGTTTGCAAATCGACTAATTTCATTGCATTAACTATATCTTGATCTTTCCTTTGTAGTGCCTCTGATAAAGTACTTGTTATCCCCAAAATATTTTTCATTAAATGAAGACGAAAAACAAAACTATATATCTTCATAACTTTTAAAAGACCTAATGCTTCAAATCTCTTTTCAGTGGTCAAATCTTTCGAAAACAAATCGAAGAACACCTCTAACTGATGAAAACAAGTTGATCAAGCTAGTCAATGTATAGTGGTGAGAACCCCACCGTGTATCCGAAGCACGTTTCAGATTAGTCTCTTGGTTTAATCATTTTCCAGTTTCAAGTTCACCATCACGGAGGGCTTTCGCCAGTTCAGCCCCATGTAAGTGACGAAGAATTTCCAAGTGTTTAGGTGATCCACCAACAAGAGTAGTGACACAAGTAACCAACGAAAACAAGTCACCAATTTCTGGATCCTTTTTTGCTACACCTATAACAGCTAGTTGGAGTTGATGGGCAAAACAATGAATATAATATGCACAATCATTCTCTTCCAAAATTAGTATTTTGAGACCATTGTATTCACCTTTCATGTTACTAGCTCCATCGTAGCCCTGTCCCCGTAGCATTGAAGTACTCAAACCATGCCTAGAAAAGAAGTTGTCTATTGTTTCCTTGAGTGAGATAGCAGTGGTAGAAGTTACATGCTCAATTCCAACAAAACGCTCAATCACATTACCTTCACTAACATACCGTAAAACAATAGCCATTTGCTCCTTATTTGAAACATCTTTTGATTCATCAACAAGGATTGAAAAATGTGAATCACCTATTTCACTAACAATTGCTGAGATGATTTCATATGAAATAACATTTGCAATGTCTTTTTGAATATCCGGTGACGTCAACTTCCAGTTTTTTGGTGCATTTTCTAATATGTAAGGTTGAATTTCTTTCTTATTGTTTTCATGACATAAATTTGTGATCCATACTCATGTTTATTAATTATTATATTATATACTACAAACAAAATTATTGTGTAAGGAAAAATCCAGTAACATAAACTGTAAAACCCCTTCTTCCTAAATAGGTTTGAACAATGAGCATCTTTAGAAATGGGCCATGCACATCCCATCTCTCAATTAGTGGGAGCGTAATATACGTAGTATCAAAACTCAAAACTAAATTTGGAAACTTATATGCTTTACTGGGAAGGATTTATATATAGTAAGATGCACTTAGGGTTTGGAGTTTCTTTTCCCCTCTCTAAAACTTATAATGAAAACATCCATCTAAAGTTTCTCCGTGCGGCCGAAAGAAAAGATAAGAAGAAGAAGGGAGTATGATCTAATAGCCAAGTTTAATAGAGATCGTTTCTTTTTGTCGCCGGATCAGGTAGGTTTTCTATCCCTTAGAACGTTTATAGATTAAGCTAATAGAGTTAACGTATTCATTATTTTGGAGCTTCTGTTTAATTTGTTTTTAGTAACCAATGAAGCGGATAAGACTTGGGTTCACATCTTATTCTTCGTATTGCTTCAAAACTTTCTCCATATTGTTTTGGGATTAAGGGATGCCTACAGTGTACATGGTATTATGGGGTCATCTAACTTCCGTGGTAGGTACACCTATTAGTATTAAGCCTAGTGGTGTTTAAATTATCATTTGAATTCTTTTCTCGTGGTCGGAGTGTTGCATACAAGATAGAAAGTAATAATTAGGAAGTCATCCTTACCGTTCTAGCTAATAGAGATTGGTACCATGGACTTGTTACTGTTAAGTATTTGTTCTGGTGTTTGAGGAACCGAGGGGATAGATTGTGTGTCTGTAGCACTGACCGGATCACATGGGGAAGTTGGTCTTGTTGTCGTCTAATGGTTATGCCAATGCTTTGTGAATGTGAATAACAATGTGTAGTTCGATGCCGTGGTTGGCTCGACTCCCGTGTGTTAAATTTACGATGACCTCGGGGTCGCATAATATTCCATGGTGTTATTGGAATAGGGAAGTCGATGCGAACACTTATTTATCTAACGCACGGTTAGTTAATTAAGTGGACCGGTAAAACGGCGGATGCTGAGTATTGTAGGTATTGTAGTTGGCTAAAGGTGTTTAAACTAGTATATGACTGTGTGTGCGCTAATAGGAGAGTGGGATGTGACGTTCTAGATTCTGTTAGTTCATATGGGTGGTTTCGGGAACTTGCTCTATTTTCATTTTGCATAATCTCCAGTTTTACAAATATGAAAGTACTGTTTTCACTAAACCATTTTAACCGTTGTCACAAAGATTTATTTAAACTGGTTATTTTTCTTCTCTCTTCTAGTCTTACTCTTTCGAACATGTATTAACCTTTTGGAATAATCTATCGATATTATAAGCGTGCGAAAGCCTACTATCAGTTGGGTCTGACCCAACCTACTATTTTTTTCAGGAGACCGTGACCTTGGAGCAACCTAGCTCGTAGATTGCAAATTTTTGTTCAGAAAAGCTACTTCGTCAGTATTTTCAAGGTGCTTAACTAGCTAAAATGTTTTATTGATTTCTTCCAAGGAACAAACTTTGTTTATTTTAAATAAATTCTTCGCATTTATTTGGGAGACCGACCTGCGAGTCGAGGATATTTTTTTAGATTCATTTTAATTTATAATTTTCCTTATCAACTTCGTTATTTAAATAAATTTATTTATTTATGGATAAATGTGAATGTGCTCCATACAATAGCCCGATCTCCATTTGTTGGTATGACGGTTTAAGTGTGTAAAATGGTCCATGAGTATGCCACACTTGGGATTTTAGGGCGGCCGACCTAGAATTCGAAGTGGGGATGTTACATAAACCCTAATCAAAGCAAAATTAACTTCTCAATCCTATAAATTATTTAGAAATAATCATACGATTTACATATTAATTCATACCTCAAATAAGGACCACTATAGATTTAGCTTCTTCAAATCAAATCACTTGTTTACTGTCTTCCAAAATAGATTGCAAGCATGAGACATCTCTTTCAACTTTCAAGTTTCAATAAGATACGAAGAACCCCTCTTTCTTTGTTTATTTGCTGCTACATAGAAAGTGTCGGGTATTAAAACAGATTTTTTCTCCAATTCCAATTTTAACCTCGGCGATTTGTCCCCCTTTGCGTTAATATTCCCAATTTGATAGACCTATATATATATAATCCAGAAACTCAGGGGGGACTGCTGTCCAGCGCTGCAAGTCTCTAAAGCCCATTAGTCACAACCTTATAACTTTTAGTAAATATAATCTGACTTTACCTTTCATTTCTCTTTCTAGATCGGCCAAATTCAAACTATTTCTCGATATTCTAATCTAGTATTTCTACTTTTAACTTCTATCTGTCCCATTGGGGATACTACTTCAGTCTCATACAGCTACAAAAAAATTCAAAAGACAGATCACTTGGGCGACACATTTTCTTCGGTTCCAATCATGAGTATTTTGGCATGGAACTGCCAAAGAATCAATCAACCATCAACAATAAAATATCTTAAAAACTTAGTAGCATTATATAAACCGATCTTAATTTTTCTTGCCAAACCTTAGCCCGTGATAATCATACAAGATCTATTGCATAGTCACTACAATTTTCGGAACCATTTATCATCCCCAAATTTATAGCTTTGGGGGACTTTGCCTAATATGGAAAATTAGCTTCGATTTACAAAATCATCTTGCAATCCCAAAGCTATATACATTGACCAAGAAATTGACAAGATAAATAAAAATAGCACAACACTTACTTGGCGTATTGGCTACTCAAAAAAAAAAAAAAAGATATGGAATTTGGTTATCACCTAGGGTGTGGTTGATTTACTAGGTTATTTTAGAAAAATTAAATCAAATAGGGTTTTTGTGGATAATTTGTTTTGTTGGAGTTTTTATATATAAATAGTGACACCTTTGGGGTTATAACTCATGACCCGCTGATAAAATTATATTTTTATAATTCTACTAGGCTTAGGTTAGAACCTTAATTGTGAGACTATAAACAAAGGCTTTGTTCATATGCTTTAGTCATCGAAATTGAGAGCTAGTTTGTTCGTATTTGGTTTGACATATATTTGGGGGTGAGGTTTTGGGTTAATTTAATTTTTTTCCCAGCAAAATTCAGTCAAATAGTTCAATGCATTATCAACATCGTTTCAGTTATATATCTCTTTTTTGTTTTTCCTCTTCATCACACTCCTTCCTTCAGTTCTAGCAGAAACATGGCAGTCACAGCCGTTTTATCTGTCAAACCAAATACGAATTACATGTCGAGCGGGTTTCACAGGTTCTTAGATACCTATCGAGGAAGTGTTGGAAATATTAATTCAAAATATTTTGCAAGTATTAAATTGGTTTATTGATTTGGTCTTTAGAAAATGTGGGAAGTAATCCTTAATAAGATAGTGTTAGAAAGGTTAGACAGATGTGCTACCAATCTGGATTGGCAAAATAACTACCCAAAAGTTGCAGTTTAACACCTTCTGCCCATGGCAAGTGATGACTGCCCTATTCTCCTATCCACTGCGAGAAATGAGGCAAGAACTCATAAGTCAGTTCGTCTTAACAATATGTGGTTTAGGGACCCTAGCTGTAAATAGTTAATAAACAAAAATTAGAGAAGTGATATAAGGGGTTCCCCAGCCTTTAAGCTTTTTAAATCTTTATTTTTTTTTTACTAAACATGACCTAAATAATTTGAATTATACTCATTTTGGTAATATTACCATTCAAATTTGCAAGCTTAAATCTCAAATTCAGAACTTGTTATCTACTAATCATTCTGTTAGCTCGCCTAGTATTGTTGAAATGCAAAACAGGTTAAGCCAATCGTATGATATAGCAGAAGATTTTCAGAGGCAAAGAAGTAAGGAAAAATCCTTCAAGTTTGGTGAAAAAAATATACTTATTTCCACCACAAGATAAACTTCATGAGAAGACGGACTCAAGTAGATACCTTGCAGAATAAGATGGGTCTTTGGCTCACAGAAAGAGAGGAGATAACTTCTAATCTTCAATATGAGGAAATTTACCAGATGTTTGTAGGTGAAAATGGTTTCTGCTGATTTCGGTAATTTCGGGTGTACGGGTGAGAAACAATTTAAACCCTAAACAATGTACTGCAAGGGAGTACTTTAGATTCGAGAGATCAATCTGTACAAATCCAGCCTAAACCAAGAAATGGCCATTCCGGACTTGCTTCGGTCACAAAGTGGAGGAGAATGGGTTGGTTTTGGGGAGGGAAGCAAGGAAAGTGATGAGACCAGAATAGTTGATTCTGGAAGAGTAGTTGTGTTACTACGACTTGTATCAGAAAAGTGGGAAGGCTAACAAATTGTAAGCTAGCAAGTATTTTCTGAGTGTTGTATATTCCCTCATAAACTCGTTGTTCTGTGGAAATAGGTAAGACCTATTTATACAAGTCGAAGTGAAACGTACCCTGGTCTCATTAAGGAATGGAAAAATGGGTAAGTAAATGGGAGGAGGTGGTAACCGTATGCATGGAATTTGATGTTCCATAAAATCGTTAACGCATGGAATTGATGTTCCATAAAAACATTAACCTATGGAATTGATGTCCCATGAACGTTTCACTTTTAACTCCCTGTATTTACTAACCGCCTCACCCTTATGACACTTCCTTATGACGGGCGTAGTGTACGCCGCACGCTGTAAACCACCAAACCAATACCCAAAGAGGATCCCACAGTTTGTGATATGTGTTGATGTCTCGAATGTTTTTGTGGAAAACATGTAGCATATGGTTGTTGCCTGGAAAGTCGAGCTTGGGAGACTTGGTAGCTTGGTGACCTTCGACGGTCGAGATTTTGTATCTTAAGAGGAAAAGTATCCATTGATTTTTGCACGCTTTCGTTCGTTGGTGTCCGCATAGGGAAGGCCAGCATGGTGGCGCGACTAGGTTAGCATGCCATTGGCATGGCATGGTGGCGCGGCTAGGTTGGAATGCCATGGCATGCTGTTGGCATGGCATGGCGTGGCCAAGCTTAGGTTTTAGGGCCAAAGGTTACCATGCGTCGTCTGGTAACCTTGGATGGCTAGGATTTGCTCCTGGGATTGATGGAGGATCGTCGATTGTCGCACGCCTTCGTTTTGGTATCCGCGTAGGGAAGGCCAACGTGGTGGCGCGGCTAGGTTGGCATGGCGTGGTTTGGCGTGGCCAAACTTAGGATTTTGGGCTAAAGGTTACCATGCGTCGTCTGGTAACCTTGGAGGGCTAGGATTTGCTCATGGGATTGAAGGGGGGACCGTCGATTGTCGCACGCCTTCGTTTTGGTAGCCGCGTAGGGAAGGCAAGTATGGTGGCGCGTCTAGGTGCGTTTGGCATGTGGGGCCAAGGGTTTTGTAAGACGTTGGCACATGGGGCGGCTAGCATGGCTAGGTGCGGTTTGGCTTGGCGTGTGGGGCCAAGGGTTTGGCAAGCCGTTGGCACATGGTGCGACTAGCATGACTAGGGCCAAGGCAAGGTGTGGTTTGGCTTGGCATGTGGGGCCAAGGGTTTGGCAAGACGTTGGCACATGGTGCGGCTAGCATGGCTGAAGCCAAGGAAAGGTGTGGCTTGTCTTGGCATGTGGGGCCAAGGGTTTGGCAAGCCGTTGGCACATGGTGCGGCTAGCATGGCTAGGTGCGGTTTGGCTTGGCATGTGGGGCCAAGGGTTTGGCAAGCCGTTGGCATATGGTGCGGCTAGCATGGCTAGGTGCGGTTTGTCTTTGCATGTGGAGCCAAGGGTTTGTAAGCCGTTAGCACATGGTGCGGCTAGCATGGCTAGGTGCGGTTTGGCTTGGCATGTGGGGCCAAGGGCTTGCCATGGGCGCATGGCGTGGCTAGCTTGGCTAGGTGCGGTTTAGCTTGGCATGTGGGGCCAAGGGCTTGCCATGGGCGCATGGCGTGGCTAGCTTGGCTAGGTGCGGTTTGGCTTGGCATGTGGGGCCAAGGGTTTGCCATGGGCGCATGACGTGGCTAACTTGGTTAGGTGCGGTTTGGCTTGGCATGTGGGGCCAAGGTTTGGCCATGGGCGCATGGCGTGGCTAGCTTGGCTAGGTGCGGTTTGGCTTGGCATGTGGGGCCAAGGTTTGGCGTGACCAAGCTAGGTTCGTGACCAAGCTAGGGCTTTGGTCCAAAGGTCGTTTAGTAACCTCAGACGGCTAGGATTTGCTCCTGGGATTGAAGGGAGACCGTTGATTGTCGCACGCCTTCGTTTTGGTAGCCGCGTAGGGAAGGCCAGCAAGGTGGCGCGGCTAGGTTAGCATGGGGCCATGGCAAGGTGCGTTTGGCATGGCGTGGTAGGTCTGGCTGGCATGGTTTGCCATTGGCACAGGGGTGCGGCTAGCATGGTTGGCATGCCTTGGCGCGGTAGGTGTGGCTGGCATGGTTTGCCATTGGTACAGGGGTGCGACTAGCATGGTTGGCATGCCTTGGCGCGGTAGGTGTGGCTGGCATAGTTTGCCATTGGCACAGGGGTGCGGCTAGCATGGTCGGCATGCTTTGGCGGTAGGTGTGGCTGGCTGGTTTGCCATTGGCACAGGGGTGCGGCTAGCATGGTTGGCATGCCTTGGCGCGGTAGGTGTGGATGGCATGGTTTGCCATTGGCACAGGGGTGCGGCTAGCATGGTTGGCATGCCTTGGCGCGGTAGGTGTGGCTGGCATGGTTAGCCATTGGCTCATGCGGTGTGAGAATTAGGGTTTTGGCCGGTCGAAACCCTAATTAGCATTAAAACAATGGTACCCTGGTAATTTTCTTGCAGGCAAATTAAAGGGTTCAATAAATGTGCTTGGTTTGGAAATTATTACTCAATTTACGTGACGTCACTGTCTGACTAGGGTTTTACGATTTTACCCCTAAGCTAAAAACCACCATCCCTGCTTAGCTCGGAACGGGTGCCTTGTTGCGAGGTAAGCATATGATGGTGACAGACAAGGACGGAATCAAGACGTAAATCATTGCAAAGATGGTCAGGAAAATCCGACTAACCTTTTTGAGAGGTGAAGAGAGTTTTTGCTTCCTGTGTTGGCGGCCCTGCATAAGTTGTACCGGGGATGCAGACCGTGGAGTGGTGAGACGAAAGTTGCTGGCTTGGTCTGGCCGTACATCACCAAGGCAAAGCGTAGCGGATGGATTGGCACGTGGGGCCAAGAGGTGGCGTGGTCTTAGGAAGGCAAACATGGTGGATGGCTTGACACGGTTATTATTTGTGGAGAGTTCATGATCCTGCGCTTGGCAGCCTTGCATAGATCTTATTTATATAGACTGTGAAGCGGTGAGGTGATAGGCGTGACTTAATTTGGCTTCTCATCATCTTGGCTGGGTTACGGGACATCATAATGTTGGCTCGACGAGTTGTTGGTATCGGCGTGGCAAGCCATGGCATGGACAGCCTGGCATGATAGGGTCTGCGGCAATGGAGTGGATGGCTTGGCATGGTCGGCCATGGAAAGGCGCGGTTTGCTTGGTGATTTGTCTTCAAGGCGTGTATGGACGGTGGTGGGACTAAGACGTGGCGCGGTTAGCTTGGTAATTTTCCTTCAAGGGCCCAGCTACCTCTTTTCCTTACTTGGCTCAAATAGGAAATTCTTTTCTCTTCAAAAACTCGAGAGTGTTATGCCCACAAAAGAGGCGTTACTCCTTCTGCTTAGGTTACGTTACCGGTTTTGCTTCCGAATCTCAGTGCTGGCGGCGGGAAAGCAAAACACGAGCTAGCGTGTCTCAAACACGTTCTTCCACATTTTCCCACCAAACCCTGATTATTTCGCACAGCCAGGCATGAGGCTTTCCCTTATATTGGTGGTGGGATGAGGTTTAATTAGGATCGGATATCATGCCTTAACTCACGACTAGTATAAAAACTTTCCTTTTCGGGACTGTGTCGCTCTGCTGAACATAAAAGATGATCTTGAATTCTCCATTCGTATAGTTCGTCCTGAAAATCGTGCTCGTTCTCTTCACAGGTATCATCTCGTGTTTTTCTCCCGGTTTCCATTTTATCTTCTTGTTGGTATAGATAGGGTGAAAACTTGCTCATTTTCTCTGTTTTTGTATAATGGGATCTTCCAGAGGCAGCCGTACCTCTAATTCTTCGGAGAAAAACCTTGGACTTCCCGAAAACCAGTTTTATTCTCATGAGGAGGCATTAGGTAGAATCGAATCTTTGTTTCATGAAGCTGGCGGAATTATCCAGGACCTTCTATCTATCTTGGTGAAGTGCGGGCGCGTGTTCGGACTTTCTTGGGCTCGGTGAACATGGAGGAGGAATGGGAAGGTGATGAAGAGTCCTGGTGCGTTGAGAGACTTCAGTGCAGCAAAACTTCTTCTCGGTCCAGGGCGGATCGGACCACTTCCAGGTTGAAACGACGGAAAACTGAGTCTGTGGGACCTTTAGAGGAAAGCCAACGTAACTTCTTCGTTCAGGACGGCGTCATAATTCTTGATTTTGATACAGATGAATCAAGAAATCCTCCTCGGAAGGTTGCTGAGAAAACCTTTGAGGAAAACGCTGCGTTTGGTGGGACCGAAGCGGCCTTCGGAGTTGACGCCGGAAATGTTGTTGGCGACATTAGGGGGGTCGTGGTGGCATATGCTGGACCAGTTGTCGAAGCGGGTGATGGGAAAGAGACGGGCGTTGTTGCTGCTGAGGTTGCTTCAGGATGGGATGTTGAGGTGGCTACTGCTGATGTCGTCGAATGGAATCTTTGCTGCCCGAGAGATTGTTGGGGAAAGTGCTTGAAAATAGCCCTGACCGAGGCGACTCGTGTTTCAACTTTCGATGACTAGTTTCTCCCTTTCATCATTTCTGTTCGTTGCGTAGTCGTCTTGATGTTTTTGCAGACTCATCTTTACCTTCTTTGTATTCATGGCGAAGTTTAGGGTTTCGCCAATTAACATTCCGCTTGTGTTTATTGAATAATTGAATAAGGTATTTCTGACATGGTTTTGGCTTTCTGGTTGTGATATGATGGTTAATGGCTTCTTAATGATTTTGGGTTAGTTTGATGTATTTCTCTGAGATTTGAAAAACCCATTCGGAAAGAAATGTATGTTTTTTTTTTTTTTTGAACGAAAAACGAAACTCCGGAGAAGAATACAAACGGTGTATTCATCTCGGGGAAATACAAATATCAAGAGAAACTGTTGAAGGAAATACTAAAGGGAGAGTGGCTGGAAAAAGTACAGCGTTCTAGGGATTGGAAATCTTGAGCCATCGCGAGTGAACTATCACACCTTCCGGCTTGTCCGCGTTGATGAGCTTGCAGTATCCTCCTAAAAGAACGTCTACCACCAGATAAGATTTGTCTTCTTTTTCCTCAGGCAAACCAATTCGAATAGCTATCTTTACCGTCATCTTACCAACTTGAAACGAGTTCGCTTTGACCACTATATTTCCGATTGAAAACGGGTTCAGGTGTGGTGCAACCGTTGAGTCTTGGTCTCATTGGTTCTAACGGCAGTTTCCAAATTCTTTGCAAAGCGTTTGAATGGCTCAGCGCCCCATTCACATCTCTTGACAGCGTCCGTGCCAGCAATCGCGCCGAGTCCCCATGAGAATGGGGAAGAAATGACTGGTTGTAGAGAGGATCGTTCGGCCAGACTTACTTGCGTTTGGAATCCATGAGTTAGCGCCAACAGGTCTTCTCCAGGCGTCCGGGTTCCATCAGCAATTTGTCGATGCGGCAGCAAGTGGGACGGTTTGTTGGAAATTCTTGCAGGCGTTGACATTGGTAGAGGGAAGGTACCCAATTTTTCCTTGTTGTCGAGTACCCATAAGTGCCCCAATATCATGTCGTAACCTAGCTCTTTGACAATGTGGAATTTGCTATGAGTTATAGCGTCTCCCATCTTGACCTCGAGGTTGATGTAGCCATGTGCGTTCAAGACTTCTCCTCCCGGATTCTTAATCACAGATGGGGAATGGGTAGCGTCTTGTCTCGTAAATACCACAGCTTTCAATGTCTTGAAAGTAATAATGTTGAAGTCAGAGGCCGCATCGATGAGTGTATTGTCGAATTCAATACCTCTTAAATGGGATGTGGTCAGCAGTCCCGATTACCCTTTTCGATTCCGCTATTTGGGAAAGCTTGGGCCCTTGGCGTGGTTTCCATGGAGGAAAAAGCCGTTTGCACGACACAACGCGATTGAGAGCCGCGAAAATATCTTGGCGCTGCACCTTGGAAAGGTAGAGAATTTCGCATACATGCTGCGTCATGGATTGTACAGTCTCGTGCATGGAGTCCCCAGAGACCCCACAATTTCTTACTGGAAGTGGGTCTCGATGTACTCCCTCGTCTCCTAGTTGGAGCTCCCCTGCTTCTATATTTTCTTTGAAGATATGCTTTAGTCTGTTGCAATCACTGGTTGGGTGGTGAACAAATTTGTGGTAGTGGCAGGGGTTTGCCATCTCGGCCTCAGTCGGTGAGCGTCTGAGAGGTGGTAGTTTGATAACATCATCTTGAATCCATGCTTCTAAGAGATCTATCACCTCCTCGATGGGAAACGGGAAATCCGGGGCATTCCCTTCGGTTTCGTGATGACGCATGAGAGTTTTTGCGGCGGCCTTCCGTGGCGGAGTTGCCCGTTGTGCCGGTGCTTCACGTTTAGGCTGATGGTCTGCAGCTGGGGCCTTCCTTTTCCCTCTCTCTTTTACTACGTTTACATAGGAGGGGGCAGCATTAAATTGCTTGCTGATGAGGCGTCTATTCCCGCGAGTTTCGTGCATGTCTTCAGTTCGAGTCGGTCTAGCTCTTTCCACTAATGCTGGTGCTGTTGTCGCGGATCGTCCGGGCGGCTTCATGGAGTTCAGAGAATATCTGGAAACATAAGTTCTCTAGCAGGGCGCGGTAAATATGAGCCGTACTATTGATGCACGTGTTCACCAGCTGTTGTTCGGTCACGTTTGGGTCATGACAATCCAATGCTTGAACCCTGAATCTCTTACAAAAATCATTCAGATGTTCATTGTCCCGCTGGTACATCATTCCTAGGTCTGAGAAAGTGACTTTTTCATACACGAAGAAGTACTTCTTGTAAAATGTGGTAACCATGCTACCCCAGTTGGGGATACTGTTCGGCGGGATGTTGTTGTACCATGTATACACTCTTCCGGTAAGTGACTTCGAAAACTCCCTCAGATGAAGAACGTGATTGTATTCATGTTCGCCTAGGGACTCCAAGAAGTGGGAGACATGCTCACGTGCATTTCCGGTGCCATCGTACATGGTGAATTGAGGAGAGGAGTATCCTCTTGGAAGAGGGATCCTTTGTATTTCAGATGGGTATGGAGGTTGATGATGATGCATGTCTATTTCATCATTCTTGACTCGGTTGCGGAGAAGTTGCTCCAGATCCTCTCGCGTAACGAAGTTGGACGGCAGGCTTCTTTCCAATGGGGTTCTAGCGCGAATCTCCTCGTCCGCAGAGACGCTTTCCGCCGAGGTGCTAGCGTCTGGGGTGTTGGAGGCGTTTCTAAACGGCTCTGGAGGGCGTGACTCGCGTGGTAGACGTTCTGTTAGGGCCTTGAGAAAGATGAGTACTTCTTTTTGTGTCGAAACCATATCTGTCTGGGCTCTAGCAAGAACTTTATGTCGTTCCATCAAATCAGCGATGGTGACATAGGGTCGGCTTCCTCTGGCTCCTCCGGCTTCTAGTCCCGTTGGCGGGGTAACTGGAGTCTTAGTGGTGATTGGAGGTGCCATGCATGACGAAGCGTTAGGAGAGGTAGCGGCGGCTCTGGCTCTGGTGGCCGGTGGCGTAACACCCAAAGGGGTGCTTTCGGCACTGCCGAGATTAGTAGGTTGTGCAGGGACATTAGAGACGGTGGCAGCTCTGGCCCTGGTGATTGGCGGTGTTATAATTGAAGGAGTGCTTTCCGTGTTACCGTGGTCAGTAGGTGACACGACGACGTTGTTAGAAGTAACGTTAACACCAGGGATGTGTTCTGTGCTGGTATTCTCGGCAGCTGATCCGTATCTGAGTTCTACCATGTTGGGATCGGTGTTTGAAAAAAATAAAATCAGGAATTGAAAGCCGATATTGTAACCGAAAGATCAATCTCCCACTGTGGTCGCCAATTTTTTGTAGGTGAAAATGGTTTCTGCTGATTTCGGTAATTGCGGGTGTACGGGTGAGAAACAATTTAAACCCTAAACAATGTATTGCAAGGGAGTACTTTAGATTCGAGAGATCAATCTTTACAAATCCAGCCTAAACCAAGAATGGCCGTTCCGGACTTGCTTCGGTCACAAAGTGGAGGAGAATGGGTTGGTTTTGGGGAGGGAAGCAAGGAAAGTGGTGAGACCAGAATAGTTGATTCTGGAAGAGTAGTTGTGTTACTACGACTTGTATCAGAAAAGTGGGAAGGCTAACAAATGGTAAGCTAGCAAGTATTTTCTGAGTATTGTATATTCCCCCATGAACTTGTTGTATAGTGGAAATAGGTAAGACCTATTGGTAGGCTTTTAAATATGTTTTGTTTTGCCTACAACTTATACTGCAAGTGCATAGTGTTGTTTTGCAACACAGGGCAAGCACAAGTCGATCCTCAGGGAAATGGGATTGCTGTGTAGTTGATCTGAGGCTTACTATAACTGATTTCTAGAGTGGTAACAATGTTGTAATTGGTTTTGGTGTCGAAACGACTAAGGATTGTTGTTGTGACTCTAATTAAGGCAACAAATGAACACAAGGTGTTGAAAACTAGTGGTTGAGTGGTACTAGGGTGATTAAATCCACCCCCGATCTTATATTAAGGCAATGCAAATTTTCACTTTGTTCTTGTGCCTTCCCTTGAAGGCTTTAAATGGATAATTGATGAGCTAATTCTCCTTACTTACCCCTAGTATCAATGGTCTTCTTACAGTACCATTGATCACAGGCAAACTCAGTTCAATAGCTAACTATTTTCCTAAGCAATACACATACTAAGAACAAGTTGACAATCTAATTGCTTCATATTAAATCAAAGGGTTTCATTTACACCCTAGTTGAGTAACTTAAAACATCATGCAATACTAAGAACAGAATTCAAATTTTAATTACAAAAATAAAACCCTAAAACTGACTGTCTTTATCTCACATCAAGAACAACCAAATTTATACCTAGCATCTCTTCTCTAACACTCAAAACTTACAATTAATGCGAACCCAAACCTCTTTCCTCCTCTGAATCGACCATGCATGGGTTGTTGGTGAAACCCTAGCTCTAACTTATCTCTAACCTAGCTTCTAAGGTATGGAGAAGCTATGATGGAGATAAGTTAAGATAGGGTATGAGCGAAAGCTTGGCCGTGGAGTTGTTGGTGAAGGTGTCGGTGGTAAGGAGATGGGGATGGTGGTGATGGCTCTGTTTTTTTTCGGGAGAGGGAGGAAGGTGAAGGAGATGGGTTTTCTCACGATTAGGTCGGGTGAGAAGAAAGAGAATGAAAGTGAGAAATGGGGTTTTGGTCGATGGTGTAGGTGTAGGCGGTTTTGGTGTGAGGCGGGTGCGAGAAGTCGATGGGAAGGTTGGAGCGACCGTAGGATCTAGGGGAGATCGATGCGAGGGCCGATGCGGCCGTAGGATGAAAATGGATCAAATCTCAACGGCTCAGAGTGATGCGGGCTCGGATCCGGGTCGTGGGTCGGGTCTTGTTGCTCAAGCCCATGTCTTGTAAATGGGTTGCTCCTTGTTGGGTTGCAAGCGATGCGCGCGGGCTTTGGCTTCTGCTCCATAGACGCTTGTCTCCAATTCTTTGCTCTTTTGGCTCCTTAATTTCCCGAGCTTTATTTACTACCTAAAAACACAAAATTAATAAGTACAAATATTTATTCTTGAAAACAAAGAAAATACGAGAATTTGGGATAATATCTGATTTCTGAGCACAAAAGATGAGTTAAATGCCAATAAATAGATGTAGAAATATGCAATATTTGGCACTCATCACCTATTTATACAAGTCGAAGTGAAACGTACCCTGGTCTCATTAAGGAATGGAAAAATGGGTAAGTAAATGGGAGGAGGTGGTAACCGTATGCATGGAATTTGATGTTCCATAAAATCGTTAACGCATGGAATTGATGTTCCATAAAAACAGTAACGTATGGAATTGATGTCCCATGAACGTTTCACTTTTAACTCCCTGTATTTACTAACCGCCTCACCCTTATGACACTTCCTTATGACGGGCGTAGTGTACGCCGCACCTTATTGTAAACCGCCAAACCAATACCCAAAGAGGATCCCCGAGTTTGTGATATGTGTTGATGTCTCGAATGTTTTTGTGGAAAACATGTAGCATATGGTTGTTGCACTGGAAAGTCGAGCTTGGGAGACTTGGTAGCTTAGTGACCTTCGACGGTCGAGATTTTGTATCTTAAGAGGAAAGGTATCCGTTGATCTTTGCACGCTTTCGTTCGTTGGTGGCCGATAGGGAAGGCCAGCATGGTGGCGCGACTAGGTTAGCATGCCATTGGCATGGCATGGTGGCGCGGCTAGGTTGGCATGCCATTGTCGTGGCATGGAGGCGCGACTAGGTTGGCATGGCATGGCATGGCCAAGCTTAGGTTTTCCGGCCAAAGGTTACCATGCGTCGTCTGGTAACCTTGGATGGCTAGGATTTGCTCCTGGGATTGAAGGGGGATCGTCGATTGTCACACGCCTTCGTTTTGGTAGCCGCGTAGGGAAGGCCAGCATGGTGGCGCGGCTAGGTTGGCATGTCGTTGGCATGGCGTGGTTTGGCGTGGCCAAACTTAGGTTTCGGGCTAAAGGTTACCATGCGTAAATCCCAGTAACCTTGAAGGGCTAGGATTTGCTCCACGGGATTGAAGAAGGACCGTCACTTGTCGCACGCCTTCGTTTTGGTAGCCGCGTAGGGGAAGGCCAAGTATGGTGGCGCGGCTAGGTGCGTTTGGCATGTGGGGCCAAGGGTTTGGTTAGCTGTTGGCACATGGGGCGGCTAGCATGGCTAGGTACGGTTTGGGTTAGCGTGTGGGGCCAAGGGTTTGGCAAGCCGTTGGCACATGGTGCGGCTAGCATGGCTAGGGACAAGGCAAGGTGTGGTTTGGCTTGGCATGTGGGGCCAAGGGTTTGGAAAGCCGTTGGCACATGGTGCGGCTAGCATGGCTAGGGCCAAGGCAAGGTGTATCTTGGCTTGGCATGTGGGGCCAAGGGTTTGGCAAGTCGTTGGCACATGGTGCGGCTAGCATGGCTAGGTGCGGTTTGGCTTGGCATGTGGGGCCAAGGGTTTGCCGTTGGCACATGGTGCGGCTAGCATGGCTAGGAGCGGTTTGGCTTTGCATGTGGGGCCAAGGGTTTTCCATGGGCGCATGGCGTGGCTAGCTTGGCTAGGTGCGGTTTGGCTTGGCATGTGGGGCCAAGGGCTTGCCATGGGTGCATGGCATGGCTAGCTTGGCTAGGTGCGGTTTGGCTTGACATGTGGGGACAAGGGGTTTCCATGGGCGCATGGCGTGGCTAGCTTGGCTAGGTGCGGTTTGGCTTGGCATGTGGGGCCAAGGTTTGGCCATGGGCGCATGGCGTGGCTAGCTTGGCTAGGTGCGGTTTGGCTTGGGATGTAGGGCCAAGGTTTGGCATTACCAAGCTAGGGCTTTGGGCCAAAGGTCGTTTGGTAACCTCGGACGGCTAGGATTTGCTCCTGGGATTGAAGGGCGACCGTTGATTGTCGCACGCCTTCGTTTTGGTAGCCGCGTAGGGAAGGCCAGCAAGGTGGCGCGGCTAGGTTGGCATGGGGCCATGGCAAGGTGCGTTTGGCATGGCGCTGTAGGGTGTGGGGCATGGTTTGCCATTGGCACAGGGGTGGCATGGTTGGCATGCCTTGGCGCGGTAGGTGTGGCTGGCATGGTTTGCCATTGGCACGGGTGCGGCTAGCATGGTTGGCATGCCTTGGCGCGGTAGGTGTTGCTGGCATGGTTTGCCATTGGCACAGGAGGTTCGGCTAGCATGGTTGGCATGCCTTGGCGCGGTAGGTGTGGCTGGCTTGGTTTTCCATTGGCACAGGGGTGCGGCTAGCATGGTTGGCATGCCTTGGCGCGGTAGGTGTGGCTGGCACGGTCAGCCATTGGCACATGCGATGTGAGAATTAGAGTTTTGGCCTGTCGAAACCCTAATTAGCATTAAAAAAAAGGTACCCTGGTAATTTTCTTGCAGACAAATTAAAGGGTTCAATAAATGTGCTTGGTTTGGACATTATTACTCAAGTTCTGTGACGTCACTGTCTGAATAGGGTTTTACGATTTTACCCCTAAGCTAAAAACCACCATCAACACCAGACCACTGGATGCTACAAATTACCTTGAGCATATCAATCCATGGATTACAGAAGCAGACAATAATTACGTCATTAGAACTCCGTCGCATGATGAAATCAAGAATGTAGTATACAATATGCAGCCATGGCCAACGCCAGGGCCCGACAGTTTCCCTCCCGTTTTCTATCAAGAAATGTGGGAAATAGTAGGTGATGACACTGTGAGTATGGTACAATCATTTTTTACTACTAGACATATGCTTAAGCAATTAAACCATAATTTTACTAGTTTGATTCCTAAGACCACAAACCCCAAGATTGCAGTGAGTTTCAGCCAATTATCTGGTAGGTTAATTACATACAATATAGTTATAGAGCATGAGTTAATCGATTCCATGAGAAAGTGTAGGCCTGAAAATGGGTGGATGGCCATTAAGATAGACATGGCCAAAGCCTTCGATCATGTAGAGTGGAGTTTTCTGATTGCTGCTCCTGAAAGATTAGGGTTTTGTGAAGCTTGGTGTGAAATAATAAATCAGTGTGTTTCGATAGTAACAACCTCCGTAATGCTCCATGATATCCTTGGTAGTGTTTATAGTCCTCAATGTGGCCTTAGGCAAGGGGATCCGTTATCCCCGTACCTTTTTATTATCTGTATGGATTCATTCTCTCATTCCCTCATTGCTGCGGAACAAGAAAACAAAAGACATGGTTTCAATGTTAACAATAATGCTCCTGTCATCTCACATTTTTTTTCAGATGACTGCATAGTTTTTACTAAAGCTAATGGAAGAGAAGCAAGACAACTACCTTATATCATAGACCAATTTAGCATTCATTCAAGTGAGTCTATAAATTTTGTAAATCTGAAATAGCCTTTAGCCCAAAAGTACCAAATTCAGTTAAGAATGGCTTTGAGTGATAAGTATCTAGGAGTTTCCCTTATGCTTCAAAGAAATAAAATGCAATTTTTCAATGGTCTTCTTGATAATTTTAATGGTAAGTTAGCAGGATGGAAATCAATTTTTTTAAGCAAGCTGAGAGAACTATTTTTACTCAATCTGTTCTCGGCTCCTTAGCTGCGCATCAGATGTCTCTTTTTCCTATGGCAACTAAGTTAGCAGATCGGTTGGATGATATTCAGATGTGGTTTTTGTAGGATCATAATATCGCGACAT